>CM064517.1:35136504-35187252 GCA_032716605.1 Paralithodes platypus | reverse complement strand
GACTGCGTTTGTTAAATGAATAAAACTTTATTTGATAATCACCTCAGTTACTAACCCAATACTGTACAATACTACAATTCCTAGTCGCCATGCAAGGTTAGTGTGGCAGGGCAGTAATAGTACAGTTAAAATGTTACACTTACACACTCTAACAAACTGTTTGGACAATTGTCCATCAGTGTTGTTTGTGGAGGACAAGCAGCCTAGAAGGGTCCATAGGACTTGCCTGTTGCCTTGATTTTCCTTTGTACTCATTTTTGTACAGCTGAGACATGAGTTTCTTTTTTGAGGTCTGACGATATTGCATTACATGGTTCCTACACTTAAGATAACATCTGGCAGACATTAATACAGCACAGAGAGTAAAGGACAGCGCGACAGACTTGACCTTACTAGTGCCACTGTACACTATCATCCACATTGTATCACGTGTGTTATGTAAACCTTTGACATGTTCTAATATATTCTAGCTATATTTAGAAATATTATGCAGCTTAGGGAGGGATTCTGTGGTAGTTGAAAGGGGTTGGATGTGAGATAGTTTTTTGAAGCCTAAATATTGCTAGGGGTCCTTACTAAGCTGAATAAGTAAATTACGGTGTAGTAGTTGCCAAACAAATAATGCAAAAGAAAGTCAATGGTACTGAATGGGTTAAGGGGGGTAACCTGCTTTTTGTTATTTCTGGTCCTTTTCTCTCTTTCTCTGGCTTGTATTCATTCGGCCCCATTCTGCAAGCAACTATTTTAAGACGTTTATCCCCATGTAGGCTAGGTGTCAATTTCTTCCTGGCGAGCGATAGCGAGCCAGCATTATAGAAGAAATACGGCTTCGCCGAGAGAATTTTTTTTTTTTTCTATCGATTAAAATTAAATTTACAAAATTTAGCCTGCTTTTGTTCAAACACAAAATAAAAAAAGATGCTGACTAGCTACCGCCCTCACCAGATAAAAAATATGACACCTGGATGGGGGGAAATACGTCTTTTAAAACAGTAGGCTGAATGGGGCCCCAAAAGGGATACAAGCCACGGAAAGATATTAGAAAAGGACAGAAAACAAAAAACAGGTCACCCCCCCCCCCCCTAACGGCGACCATTGTTTTTTTTTTGGGGGGGGGGGGTATTTATTTACATATTCATTCATGTTTTTAGTTTCCTCTTAAGACCTTCATCCCAAGCTTTACACACAAAAAACCTCCCTATCATCTTCTTACAGATAAATTTGTAAAATTTTTCCGATTTTAGAACAAATTTCCGGGTTTTATTACAAATACGGGCTAGCTATCGCTCGACAGACAAAAAAAATCGACACCTAAAGGGCCTGAAAAAAGCTCTTGAATATTGATAGAGAAATGTGACCAAAAGCGGGTGTTAACATCCACAAACGAATGGGGGCGATCGTCTTAAAATCTGACAATAATGGGGCTAAACATGAGGGAGGGGGGGGGGGGGGAGGGCTGGGTTGCAAATTTAAAAAAAAGGCCCATCTCCCCATTAAATGACCACTTGTAGTTTTGGTCTATAAGGAAGTTGGGTAGAGGCTGTGGCCATCAATATTTAGCAGAATTATCAGCTATATTACGGTCATAATACATTATTATAAATACATAAAAACACAATTGATCATACTTTGATTCCATCAGAAATTGACAATATTATTACATTTCTCTTTAATACCGATGTTATTTCACGGCTCCAACTTCCGTATAGCCTGAAACTCGCAAGAGTGGTCAATTGATACTTGCGAGTTTCAGGCTATAAGGAAGTTGGAGCTGTAGCCACGGAAAGGTCGTTAAATAGAAATGCAACTAATAATGTAGGTTTCTGATGGGTAAAGTGTATGTTGGAATTGGGTTTTATGTATTTATAAATGCGAGTACAAACTTATTTTAGCTGGTGTTAAATTTCTGCTCAGTCGATCGATGTCTACAGCTCCAACTTCCTTATAGCCCCTGCCTGGCTTGATTGAAAACTCGCAAGTGTGGTCAATTGGGATTTTAGAAGTTTGCATGATCAACATTGGGAGGAATACGGGGTGTGTTGGATTTTTTTTTTGCCGGTATCACCACGAGAGCTTTTACAGTGTCAACATTCACGTCATGATCAACATTTTTTATGGCAACATTTCTGGCCACATTTCTGGGCGGATTATTGTTCACTGGTATCGGAAAAAACTAGACTGATGGTAGATGAGTTTAGGCCGAAAATAGTTTTTAAATGTTAACCATCTCATTTAAGCTTGCCAGACAAGTGTGTTGAGGAATGGTAAAATGTTAAGGGGAAAAACAGTGTTATCTTTCGTTTTAGCTATATTTAGGACTATTTTTTATGCAAGCTTAGGGGAAAAGGGGGAGGAACGATCTGTGCTAGTTTTTTTTAAAAAGGGTTGATTTGAGATAGTTTCGGAAGCCTTATTATTGCTAGAGATATATTCCTAAACATGAGTAGAATTGATTAGTAGTCGCCGGTATTTTATGCAGCTTAGGAAAGATCTGTGCTAGTTTATTGAAAACGGGGTTGATTTTTTGAGGATAGTTCGAAGACTCATTATTGCTAGAGATATTTCCTAAGCTGGAGTAGAATTTATAGTAGTTCGCCAGAATATATTTAAAACAATAACCAAAAGACGTCTCGTCGCGGTACAGTAAGGGTTAAGGGGAGATTTCCAATAAGGGATGTTTTCTTGACCCCCTTCTCTCCCTCACATGTTTAGCCATTAGGGCATTTGCTTTGATACAGTATTAAAACGTTCCCCCATTCGCCCCCATTTTTTTTAGTTTTTAAGCGATTTTTAAGAACTTTCAACCCAGATATTAAGGACCTTTCGTGCCATTCAGGTTTGTCGTTATTTTTATCCGGGCGAGAAGCGGATATGCGAAGCCTGTAATTTAAGAGGAGCAGGAACGGCCGTCGGACGGTTCCAAAAAAAATATCTATCTTGGAAATATATTTATCAAAAATATCTAACAAAACAACAATATCCTTGGAAGGTACTTAAACGGGGGGTTATAATTTTATTTAAGCTTGATGGATGGACGGTCTAGGGGGGGGGAACACAAAAGGTTGTGGGGGGGTATGTAAATACCTCCCCCTCCCCTTAAAGGGCTAGGGCTTGTTTTGGGGGATACTATTCATTAATTATGTAATTTTGAGTTTCCTCGCTAGAAAACTACCGGTACATCAAGCTTTTAAAAAAAAAAAAAAAAAAAAAACATACCTCCCTTTCAAGACTTATATTTGCTCTTTCCTTCTCTACATTTTCCGGTTAGGAAGGTTTCGATCTCCTTCAAAAAGTACAGGCTCGCTATCGCTCGCCAGGGAAAAAACATTCGATACCCTAAAACGGCATGACAGGTTTTAATATGGGCAAAGTAATGGGGCCGAAACGGTTCTTTTAAAAAATCGCCAAAGTATAGTGAACGAACGTACTTAAGGGGACGGTATTTTAAGTTTCTTCCCTAGAAAATTTCTCCAATCATTTTTTAAGACTTTTTTAAAAAACTTTCACCCCCCTACGTTTCCACCTAGACACCCCTTTCAAGATAAATTTGTACATTTTTTTTTTCGGTTTTTAGGAAAAAAAAAAAATGTCCACGGGCCCCCCGAACGTCCCGCCCCTCCGCACGCGCCCCCCCCCCGCCCAACTCCACCCCGCCGGGTTCCTCTTGAAAAATAAAATTTTACATGGTGTGGGGTCGTTTTCGGTCTCGCTATCGCTCTGCCAGGGATAAAAAAAGAAAAAAAAACTCGACACACTAAATGGCACAGAATAGTTCTTTTAACTTTTTTTTAAAAAAAGTTTGACAGAAATGGGGCGAAAATTCTTTTTAAAATCGCCAACACTAAAACCGAGGGCGAGCTCGGGTCTCTTCAATATCTAAAAAGCAATGGGGCTCCCTGACACCACTAAAAAATGAAGTGGAGAGGAAAAGAGGGTCCAGAGGAAAAAAAAAAAAAAAAAGAAAAAAAAAAACGTCCCCTCAAGTGGGAAAACTCTCCCCTTAAAGTCGCAAAACTAATTGGGTTCTCCCTCCCTAAAAACAATGAGGGAGAAAGGGGGGCCATAAAAAAAAGCGAGAAGTACCGTACCAACCTCCCTCTTAAACCCCGACATGCGCCTCTTATTTTCTCCGCCGGATTGTCGTGTTGGGATACAGACTTGTTTTTATGGACCCCACCATATCATCCTAGTGTTTAGCCCCACAAATTTTGAGTGAGATTTTTTCCGACGTTCGGCCAAGTGTTGTGGCGATTTATAAGACCTTCTCGTCCCATTTTGTTATAAATGGTTAAGACCTATCGTTGCCATTTAGGTTTGTTGTCGATTTTTTTCCTGGCGAAAGTGGATACGCGAGCCTGTAATTGTTGTAAGAGGAAACCGGCCTTCGTGGCCGGGGAAATTTTTTTTCTACCGAAGAAAAAAATGGTAATACAGCACAAATTTATCTTGATAGGGGGGGGGGGGTGGTCTAGGGAATTGTTTTTTCTAATGTTTAGAGGTGTGATTGTCTAGCGGAGGGGGAAATTTTTAGATAAGGACATTGACCGCTTGCGAGTTTTCAGGCTATAAGGAGGAAGTTTGGAGCTGATAAGACATATAATATATGGTAGGTTTTCTGATGGATAAATGGTACCCGATATTGTGTGAATGGGTTTTATGTTATTTTATAAAATGTTACTACGACGCCTCGTTTATTTTTAGCTGTCAACTTCTGCGTAATATCGATGTCTACAGCTCCAACTTCCTTATTCTAGAACGAAACTCGCAATCGTGGCGTCAATTTATGACTATGAATGAACAAATAAATAAGGTCACAAAAAAAAAATAGCAGTCAGTGTTCCGTTTCAGTTAATCGTGCCACGAATGCGAATCTCTTTCCTCTTGAACCCTTTACGGAAAAAAGCAAGGAAAAAGAAAATTATTCAAGGTGTTAAATGCGCTGCGTTTAACATTTCACCTTGGCTTCGCCTCAGTTATCTCCTTCTCTCTCTCTCTCTCTCATGAAAGTACCGGTCGATAGGCTTTTATTTATTTCTCTCTCTCTTCTCTCTATACTCTCTCTATCTCTTCTCTCTCCTCCTCTCTCTCTCTCATGATAAGTACCAGGTTTAGCTTTATTTTTTTTTTCTATCTCTCTCTCTCTCTACTCTCTCACTAAGTAGCTTATAGTGGTTACTATTACTTGGTTGAACATAATACTTTTAGCGAGAGGGAGGAATGATGCAGCAGAGGCATTTTCACGGAAGGCATTTCCTTTCAGATCGGCAAAACAAAACATTATATAAATAAATAAAATAAAAAAACATGGTTTATATAATAATAATTATATCAAATACATGTACGTACATGTTGGCCACAATAATAAGTTCTGTTCCTCTCTGTGTTCTTGCGTATATTAAAAGTAAGTTAGAATTTAGTATAGGATGGATTTGCGAGTCTGTGGTGGTTTCTTTTAGTGTCAGTTGGACCTAGACAGATGAGTTAATGGGGGTAACGTCTGCATTTTTTGTTTTTTGTTTTTTTTTTTGTTTTTTTGGTTGGGGGATGGGGTCTATTTAATTAAATGTATTCACTTGGTTTTTTAGTTTCCTCATCGCTAACGCTCGCCAGGAATATAAATCGACACCTAAATAGCAACGGAAAGGGGCCTGAAACATTGAGCAACGAAATGGGGCGGAAAGGTTGGAAAATCGCCAAACTAAATTCTCTTTTTGGTGCCGGACACTTTCTTTAAAATTCTCATAGGACAAATGGGTCCTAAACACCGGAGGGCAGGGTGAGAGAAATGGGATGGCGACCAGAAAAAAACGGCCCACTGTGTATTACTAAACGAAAACCGCGCCTCGCGGGGTCTTTCTATTACGTTTAAAGGGAGTTTGGGGTCGGGTTAGTTTTTTTCTGGTCCCCCTTCTCCCTTATGTTGAGCCCCATTAGTTCTTTTCAGAATTTCAAGACCCGTTCGTTTGCCCCATTAGTTTGGGTTATTTTATTTTTTAACACCTTTTGCCCCCATTTTGTTGTCAATTTTAATTGACCTTGTCGTGCCATTGCATTTAGGTGTCGATTTTTTCCGTGGCGAGCGGAAAGACGTCAACAAGTCTGTAAATTTTTTTATAATTTTAAGAGGGGGAACCGGCCCTTCTTCTGTATTTCGTATATCTTCTCTAGCGTCCTCTTTCGTTCCATCCTCCTCCTCCTCCTCCTCCAATATCTTTTTCAAGACCTCCTCCTGGCCTCGACTCTTTCTCTAGTAACATGTTCCTTCTCTAACGCGGTCTTTTTAGTACTACATTTTCTTCTTTCTTCCATACTTTTATATCCCTCATCTCCTCCTCCTCAGCTCCTCTCCTCTCCCCTCTCCTTCCTCCTCCTCCTCCTCTCCTCCTCCTTCTCATCTCCTCCTCCTCTCCCTCCATCCTCCTCCTCCGCCTCCTCCCTCCATCCTCCTCCTCGCCTCCTCCTCCTCTCCTCCTCCTCCTCCTCCTCCTCCTCCTCTCATCCTCCTCCTCCTCCTTCTCCTCTCTCCTCCTCTCTCCGCTCCTCCTCCTTCCTACTTCCCCATCCTCCCTCCTCTCTCCGCCTCTCCTCCTCCTCTCCTTCTCCTCCTCCTCCTCCTCATTCCTCCTCATCCCTCCCTCCCCCTCCCTCCTCCTCCTATCCTCCTCATCCCCTCCCCCTCCCTCCCCCCATTCCACTCCTCCTCCTCCTCTCCTCCCTCCTCCCCCCTCCTCCCTCCGCTCCTCTCCTTCCTCCTCTCCTCTCATCCTCCTCCTCCCCTCCCTCCTCCTCCTCTTGCTCCTCCCTCCTCCTCCTCTTCCTCCTCCTCCTCCACCTCATTCCCTCCTCCTCCTCATACTCCTCCTCCTCCATCCTCTCCTCCTCCTCCTCCTCCCTCCTCCTCGCTCCTCCTCATCTAGCCCCTATTTCTCCTCCTCCTATCTTTCCGTCATCCTCCTCCTTCCTTTATTCCTCCTCCTCCTCCTCCTCCTCTCCCGACCCCTCTTGCCACGACTCTTCTCAACTAACATGTCATCCTCAAGTTGTTATACCTCTCGCTATACGACCCTTGTTCCTGCCCGGATTCATACAACAGTTTTTCCTTTCTTCCCTCAGCAATTTTTTTGAGCTGTTATGGGGAAGGTATAGGTAGCGCCAACAAACTTGACAATCATTACTTTGAGAACCCCGGCCAAGTCTCATTCTCCATCACCCCTGGGGTTGGGTGGCTTTTAGAGGAACACAGGGGGGATGGGCGTATTTATTTGCTTATTTGCGGTATTCACCTTTATTTGCTATTTTAGTTTCCTCCCTAGACCTCCGTCAAGCTTATAAAGAAAACCCGAGACAAGATAAATTTGTACATTTTTTGGTAGAAATTGTCCCAGCCGAAATCCGTTTCCTCTTCGTTTTACAGGCTCGCTATCGCTCGCAGGGAAAAAATCTACACCTAAATTTGCACGAAAGATCTTAAAATTTACAAAATGAGTAATGGGGTGAAAGGAGTTAAAGTCGCCAAACTAATGGACTGAACGTCGTATAATTTCCAAACTAATGGGGCTAAACACGAGGGAGAAGGGGGGGGGGGGGGGCCGACCCCCCCCTTTAATAACTGTGCCCCCCCCCCCCCCCCCCCCCCCGTCAGCAATGCATTAGTGGTGGTTGGGGGGATCTCTTGTTTATTAAAGAGAGGCGGCAGTGATTGACAGCTCTTATGATTAGCTACTAGGGATGATTAATTTTCTCTCTCTCTCTCTTCTATCTCTCTAGCTCCTCTCTCTATCTCCTCTCTCGCTCTCCTCTCCTCTCTTCTCTCTTCTCTCTCTCTCTCTCTCTCTCTCTCTCTCTCTCTCTCTTCTCTCTCTCTCTCTCTCTCTTTCTCTCTCTCTCTCTCTTTCTCTCTATCTATCCTCTCTCTCGCTCTCCTCTCTCTCTCTCTCTCTCTCTCTCTCTCGCCTACTCTCTCTCTCTCTCTCGAAACCACTACGATGTCAACCGCCATTCCAGTGCATACAGTACGGTACCCACACCAGCAGCTACCTTAGATGTTGCAGAAAATAATAATGACTCTACTCTCACTCCCCCCCCAGGACAATTTTCAGTTAGTGAGAAACAATGTGCATCCCAGTACCAGTACCAGGAAGGTCATCCCGACAACATGCCAAAACAGCTTCAAAATTCTGGCTATTGACGAGGAAGAGGAAACGGAAGAAGTTCGGCTTGTGGGCGAATCCAGGTCCGTGGCCAACTAACCGAGTTCGGCGCCAGGGCACCCAGGACCAGAAAGCGATTCTGTATAACAGGTGGCGGCGTGGACGACATTGTTGCGGCTGTGGAAGAGGTTTCCAGGCTCGCCCCCGCAAGCACTACGTACGTCATCCACGTTGGATCTAACGATGTCCAACGGACGCGGTCAGAGGAACTACTTTGCAAGTACCGGCGGCTGATCAGGTCCTTCAAGGAAAACTCTAATAGAATCTTAATTTCAGGAATTGTTGCCCGGATTGATGTAGAAAACCGATTCTACAACATAGCTACCAGTACAAATCGCCGGACAAGCCAAACTCTGCACGGAGGAGGACATCGGCTTTGTCGACACGTGGGATCATTTTTACTATGATAAACCTTTGTTTTCAGGAGATGGTGTACATCTCAATGAAGTAGGAGCTGCACGTCTCGGCCGTGGCTGAACGATGCAGTCAAGGATTTCCATCCAAAAAGCGGCGTCAACCAGACCCCAGACAAGGTAGAGTAAGTCAAATACGAACTGAAAATTCGGACAATGAACAATCGGTAACATCCAACTCTAATACTCTTAGGTGTTTTATGTAATGCTCGTCGCATACGCAATAAATTTTCAGATCTAGAGGAAATCGTGTTTACAGAAACTTATGATATAATCGGCATTACAGAATCTTGGTAAATACGGAAGACAGAGACTTTTTAGCCGAATATACGCTTCCTGGTTATACAATGTTTGAGGGAAAAGTCGGATCAATAGAAATGGAGGAGGAGTTCTGTTTTTTATAAGGAAAGTCTTAATCCCGTATTAACATATCAGACATATATGACGAGAGGTTGCAGAGTAGAAATAATAGAATAGAGTTCTATACACTCCTAATACCTCTCCAAAATTAGTTCTGCCCACATCTAAATCAAAGACAAATGCAGAGATTGAGAACTAAAATAAAAAGCGTTTGAAAAAAAACCATGATGGTACTTTAAAGTTAAAGGACCCTAATCGGGCTCAAACCTTGCGTCATATGCGGAGAGGGGTTAATGTCAAACCCTCAAATTGCGAATATAGACATATCTTACGTACTATTAAATAATAAACGAGGAACTAAAATAACACTAGCTTTATTATACAGACCCCCATCTCAATCAGTGCAAACTGACAGTGAAATTTATGAACAAATTGCAGAAATAACTAACATACAAGATACCGTAATTCTTGGCGATTTCAACTTACCCGTGACTAAATGGGGCGATATTCTTACTTCACACTCTGGACACGACCTCTATGCTAACTTGCAAGAGAGTTCACTTTTTCAATTTGTACAATCTCCGACCCGTGGTAATAATGTGCTTGACCTTGTACTCGCATCAAAAGAATTATTAATAGAGAATTTGAATGTTGGTGATGAATTCAGTAACAGCGACCATCGTACGATAACTTTCACTTTAAAGTTTACTAGTAAACAAAATCAAATAGCAGCATTGAGAAAGTCCCTAATTTCAAGAAAGCAAATTTTCATAAACTTAAATCAAAGCTTAAAGAAACTGACTGGAGCTTTCTGACTAACAATAACGACATAAATACATCTTGGGAGTGTTTCGCAACCACTTACCTTAATGCAGTGCAAGACTGCATACCATCGAAAATACGGCGTCCAGGCCATAATGATAAGCCCAAATGGTGGAATAAAGATATTTCAGACTGTCTGCTTGCTAAAAAATGTGCTAATGATAGATTAAAATCCTCACAAAATGACGAAGAACGGCTGAAATTTGTAGAGCTACGACGCAAAGCCAAAAAGTTAATTAAGCAAAGTAAAAAGACCTTAGAGTTACATATTGCGAATCAAAGTAAAACAAACCCTAAAGAATTCTATAGTTATATCAGAAAGAAAAAAGTAGTTACTGCAACTGTTGGACCGTTAGTCGATGAAAATGGAGAAACACCAAAGACGAAGTACAAATGAGTAATGCCCTCAATACCTTCTTTGCATCAGTTTTTACAACCGAAGACCTCAGTGATATCCCTACACCATCGACGATTCAGATTGATAATTCAGATGTTCTAAGCAATATCACCGTTACAGAGAGAAGTATTGAATTGTTTAGATAAACTCAAGGTAAATAAAACGCCTGGACCTGATACAATCTCGCCTAGAGTTCTAAAGGAAGCTAAGGATGAGCTCTCCAAACCACTGACATTGCTATTCAATGAATCATTGCAGTCTGGGACTATGCCTGATCAGTGGAAGCTAGCCAACGTAATACCGATATTCAAAAAAAGGCAGCAAATCCCTACCCAGTAACTATCGTCCAATTAGCTTAACCTCAATTGTATGTAAAATGTTAGAAACGGTCATAAGAGACAGACTCGTAAATCACTTAGAGGCAAATAACTTACTTATCACCTTACGAGCGGCCTATGCGGTTTATTTATGTGTACCGCACAGCGGGGTGTTTTTAGCCAAAATAGGGCTGTTACGTGATAATTTCATGCCTAAATAAGACCCAGAACGTAAAACAGTACATCATGAAAGGGCATAAACAGAGCTTTCGACACCATAACGATCGTATGATGGATAGTTTTCTTGCAATAACCGTGCACGCGAGTGCAAAAAGCAGGTAATTCGGTACTTTCGGTACATAATTGAGTATGTAGGAGTGAGAGAGGGAGAGGGATTGGAGATTGTGTCAGTAGGTTCGCCGCGGTGTTGGAGCAGTCATACGCTCGCTAGTCTCCTGCCACCACTTGTCTCTCTCTCTCAGCCACATTACGTGCTGAAATTGCCACTCGAGTTATGTCGAGCGCCGCCACATAGTCCAGCTTTATTTAGCTCGACTGGTTGCTCGCCGCTAAATAAGGTTAAAGATACTCAACACGGCTTTCGTAAAAAACGTTCCTGTTTAACAAACCTCTTAGACTTCTTCCACGATATCCTCAACCTCTACGATGAGAGTAAAGCTGTAGATATTATATACCTAGATTTTCAAAAGGCCTTTGACAAAGTTCCCCACAAACGTTTACTGCTAAAACTAAAAGTGCATGGAATACAAGACGGTGTGTTAAAATGGATAGAAAATTGGCTCAGCGACAGAAAGCAAAGAGTAGTCATAAACGGTAAGGCATCTAAATGGACCAATGTAAGTAGCGGGGGTACCCCAGGGATCGGTACTAGGACCAATTCTCTTTCTAATTTACATCAATGACATAGATGAGGGTCTCACCTGTACAATCTCAAAATTTGCTGACGATACAAAAATTGCAAATAGCGTACTCTCAAAAGAACAAGTTGACGATATGCAACACAATCTACATAAATTGTCATGTTGGGCCCAAATTTGGCAAATGAGTTTCAATGCGGATAAATGTAAAGTACTACATATCGGATACCTAAATGAGAAAGCAAACTATTCGATGAATGGCACTCAGCTTAAGAATGTAAACAGAGAAACCGATCTGGGAGTAACAATATCGAGTAACCTAAAACCGAGTCAACAATGTTCAGAAGTTGTTAAGAAGGCAAACAAAATAATTGGCTTTATAGGCAGGTCATTTGAGCATAAATCCAAAGAAGTTATCCTAACCCTTTACAATTCCTTAGTCCGCCCTCTTCTGGAATACTGCGTTCAATCCTGGTGCCCTTATTACCAAAAAGATATAAACAACCTAGAACGAGTTCAACGTAGAGTTACCAAAATGATACCTAGCCTAAAGAACAAACCATACGAAGAGCGTCTTAGAGAATTAAATCTATTTCCTTTAACCCAGCACAGATTAAGAGGTGACTTAATTCAAGTGTTCAAAATCATCAAAGGCATCGACAATATGAACTGTAGTAAGTACTTCACTATCGACCAATCTAATTACACGCGGGGAAACGGTTACAAAATTATTGGTAAATCTTTTAACTCCCACGAATCTAAGAATTTCTTCTTCAATCGAGTTGTCAACTTGTGGAATGGGCTTCCCGAGACGTTATAGACTGCAGCACCGTTGATTCATTTAAACTCCGCTTAGACAAATATCTCGCATCAAACCCGCGACTGACTGCGTTTGTAAATGAATAACTTTATTTTATCCCCCCCTCAGTTACTAACCCATCTGTCCCCTACTAACTTCCTAATCCTGCCACGGACATTAGTTCAAGGGCAGTAGTTCCCTTTCCAATGTTCCCTTACCCACTCTAAACCACTGTTTGGACACTTGATCCTCAGTGTTTTGGAGGACAAGCAGCCTAGAAGGGTCACTAGATCTGTTGTTGCTTGATTTCCTTTGTACTCCTTTGTACTTTGTACTCTCTCTCCCCCCTCCCTCTCTCTCTCTAACCCCTTCCTCTCTCTCTCTCCCTCTCCCTCCCCCCCCCCCCTCTCTCTCTCTCATGAAGTGGCTTTTAGAGTGCCATTATCTCGTTACATTTTTTATGAGCCCAATTCCTCTTCAAAAGCAGGGTTTATGTTTTGAGGAGGAGTAGTTACTTTTCTGGACCCCCTTCTCCCTCATGTTTAGCATATCAGTTTTGAGATTTTGTTAAGACGTTCGTTCCGTTGGTTAGGCGATTTCGGTACCTTTCGCCTCATTTGTTTGTCAATATTAAGATCATTCGTGCCATTTAGGTGTCAATTTTTTCCTGGCAAGCGAAAGAGAGCCTGTAATTTTAGAAGGAATCGGCCTTCGGCCGGGATATGTTTCTACCGAAAAATGTAAAAAAGTTATCTTGAAAAGGGGTCTAGGGGGTGTTTTTTTTTTAAAGTTTGATGGAGGTCTAGGGTAAAAACTCAAAAATATATGTATATATAAATATATAGACCAAAAAAGAAGCACTACCCCCTTAAGCTGAATACAACGGTTTAATATAAGCCAAAATAAACCTGAACATCCCATCATGGTGGCCTATACGCTATACTAACAAGATTAACAGTTCATATATGGGTTTAAACATTGTAGCCTATACATTGGGTTTCGTATTTAAATATATCCAGGATCAACGTGCCTTGACGTTTAAGGGGAGATTTTTAGTTTGGTCTCTAGATTTCCATCTAGCTTCAGATTACACCCCCTTGAGCCCCTTTCAAGATAAATTTGTACATTTTTCGGTAGAAAAATTTCACGGCTGAAATCCGGTTCCTCTTAAATTACAGGCTCGCTATCGCTCGCCAGGATAAAATCGACACCTAAATTACACGAAAGGTCTTAAAATTGACGGAAATGGAGCGAAAGTTCTTAAAATCGCCAAACTAATGGGGCGACTGTCTTAAAATCTCAAAAGCAATGGGGCTAAACATGAGGGAGAAAGGGGTCCAGAAAAAAATTCTAGTCGATATCTCCCCTTAAGGGGGAATGGTTATTTTTTGTTTTATGTATATAAATAGGAAAAGTGGAGAATGGGCCTGAGTAAATACATACATGCATTACATACATATATATATATATATTTGTTTGTATTTGTTGGTTTCCTCGCTAAACCTCTATCAGGATTAAAGAAACACCCCTTAGACCCCTTTTTCAAGATAAATGTGTACGTTTTTCGGTAGAAAAATCCAAATGGCACGAAAGATTTATATAATATTGACAAAGAAATGGGGTGAAAGGTCTCAATATCGACTAACTAATAGGGCAAATATCTTAAAATCTGAAAACCAATGGGGCTAAACACGACGAAGGAGAAGGGGGTCCAGAAAAACGAACCATAAATTGTATCTCGGTCTCCACGTGCGTCTGACATGTCGTGACGTGTATACAGTAGAGAGACAAGTAATAATGTTGATGGCCTTTATGCCCCCCCCCCCCCCCTAGGAAGAGACAGGACAGAGCAGCTTAAGGGGAGGCAGTTGGTTTTTCGAGTCCTCCTCCTCCTCCTCCCTCTTGTATAGCCCTATTAGTTATGAGATTTCAAGACATTCGCCCCATTAGTTTGGCGATATTCAGACCTTTTGCCCCATTTCTTTGCCAACGTTAAGACCTTTCGTGACATTAAGGGGTAGATTTTTTTACTGGCGAGCGATAGCGAGCCTGTATTTGAAGATGAATCGGCCTTCAGCCGGGACATTTTTCTACCGAAAAATGTACACATTTATATCGAAGGGGGGTCTTGTAGGTGTTTTTTTGTTTAAGTTTAATGGAGGTTTAGAGAGCAAACTAAACCCCCTCCTTAAACCATTGAGCCGAACCAGTAAATTATGCTGCACAATACCGTCTGGGCTCCCTAAAGCAAGGTTCACACATTGGCGAGTCGGAGCGCAGTGATGAAATTTTTGCACTCGCCAATGATTATCCCAAATTCGCCGACACTCGCACAGACTCGCGTTGACTCGCGCTGCACCGCGTACACTCGCGAACACGGCCAAAAATTTCATGCAGACATGAAATTTGGAGTCAAGTGGGAGTAGGACGCCAACCCGCATAGACTCGCGTAGACTCCTGTAGACTCGTGTGACACTCATGTAGACTCGCGTGACACTCGCGTTGTACTATTTAGAAATTAAATGATCGCGAGTCTACATGAGTGTCACGCGAGTCTACATGTGTCACACGAGTCTGTTTATATTATCAACAAAAATCGTAGCAGCGAAACGACTGCACCTATGGCTTTCATATTTTTACCACATGTACCTTACCATTTTGGTTACCCACAAAAAAAAATCCCAAATTCCTCCTCCCACCCACTCGCTGACTGTCGGTCCCGTCAGAAGGAAAAAAAAGGGAAATCTGTGGCGGCGAAACGACTGCACCAATCGGTTCCATATTTGTGTGACAAGTCCCTTACCCTTCTACCTTCCCCCCACCACACCCCCAACCGCCTCCCACCACCCACTTCCAGCGTATCCGTACGAAGATAAGGAAAAAAAGGAAAATCCGTGGTGGCGGAACTACCTTACCAATCGGCTTCATATTTGTAACATGAGTCAATTACGCTTCTACCTGCCCCACACCATCCCCCAAACCACCCTCCTACCCATACTTTCCGATACCATAAAAGTCTCTGTAGTCTATAGTGTCTTTTCAGCTACTTTCGGGACCATCGGGGACCTGATATCTGTCGAAAATGGACAAGGGGAGCTGTTTGTTTACCATTATCCTTCCATTCTCTCCCAACTTGATAGATTTAGCCAAAAAACAAAAAAACAAAATACCTCTGGCACTGACAGAAGCACACCGTCAAAATTGGCTGGCACTCAGCGGGTTAATATGAATTCAAGTTGTGTTATGAATAATATTGATATTAACATCAATAATGAAGAGAGAACAAATACCATATAATATGAATGAAATAGGTTTCTGGAATAATATTGATATTAACATAAATAATGATGTGGAATATATGCAAAGGATATATGATGACAAATAATAATATACAGATTGATATCCAACATGAAATATAAATAAATACAAGATAATTTATAAATTAACCCTTAAAGAGCGGCACGCAACATAAGTAGAGTTAAAAAAACTGGCAAAAAACGGGTGAAAAAAGGGTGGAAATCGAGTGAAAATGGGTGGGATACTAATGATCCATACGTCCGACATCTGTGGCCTCCCGGCCCACACTAACTCCAGTTCCCCCACCGCACGGGAGGATGACAGTGTAACCAATAGTTCGCTAAAAGTGAGCAATGTAGCAAAATCAGCTAAACTTCCATCTTCGAGGTAACACTGTCAGTGCTCCACGAGTGCTACGTAGCTGTATGTGGCGTCATTGTGTAGCGATTTCCACCTAGTTTTCGGCGCAATACAGTTCCTTTCATACTGATGGTTGATATAGCAGTCAGAATGGCCTGAAAAGGCCCAAAACGGCCACAGAGCACCCGCTAGACAAGGGTTAAATAGAATATACACTCAATACACTCCTGTTAACTTCCTGTAGACTCGCGTTCATCTCGTGTAAACACGTGTAAACTCATGTAAACTCCTGTGACACTCGTGTAGACTCCTGTAGACTCGCACTATTTGTACCCTGGAATTTGACCGTTATTTTTCAAATTTTGGCGGTGCGTGTTGGGGTCGTGTTACACTCGCCGATACTCCTGTGAACTCGTGTAAACTCGTGTTATATGCGTGTTTACTCGCATCAGATGCTACTCGCATTGGGTTCGGGCTCCATCAACGGCGATATGCGGCGAGTGTGACTCGCGTTGGCCTCGCGCTCAGACTCGCCAATGTGTGAACCTACCTTAAAAGACTACGGTTGCCTTTAGCCTTCACGGCTATAATGAAGTTGGAGCCGGAAACTTCTATTAAAGACTTAAAATAAACTATCTAATGGATAAAGTATGATAAATTTGGATGTGTATACATTATTCATTAATCCTACAAGGACCCCAATGGAAATACGCCTAACGGCCTTATTGGGCTATCCTTAGTTGGAATTATGCAAAGCTGGTAGGCTACATGTCATATTTGTAACCTACTATGTGATACCAACTCTGTAAATTGCTAACTGAATAAATATTATTATTATTATTATTATTATTATTATTATTATTAATGTACTACGACCGACCGACCGACCGTATTACTTGCTTAAAAGTGGTCAATTATTGAACTATGGAATTTGGTAAATGCTTAAATATGCAGTTATGAGTTTCAATATTTGATTAAATAGGTCTTGCGCCGCACTATTAAAGGTGAATTACACAAAGATGAAAACAAAGTGAGAGGTTATTCATCAGAACGTTAAATGCTCTAGTAATGCACTATTATTGGGAATATCCTCAAATTTGCCCCGAACATATAAAATAAATTGGGTCAAGTTAAAGGTAAATGTCTGTTGCCTGACAAACTATCATAATCTATGACTTCATCACAATACTGGAAGGCGCGACAATTTGCAAGACGGTCAACTACCATACGCCGCCAGATATAAAAATGTTTAATATTATTTTGTTTTCTTTACCGACTTTAATTTACTTTATTATACACAAACATTAGCATCCTTAATATGTTTTGATGCATACAAAATAAATATCTAAAGCCCTGTCCACACGATCGAGCAGTGTCTGGCAGGCTGTGCCCCCTCACCGGACAAAGTCTGTCGAACAAGCTTGTGTTGTCCACACGGCCGTGACTGGCCAGTCCAAGTCTGTCTGTGGTCAGACAAGATGCTCGGCAGAGCAGTTAAAGAGATTTAGTGTTGTGTAGCATAATTTATATATTGCAAAAGAGAGTAAAAAAAGAAAGTTGTTTGAAGCTAAATAATATATTTCATCAGCTTCCTATTTCTTATAATATAATTATCCAAATATCTAAATTACGTGGGAATGGGTTATACTTTAATATGAAATTAACGTAAACCTTATAAAAAATACTCAACACAATTGAAAAGATCATATACCGGTAGCTACGCAATAAAAGAGTGTTAAACTCACAAGATACCTTAAGTTAAGAGCTTCTCGCTCGTTCTGTGTGATGCAGTCTTATATTTACGTAATACACTGATAAGCTTAACCTATGGGTGTGAGTATCCTAGGTTTGGGTCATTGGAGTGCCACATGTATTTGTTGATTTCATTGAGTTTAGAAGTAAATTTGGTTGGTGAACAAATTTGAATTTATCCGATCGTATAATTTCTGCTAGCGCTTCAATCATCACGCGATTTGCTGATATGGTCAGCATACGAACATTAAATCAATAGTTAGTGCAGGAGATCATGGCGGGGTGGCTTTCTCACAATAAGATTAATAATATTAATAAAATAATATCTATACAAATAATGGCGTCTATATAAATAGGGATGCTACCCATACATTAATATAAAGCTAAAACTGAATTCATACCATCAGTGACCGTTAATAAAGTGCTTGCACTTATTACATCCTGGACTTCTTCCACCAGATTTACCATATTACCTGATAAACATCCGTAAAATAATAGGACAAATTATATTTGATAATTAAAGATACATACATACATACAATTTTAAGACTGAGTGTTCCACACATAAGTGCAGTTTCAGTCTCTTGTCCTAATGGCGGCGTTCCAGACAACCCTGTTAAGGGCTGCTTCACTTGTGAAGTTCTTGGATTTGAGATCGGCGCGTGAAGTCAGATCCCAGGTCTCCCTTGGTGCAAAGTACACACTACTCCCCTCCTTCCACAGGCCTCCCATATCCACTGGCAAACTACCGGGCAGTGTCTGGTGATTTCGCTCAACTACTGCCGCGGTTATTCCCCTGCTTTGCCCGCTGAATTTACCCCATGTCCGACATTTCCCTCGTGCCCGACGGGCAGTGCTCGATCGTGTGGACGGGGCTTTAATAGGTATGCAACGGTAATATTCAAGACCTCTTTCGCAAATTCGCCGCCCTAATTAGAAATAATTTATTAGGGAATATAGGGACCAATAGACTCGCCATATTTTTCTCATTATAGTCCGCATGGAGGAATTTCGTTATCGACACTTGAAAAACTCCGTTTACACCGAAAAATAACACAAAAATAAAGTCCCGACCGTAAACAAAGCATTGCGCTCAATGAATCCTTCGTAACTCCTCTTCTTCTTGATTTGAAAGATGCGGTGAGTGCGACCCAATAAATGGCGTGAGCGTTAAGCGGTATCACACGAACACTAATCCGACCAACCAACTTGCATCGGGACTATCGACGTTGGTAATAATTAGCACACGGCATCATACTATCACCAACCAACTGCAGATGACACAGTGTTCTAGCTTAAAACACGCAATACTTTTTTATGTAATTGTAATAACTATACATAATCATATCTAATAGAGGAAATGTAAAATGTAAATGTTAAATATCGCTTACGGGAGGTTAGTATTTAGAGTTTGAAAAATTGAAGGATTGCGCATCTACAGTTCCTTAGCCTGTGTACTGCATTGTATAAGGTGTGTACATAGTTCAATAGTCAAGGCCTTGGATGAGTAAACTAGTTTATTAGAATGACCACATAACACTATTTACCAATCTGAATACATTGATAACTATGGCATTACAAAACAGAGTTCTCGGCGACGTAGACATGTTTTTTTTTTTTTTTGCGAAAGGCTTGCACAGCCTACTCATGTAGTAGTAGTAGTTGTTGTTGTTGTTGTTGTTGTTGTTCCCCAAGCTGCCTGGCCGAACAGCCCCAAGGCTCCAACCATAGGCCATAACCGAGCGCCCCCACAGAATCCTGTGCCCCTCAGCAATTATGAAGAGAAAGTTGAGGGGCAAAGGAAAAATGTGACGCTTTGGCTTCCAATCATGGTAAATTGGGAGGTCAATCTACGGAATAGACAGTCACTTGAGATCTAGAAAATATATAAGTAAAAGGAACAGTCAGAGTAAGCTATGGGCATGGCAGAGATCGCTCAGTTCTCACTCTGATAGACCAGCCCATCACCACATGACTCATGTAGTTTAACTGATCGCGCAAAAACCCTGCCTAACGATATTATTTTGTAATAATCCTTTTACTACTGGTCGATCAAGAGCGTATTATGGTTAATAGGTCTACCTGAGGGACTACATGAAAACACACATGCTGATAACTCAAAGGCAGGGAATAATAATGCGATATTAGTCACTCCTTACATAGGGAATGCTTATAAAATATCAATGCCTTTTAATTATTATGTAATATGATATATTGTAAATATATATAAGACATAGCCTAACAATTACTCGGTTCTGTCTACATAACAAATGCATATATGAACTAGGATATAGATGATGGTTACAGTGTGCATTCGGCGATGAAATGTTTGGTAGACTACTAATTGCACATTTTAATAGAATAACGCTATGCATATTCATCTTATCTAGACTAATTTGTACCCAATGCTATAATTATATAATATCTATGTGGGTTTTAGTTTCTTAATTTCTATTACATTAAAAACAAACTAATCTAGAGAAACCTATCCCAATTTTGGTACCGTATTCTATCCTGTAACGTACATTATACAATTACTATTACAACGTACACTATTTAAGTCAAACGAATGTATGTATACAAATGAATGAACTAATATAACACTCATAATTATGATGCATTTAAATTTATATGCTGGTATTGTGTAAAAGAAATGCAGCAGCGAGTGAAGCCTAGAGAGGCTGCATGTAGTAGGCTATAGCCTAATAACAAGCAGTGCATTATGTATGAAAATACTGTATAGGAAGTCAATTAACGACATCTGCTGCAGATATAATATCACTATAGCCTATATCACTAGGCTATAACATGTCTCCAAGGTCACAAATAAAAAAAATAAAGCATTTATGATTTTAAATAAGACAATTAGCCTATACCCTGACAGTTGTGGCAATGTTTGCCGTCTTTCGTGATGTGACGAGTTTAATCATAGCCTATTTTCCCGAACGTTCGTACTAGATATATTAATATTTACGCTGTGTACTTCGACAGACTAGGCATTATTTTGTTAACGTGAAAACTGAATTGCTTAGCATAGCATAATTTATCGGTAAATAGCAATGCTAACCGATTTATTTGACTACAGGTTGGCGACTTGGCCAACGGTTTTCGCTCACGACCGACGAGTTGGTTGCTCCGATTGACGTCAGAGCAACACAATCTCGGCAACAGATTGTCCAGATTCCAGTTGGTAAAATACGCCTACGCTGGCGGAGGTATGTGCTTTACTGATAGCCTCCTAAATGTCCTAACCTTTTCCTTGTCGTATATCCTATCTACCCACCAAATTTCGTGAACATCGGTTTATAACTTTTTGAGATTTTGTTTACAAACATACAAACGTAGGCAAAAACATAACCTCCGTCCAACTTCGTTGGCGGAGGTAACGGTATATATTAAGCAAACCACCCACCAATTTTCATGACAATTTTGAAATACATGTTGGTGAATGCTGCAGGTTATGAGACGCAAGACAACAATAACGAAACACTAAGGAACACGTGGATGAATGCAGTAAATACATAACCATCACATTTCCTTCTTAAATACGCATAACTAAAACGCTACGACAGTTTATCCTTCAATCTCGTCTATATAGGCCTAGCCTAATCATTATAGTTTACACGTAAAATGAAGCAGCCCGTTAATGAAAAGTAACATCAAGCAAGGGTGGATTTGGGTACCCGCTCGTGTCCAAAATCATCTGGTAAAATCCTTCAATAAATCGCTAATGCAACTTACCATTCCAATTCTCCATCACGTGACACCACCTCTGCACCGCCGGCCAGCCCCCACGCCCGAAGTTCACCCGTCGACGATAGAAGCACCAGCACAAAGTAAATAAAACATAGCAGAGAAAACACCGCGCGTCCTTATACTACCCAGACGTGACAGAGAAGGAGAGATAAGCTGATGAGGGTCAATATTACGCCGACACTATTATTCAGCCCTCGAGCTTTTAAAATCACCAAAGACAACCGCTTTCTTCCCTCACCAGATGCCCTAATGCACAAAATTGCACGAACAACTCCAATATGTCCATCAAGAGAGTAATAATTAATATTTTAGAAGCGCGCGAGATACCTTGATATTTGGAAGATCCGGTACGACAAGACCCATCGGACACACATCCTACAGAAGCCAATATCAATGCATAACGCACATGTCTTGACCCGTACATCATTATGGACATAAGGTGTAAAATTAACAGGGGACGATACCTTTTAATCTATTAAATCCAACTTTAATTAATAGCAAATACGCCATATCTATCATCATTAGATGCAAGGAATGAACATAATAAGTTAGCAATTTCTTTATTATTACTCTATAACGGTGTTTATGGTCTCTAAGGTGAATATTGGTGCAAGCATAGTTCATCATACGTCTGGCAACACGGCGCGGCCCAAGTTTCCTGCCCTCCCCCTCCTCCCATTTCCCTCCCCACTCCCTACAGACTGTTTTACCATCTTTGCCCTTTTGAGACAACGTGTAATTATGTATTACCATGTAGGCTATGTATGATTTCTCAATAAAGAATCAAATCAAATCAAAATCAACTCCCTACAGTTCACCCCACTCCCATTCTTAGGGCCTTGCTTAGACAAACTACTTGGTGGTGCCCTTCGGTAGCGTCCATGTATTTTCGTTTTTAATAGGAAATGTGTGTATGCTTTCACACGTGCATCAGCGGCAGAGAAGCTTTCCACACGGACTACTGTTTTATAGTTTGTTTGTTTTGTTTTTTCCAAGCCGAATCATGTTAAAACTAGAACAACGATCAGCTGATTTCGGACTCGAGGTGCAATAAGATTGTAGCAGCAACTGAGTGGCTGCTACTCGCCACTAAGCTGTATTACTCGGTAGTGCTACTGAGTGGTCCGTCTGCAAGCCCCCCCCATCCCCAACCTCTCACACACCACACACATATACTGCCATACCTCCCCATCCCCCCCTCCCCCCCCCCACACACACACACACTTGCTGCCATACCTGCATCCCCCTCTCCCCCACATACTGCCATACCTCCCCTACTCCCAGCCCCTATCACCGTCGCCGTCCCCCCCCCCCCCCAACACACACACTTGCTGCCATACCTGCACCCGCCACACACTGCCATACCTCTCCTCCCCCCCCCCTTATCCCTCGCCCGTTCATCCCCCCCCCCCCCCCCCCCCCCTCCACACACACACACACTTGCTGCCATACCTGCACCCCACATACTGCCATACCTCCCCTATTCCCAGACTCCCACCCTCTATCACCGTCGCCCATTGCCTTATGCCTTTATCCTCCGCCACATAGGTTTCCATCTTTCCGTTTCCTTTCATCTCACTACCTTCTATCTTTATTGCGTGTTTCTTCTTTCCTCCTTTTCTTTAAGGTGGTGTTATTCGGGCGATTTTTTCGTACATTTTGTTACGGGCAATTGTAGCTTGGCATCAATATCAAGACTCTACCTGCCATTTAGGTGTCAATGTTTTTCCTGGCGAGCCATAGCGAACCGGTAATTTAGGGAAGGCCGGTATATTTCCTACCGAACAATGTAAACAATTATCTCAAAGGGGTGTCTTGGGGGTATTATGGTTAATAGGTCTACCAGAGTGACTACATGAACACACATATATGTTGATAAGTTAAATTAAAGAAGGGAGGGAAGAATAATAATGCAATAATTAAGCACTCCTTACATAGGGAATGCCAGCTAATAACATATCAATGCTTTTGAATTATTATGTAATATATATTGTAAATTACATATAAAACATAACCTAACAATTACTCGGTAATGGCTATATAAACAATGCAAATATGAACTATACAAGATGATGGTTACAGTCAGCAATCAGCGATCAAATGCTTGGTAGACTACTAATTGCACATTTTACTAGAATAACGCTCTGCATATTCATCTTATCTAGAATAATGTGTACCCAATACTATAATTGTATATTATCTATGTGGGTTTTAGTTTCTTAATTTCTATTACATTAAAAAAACAAGCTAACCTAGAGAAACCTATCCCAGTTTATGGTAATCTATCTTGTAACCTACAGTATAAAATTACTATTACAACGTACGCTACATAATTGAAACCAAATGAATTACAGAAATTATAGAATGTATAGAAATGAATTAACTATTAAAACAATGTCATTATTATGATACATTATCATGAATCTGCTGGTATTGTATAACATAAATACAGTGGGTGAAGCCTAAAGAATCTGCATGTAGTATATAGCCTAATGACAAAGTGCATTCTCTATGAAAATACTGTATCGGAAGTCAATTAACGACATCTGCTGCAGATATATTATCACTATATATTACCGTAACATGTCTCGAAGGTCACAAATAAAATATAAAGCATTTATAAATTTAAATAAGATAATATACCTCAACATTTCTGGCAATGTTTGCCATCTATCGTGACGTGACCAGTTTAATCCTCTTTTCCTGAATGTTCGTACTAAATTTATTAATTTACGCTGTGTACTTTGACAGACTAAGCATTATTTCGTTAACGTGAAGGCTGAATTGCTTAGAATAGCATACTATAATGGTAAATACCAATGCTAACTGATTTATTTTACTACAGGTTGGCGACTTGGCCAACGGTTTTCGATCACCATCGAAGACAGTTGGTTGCTCCGATTGACGTCGGAGAACACAATTTCGGCAACAGATTGCAGTTGGTTGGTCGGATTAGTGCCCGTGTGATACCCCCTTAAACTGCAACTCACGTAGGCTATGCATATGTGAATGGAAAGAGCAATTAATGGGGCCTTAACCACTAGGGAAGTCCTCTCGATAAATTACTCCTAAACCAATATCAATTATTATGTTCTATCCAACAACCAACTCTACTCCTAAAATTGATTAATGAAATATTACAAACACATGTGGCAGTCCGTGGATTCGAACCCAGGACGCTCACACCGAAAATCAACACCTTATGCATTGCGCCACGAAGACAGTTAAAAAATGGTGGACACTGCCTACGATGTATTATGCAACTTCGAATGAGATCCCAGCTGTGGTGTGGCTCGTAAACATTGACCCCTGTTTTTGCCCCTTACAGATCTACATTTCCCTTACCTACTGTAAAAGCGCGATTCACCCAATAAATGGCGCCATTTGACGCTGTATCTTCAGATTAATGAATAGGCCTAGGCCTATGTAAGTTAATGCAAATCCTCCATTCAAACCATGAAAACAACAATAAAACACTAGGTATAGGCCTAGGCCTATTCCTTGAAAAAAATATAAAGAAAACTTGGTAAATAAGGCAGCTCTAGCTGTCTTGAATGTTACCCAAATAATAAAGTTAGCAGCGGTCAAGACATACCTAGGCTAGGCCTAGGCTATAATGCAGTGACTAATATTCTAAGACAAAGCTAGGCGAACAGAATTCTATCCCATACGTGACCTAAAATATATATTGTCCCTCATTCCCGTAGCATTCGTTCAGTGGGGGGATGGAAACTTACCTACCAGTGTGACCAGTTCCACGTGTTTAACCCGGCAAGCGCGATAGGCCTCACGGAAGGCTTCCTATAGGGAACGCGATAGGCCTCACGGAAGCAAGACCATAAAAAAAGCCTTCCAAAAAAAAAAAAGGGCCTATCAAAACAAAGGATTTTGTCTCTAGGTGAGATAATTCCCCTCTAGTACTCATCCATGTGTTTCTCACCCCTCCCCCTCCCCTCCTTCCCCACCTTATTCCCCCCTCCCCCCCCTCCTCAATTATCACCTATTTATCCTCTTATCATCATTTATCGGTTATTTTTCTCTCCCGCGATAATGTAGCACAAGTGGGTTGCATAAAAGATCGTTATGCAACACCCAGACACCGGCACACACCGCCCCGCTCGTCTCAGTTGACTCCCAGACAGCGAGAGGGGAGGGCTGCCTGTGGCTCTCTCTCGCCTGAGATTATGACCGGGTGGCCAATATCTTCGTTTTTCACCACCCAAATACTTTTCCCACTTATTTTAGCACTCTTGAAGGTTCATATATACATCATATATGTAAAATAAAAGCATACCGAAAACAAATAATGCTTTATATTGTAAATATAACGAATTCTGTCAGAATCTAGGGCTAGAAATGCACAAATAACTACCCTAGCACCTAGGTCTATATCGCGCTTGTCAGGTTAAATGCCGCGCCGTGCCGTGTGTAAATGTCAACAAACAGCATAGCCTAGCTCGAATCATGGCATAAATTTAATTAAATTCCTTAGAAAAACAATAGGCCTAGTAGAGCATCGTAAGGAAGATCATAGCACATCATAGAAGAGTTACGAATAATATAGAACAGTAAATAAATAAGAAAAAATGCAAACACAATGATGACAGGTGTCGTCTGCACCGATGATGACGCCACGCCAAACATGGGATATTTTCACCTACCTTTTCCCGCTTTGAAGAAGGATGTGGAGTTATTTGACGGTCACACACTGTTCCTGGGAACCGTGGTGGTCCAGTGGTGAGCACGCTCACGTGTGAATCTGCAAGACCCGGGATCGAATCCCTGCCACGGCGGACATTTAGTGGGTGTGGTAGTACGTCCTAGCATGTTTCACATGCTCGCACCCAGTCAGGGGACATCCTGACGACGTATACAGACTAAACACACATAACAAAGCCTCTCCAACACCCCTTCTCCCCTCTCAATACTCTTCTCTGAGCTAGTGCCGATACAAATGGCCAGTCCTGTATAGAATCGTGAGGTTCAGAGTCGTAAAGATTCCAGGACGAGCTCCATAGAAAATGAATGAATGAATGAATGGTATGTTGAAAGTCATCTTGGTAAGTCAGCTTCTTTGTAATACCACTAATTGTACGATTTGTGAGTTTTTTGTTCCGCAAGTCGAACACAGCCACTCATAAACGTAGACACTAGACAGACGCCAAGAAAGAAAACGGGGTGACTGCTTCTTAGTTTTCAGGACAGACTTTACTATTCATAATTTATACAAGTGGCCCATTTATTGTTTTGCTTTCTTGTATAATTTTGCTTAGCCTAATTGTTTATTGTTTATGTACTCACATATTGTATAACACAATACATCATGGCATTCAGCAACTACGTTCCCCAGAGTGTTGGGGCTTGTACAATAGTGACAAAATGTTCCTACGGTAAATTTTCAACATTACTCTACATGTTAGTCATATTTTACACACTATCAGTGTTGTTGGTGGAGTTACAGGAGTCACAGGACCACTCGAGCACGTCACCGCGCCCGCTCCAGCCCTTCCTTCGTAGGCGCGGAGAGGTCAACGACTACAAGCGCGTCAGGCGCCCAGTCGCTGTGAGGAAGCTGCAGAAGCGGAGAATCACGTACGGCACGTCTCATCTCATCAGGGACCCCCCGGCCTCCGAGGATCGTTGGCAGGGAGAGCGAGGTGATGCCGAGGAGTCGAAGGCGGCCTGCGAGGATAGACCGTTCAATGTAGAAGCGAGGACATCTCAACACATAGTGCTCAATAGTCTCCGGCTGACCACACCACCGGCATGCATCACTACCCAGGATACCCAACCGCCGGAGGTGGCCAGAGAGCGTGGTATGGCCGATGCGTAGCCTGGCCAGGGCCACGTCCAGACTGCGGAGCTTGTTTCTCGCCCAGGGTTGGGGAGATGAGTCTACCCGATATGTACCGAGGGTAGTGGCTGGTAACGAACATCGGAGGGTGGCGTTCCATCGATCTATACACGCCCGACGAACCACCATCTGATGGGACCGCAGATCAACGTCCAAACTCTCACAGGATGTCAATGAGTGAGCCGTGGCCGCGCCCCTGTCTGCTATGTGGTTCCCCCTGATCCCGCAGTGAGACGGAATCCATTGTAAATGCACTGGCCATGGTGAGTTGGAGAGTTGAAGAAGCAGCGACTGTATCTTGACAAGGGAGGCGTGCGACGCAGGGCGATGAGACTGCAGGAGGCGAAGAGAAGACTGGGAGTCCGAGTAGATGACCACCTGCTGACTGGACAAGTGGACGCTAATGAAGAGAAGGGCTTTATATATGGCAAAAAGCTCCGCTGTCAGGATGTGATGATGCCCGGAGAGCCGCCAAGTCTGGCACAGTGCGAGCTCCTCGTAGTAGACTGCAGCTGTCGAAGAAGCCATCCATCGGTGAAGACAGGGGAGAATCCAATGTAGTGTGTGGCTGACAGCTCCCGAAAGTACCCCTGTGCCATGACCGCACACTCTGACTTCTTAAAGCTGCGATGGAATGTGTGGCGTACCAACCCGGAGAGACTAACCCAGGGCGGCACTGGGGAGACAGAAGGTACCGGCATCGGGCTCGGAGGGGCAATTCCGAGAAGGCTGCAAGTCTTGAGTCCACGAACCAGGAACGGGCACCGGCGCTTCACTGGCCAGAGCGGGGAGGCCAGCCCCACCCCTGACGACCTCAATAATCCGACCAGAGGATGGGACTCAGGCATACGTGCTACTCTTGTCATCCAACTGCAGTCAGCCATCGCCCGGCTCCAGACCATGGGCAGGATCCCCGATTCCGCCTCCAGGGAAACAACGGGGGACGAGCTGAGCGCCCCCAGCGCTATGCGCCCCTAATATGTCTAAAAACCCTATTCTCTATATTTTGTAATACAGGACTGCTGGTATCACAATACTTTTCCAATAAGTATCTTATTACAACTTTATGATATTACCGGGTATGTAAGGTTAGCCATTCTATTTGCTTTATCCAAAGCTTCTCTTTTCTGGGTTTTAAGTTTAATTTTTTTTTTATTATCATTAATTTGTATTCCTAGATATTTAATTTGTTTTACCACTTCTATATCTCGTATGTTGTTTGGTTTGTTTTTCATATTAAATATTAGATTTTACTTTTGTCTTTATTTATACTTAAGCCACACTCTCCCCCTATCTCTACTAATTTATCTATTACTCTTTCTGCTTCCTGGATTGTATGAGCTAAAAGTAGTCCGTCATCGGCATAAAACAATGAATTTATTTTGAAACACTCATCTACAAACCCTCTTTTATTTTCTAAATGCTTAATTATCTCATAAGTTATTAATTTGAATAATGTTGTGGACCCCATACAGCCTTGTCTGATGCCGCTTGTGGCTGCATGTTTGGTTTGTCACGTCTCACGTGTATTCTGCACCAGAGAAAAGTTCTCAACGGGTTCTCAATTAAATTAAATAGAGGTCTGTTTAAATCGATTGGTACAAAGTAGAATTCATTTGGACTTATAGTAAGAAAAATAATTGTAGCCTAAACATGTAGGCTTACCTGTCTACGCTGAAGGGGCTTATTCATCACATCATTCAATCAATAATATTTAGGGACAGATATATGGTTAATCTTCATAATGATTGAAACCCTTTAATTAACTGGTCACAAAGCTTACGTGTTGCTACCATAACAATACTACCCCCCCACCCCCCAGGGGGTAAGGGGGCATTCATCTAATGCTGGATGAAAAAGAAAACAAATTTATAGACCAACATCCATTACTATGCAATAAAGTCTTTATCTTAGCACAGTCTTGGTATGGCACTGCCGAGGCTGGTGGGGTGCTGATAGGTGTCACAGGAAATGGAGTCTTACCTGGGTGCTGTTTGGCACCACACCTGTGTCGGCAACAGTGTTTGCATATTGGAGCAGTGTTGGGGCAGGACTTTATTGTTCTATATGATCTGTGCTCCATGAATATTATTTCCTCTCACTTAAAAATTAGGCTACCATAGTGCGGGGGAATATGAACATGATTAGATTAATATCCAGTATTCGAGAATGGATAATAAGTCGTAGGCGTGTGCATAAACCTTTAACCGTCTTGGTGGTGTAATGGTTAAGGTGTCTAAAAATCTGTGTGAGATAACCCGGGTTCGAATCCTGGTGGATCACATATATGCTTTCGTTAATTTCATTGGAGGTGTTTGGTGTTGTGGTGAAATTAATACAAAATAGATTATACAGTGGAGTCTTGTAATGGTGCTGTCTTTTTGTAACACTGTTAAGGCTGGTGTGGTTGCAGATTCTGTAGGTGCAAGTGCTGCAGGGGGACTTTGTCGAATCTTGCTGAGGCACGGTTAGCACTATACCAACATCAGCCACAGTGATGACTTGGTGGGGCAGAGCTGTGGCGGAACTTTATTGTACTACAGTTCACTCCAACTACTGAAAGGCAACCCCGTCTGAGCCGTTACAATGCATGTAATGGAAAATGACGTTACACCATTGTATGTGTTGAAATGAGGACACGTTTCTTCCTATTATTCTGGCTATTAGTAAACAATTATATTCAGTCTAGGAAGAATTGTGGTAGTAAGAGGATACATAAGAAAAAATTTACTTGTTTGATTCATAGATGGCACTTTAAACCTGAACATAATTATTTAATGTTAGTCAAAATAAAGTGAAAAAGCATCCTCGAATACTGAAACAGCTAACATTCTAATAAATGAAAAGCACTCACACAACCTTAAACTTTATTACAACACCAATAATAGATTGTATATTCTACATTATGACAAGCCTATCAATTATCAAATGTAATATTATAATAAATATTTAATTCCTATTCAGCAAATGCAACGGAAGAGAACCAACATATTCTATTCATGACTCTTTTGAATACGATCTGTCATATGTTTCCTCCGAATCCCTCTGGTTACTGGCTTCCTTCAAAGCTGCTTGCTGCTGATGGTAGCCGTAGTTCCTGATGACTGGTCGGCTGTGATCGATTGTGTTTGATGCTGGCTTACGAATTACAATGGGTCGTAGGTTTGGAAAAGAGCTGACACTGTGTTTTTGGCCTGTGGATAAATTTGTGCCAGTGTTTGAATGCTGCAGAGCTGGCCGATGCACTGCAATGGGATTGGAGACAGGTCTATGCACTGCTATAGGATTAGCCACTGGTCTGTGTACTGCAATCGGATTTGCAATGGGGACTCTCACCTGGTTATGGCTTTCAGGTCTTGTAGTTGGCCGGGGCACAGCTATTGGGTTGGCAATTGGTCTGTGTTCGGGAATTAAGCTACTGGGCTCAGCAGGGTCTGAGGCGATGGGCCAAGCAGGATCTGAGGCGATGGGCCCAATGATACTCTGCACAGGAGCCGGTGTCGGACCACTGCCTTTAATCGGAGGGATCTTGGTTGGCAGCACAGCGACTGGTACAATGGGAGCCGGTGTTGGTCTGGGTCTAATTGGACTTAATCCTATTGGCCTATTCCCCTGCACTGGTGGTCTGTGGTCAGCGGGTATGGCTGGCTTGGACCCTGGGTATAGTGGTCTAGTATGGGGATTGGTTGATGGTTGTACTGGTGGTCTGTGATCTGATGGTATGACTGGCTTGGTCCCAGGGTATATTGGTCTTGTATAGGGGTTGGTTGATGGTTGTGCTGGTGGTATGTGATCTGATGGCATAACTGGATTGTTCTCTGAGTATATTGGTCTAGTGTCTGGATATATAATAGGCTGAACTGGTGTTATGTGATCCGATGATATTACTGGATTAGTCTCTGGATATATTGAGCTAATGTGTGGATTATTTGATGGTGATCTGTGGTCTGCTGGTGAAATAGGCTTGATCTCTGGATAAATTGGTCTAGCTACAGGTTTGGCAATAGGCGGAATTTTTGGTCTCGTTTCAAGAATCTTATTCAGGAGTAATCCTGGTCGGGTCTGAGGTCTCTTCACTGGTCTGGTTCCTGGTCTAGGCAGTGTTGGTCGGGGGAACACCAAGGGTCTGGGGTTTTGTCTAAGTGTTTGGTGACCACTCTCCAAGATATCAGTAGAGTAGCTTGGGTTGGTTTTAACTTTTGTGTTTGAGGAGCTATGCGAGTCTCCATTATCCGCAATAGATGAGGGGTTATGGGTAATCAAGTCTTCATTGTGAGAGCTGGTGGCTGTAACTTCCCTACCAATCTGTGCTTCTGCTGCATCATCCTTCTGTCTTCCTTCACCACTTAGCTGTTCTGTCTGTTGTTTTCCCACACCAGTCAGCTGTTGTCCTTCACCAGTCAGCATTTCTGTCTGCTGTTTTCCCTCATCAGTCTGCTGTTCTCTCACATCAGTCAGCTGTTTTGTCTGCTGTCCTTCCTCGCCATTTACCCAAGACCAGGCACCCATAAAGTTATTCAGAATGTTCAAAAGGGGTCCTCCTGATTCGGGTGGGCTACTTGGGTTATTGGCATTCTGTTTCTCCCAAATTGCCTTGTAAGTTTCCGCAGCTTCCTTAACTGGTTTCGACTCCCTCAGCTTCTCAGACATATCTGTAATCAGCGGCATGTAGACCATCCCAATCTCGGGCCATACCTTAGTAACCTTCATATATGGGGCATTTAAGAGATCTGCCTCGCGATTCCAGATATCCATGTATTCCTTCTTCGCCTCTTGGATAACTGGATCAGTTTCTGACTTTACTTCGCCATTCTGGACCAAAGTACTTTTCAAAAAATCAGGAATGGAATCAAGACTTGAAGGATCTGCAGGAGGGGAATTTGTATTTTTATCTTTTTCCTGAAGGTATTTCTCAATTATTGCAAGATTATCCTGGTTATTGATATCAGCTGTTTTTGTGGATTTGGAATAAGGAGTTACCTTAATGGTCTCTTTTTTCGACACAAGTTCAAGTGTTGTCGTACCTTCCGTTTCCATTACTTGCACACCATCAGCTCCGGATACCCTGATATCGATCTCAGGGAAGGGAGTGTCTGTTGTCGTTTCTATGAAATTTTGATGAGTTGTGACATCACTGCTGTATGCCTCAGGTGTTACCAATTCAATGTCACTGTGTAAAGTCACCGCTTCAGTTACATAGTCAGTAGTGAAGAATGTTGTGCTTTCTTCATTCTCCCGTTGAGTTGCAATTCTCGTATCTGCAACCGAGATGGTGACTTCATCTGGAATTGAAGTCCACGTTGTTACATCTTGAGTTGCAATTCTTGTGCCAGTATCTGGACTGGTGATTTCATCAGTAATCGAAGTCCATGTTGTTATATCTGAAGTTTGCAATGCCTGTGGTGCATCGCTGACGCCGATTCCACTAGTCTTTGTACCGGCGAATGATTCTCCTTTCTGAACTGGGTTGCCCTGCAATGTAAAGCTCATTAATAGTATGACAAACATATTATAATACATATTTGATTATTTTACTAAATCCTTTATCATATTTCTGAGAGTAACGGTTTGGATGAAATACTGTTATTTTGCGAATATCTGATCTGCATATTATAGTGGTACCGGTATCCAGGGAGACTTGAACCCCTGCTTTGCCAGACCAATGGCAGAAACTTGACCACCAAACAAGGGCAGTTACCTTTATATACCACCAAACTAATCTCCTCCCCCCCCCCCCTCTTCATGCTCTCTCTCTCTCTCTCTGCTTTTTACTTTCTGTTATACTAAGATGCATTTTATAATTTTCTTCTGGATATTATTACACCAAATTTATTAAGTTTAAAGAAGGTTTGTGCGAGCTAAAGGGTTAAGTTATAGTTTTCACCCATCTGATTCCTAGAAATCATTTCTTAACTGCAAAAAATTGCCTATGAAATCCAGAAAAAATGTGAAATAGCATCACAAGGTACTCATATGGCTATAAACAAAACCTGAAGTACAACGGCGGGTGCCCAACCCCGAAAGGGGTTGAAATAGGGGAGCTATCCCCCCGCCAAAGGCGGCTTTCTAGGGCCTTTCCTAGCCGATGCTGAGAGGATTGGGTTCTAGTCATGTGGTGATGGGCTGGTCTATCAGAGTGAGAGCTGAGCAATCTCTGCCATACCCATAGCTTACTCTGACTGTTCCTTTAACTTATATATTTTCTAGATCTCAAGTGACGGTGTCTCTTCCGTGGATTGACCTCCCAATCTACCAAGATTGGTAGCCAAAGTGTCACATTTTTCCCTTGCCCCTCAACTTTCTCTTCATAATTGCTGTGGGGCACAGGGCCCTGGGTGTGACTTTGGTTTCCCGGGCGTTTCCGCACCCTCCTCAGCTCCCCGCCATGGAGTGGCTTCGGTCACCCAGGCTTTATTGTGGTCGGCGGGGAGGGTTCTGTGGGGGCACTCGGTTATGGCCTTGGCATTGCTCAGGGCCTTGGGGCTGTTCGGCCAGGCAGCTTGGGGAACAACAACAACCTGAAGTACATGTTCACATTTTTTCCGACCAATTTCGCAAAATCTCTGTCCATCTTTCAGGCAGTTGGGTTTGGTAAATCAACCTCAGCCCTCTGATACACAGGGAGTTGCCAGTTAGTAGTCAGAAAAGAAAACACTGTTTTGAGCCAGTAAAAATCTAGATTAGTTAACCATCCAAATTTGTTTTCTTAGTATGACAGCTCAAAGAAAACTCAAGTCGTTGGGGTAACTAAACTAAAAGTGTCTATACACCCCTGATGGTCACAAAAGGTTTTAAATATGCAAGAAATCACGCTAACAGTGTCATTGTGCACCAAGGAATTAAATAGATAGCTACAGACAGATAGCCTATATAATTGCAGATAGATAGTTAGGCAACATAAAAGGATAGATAAGCAGAATAGATACACAGACAGATAGCTACATAAAAGGATAGATAAACAGACAAAACTCATAAGACCCAGTATATAATATAAAGAGCACAGAGGTCGCTACTCTATTAATATAAGTGTACAGGTATAATTAATAGTTCACCGAAACTTTGATGTTACTTTGTGTGACACCTAGCGAAAGGGACATTAACTTGTTACAATTCTACTATGTGAAATATATAGTACTATAAGTCCATTTTTCCAGCTGATGGTAACATGAAACCTTTAGTATCTGATAGCTCGTGACTTAATGGAAACTACTATATCTCTGCGTCCTATAAATACCAAACATTTATTTATAGTAACATATTTCGGTACAAAGTCTCTGTAATAGCCGAGTAGTCATGATGAGGACATGGCAATTTACCATCAGCTATAAATTAACAAACTATAGTCACTGGCTATTAGGGAAAAAAAGTAACTTAAAAATATCGTTTATGAGTAAGATTGTCAGCGAACTATTAATTTTGACTACTGTATACCTTCATTAGATAACGTGTAGAGTGTATAGATTATAGTGGGAGATGATCTTAGGTAGCTATAATAGATGAAATATAGGGGATATAGGTTGTAGCGAGAGATATATTTTAGTGTAGGGAAAGAACTAATAGGGATGTAGGGAAGAAGGGATCTGCCTTGTATGGGCAATCTATGGGTTTCTGTGGATTTCCATTTTTCTTATTTTCTTATTGACATTATAGAGTTTATTATGAATAGGTTAGACTTCTTTAGTAATATCTATGGATTTCTAATCCGAGTGGCGACATTAAAGTAGTGGTCAACTGATTGCTGTTTTCGATAACTACTGAACTAATTAAAATAGTAGTGGAGTGAGTATTGTTTACCATGACTTTGGAAACTAGTTTGAAGATAACCTAAGTTAAGTGACAGGATTATTTGTATAGTTTACTTCAGAAGCTGCCCGACCAGTAGGCCTACTAAGGATAAAGGTTAAGTGAAACATTACGCTCAAGTGATATCAGCATTACTGTATGATACATTACGTTTACAGGGTGACCTAGATGTGTGTGAGTTTGTGTTTGTATCTGTGGTTGTTCGTTGTTTTTTTGTTTTTTTTTGTTTTTTTTTCCCTGTTCTTGCTCTGTCTTGAGTCGGCCACCCCCAAGAAAAAAGGAACAAAAAATAATAACAAATAGAATAAAATAGAAAATAGAAATAAAAAATAGGAAAAATGGGGATTGGGCCTGAGCATATAGATAGATAGATAGATAGATTATGTACTATACTTACAACAATTAAGGAACCAGAGAGGATCACGTTCACCCACACTACAGCTAGCAACCTCTGAAAATCAATATCATATAGGTCAAATAATTCCGTAAATAAGATAATAATAAGGGGCCCAGATTTTTTTTTTATCTAAACCATTAACAAATAATTAAATATGACAGGTAGTTAAAATATAAATACTATTAATAATAACGTATTAGTCACCTACCAACACCTCTGTAACAAAGCCAACTGCTATCCATGTTATTGTCATAAAACCCAATGGATTATTAATATATAGCAAATGAGTGAATCCGTGGAAATAGATAAGTAAAAAAAAAAAAAAAAACAAAAAAAAAAAACACACACACACACAGAATATATATAACATGAACACAAATATATAATCTTAATAACCCACAAACACTGCTGTCATAGTCTGAACATGTAGGTTATAGCACGAAGTAGTTCAGGGGGGTCACCGTTGTTTTGTTTATCTTTCTCTCCTTTTCTCTCTTCCCCTGGCTTGTATCCATTCGGCCCCATTCAGCCAACTGTTTGTATCCGCATCCAGGTCGATTTCTTCCTGGCGAGCGATAGCGAGCCAGCATTGTATGGAGAAATCCGGCTTCGTCGGAGAAATTTTTCTATCGAAAAAGGTACAAATTTAGCTTGTCAAAACAAAAATATATATATGCTGGCTCGCTACCGCTCGCCAGGAAAATATTGACACCTGGATGGGGGTAAACGTCTTAAAACAGTAGGCTGAATGGGGCCGAATGGATACAAGCCAAAGAGAGAGGGAGAGAAAGAGAAAAAAAAGCGAGATGGGCTTCCTTAAACAATCGAATGAATCATTTAATTACTGTTAGCTAATGAGTACAAACACACGTAATCTAAAACAATTTGCCATAGTGAACAATCCGAGAGAGGTTAACACTATAATTATTCACCCTTACAATTAATCTCTCTGTGTGTGTGTGTGTGTGTGTGTGTGTGTGTGTGTGTGTGTGTGTGTGTGTGTGTGTGTGTGTGTGTGTGTGTGTGTGTGTGTGTGTGTGTGCTACTTGATACTATAGCTAACCTAGGTCCCTACCTATCATGATTTTGTTTCCATACTAGGTAAACAAAAATCACTGGGTATATTGATAGTGATGTCGGTTCCTATACTTACTGTATATTACATACGCTTATTACTACTAATATGCCTCTATAAAGGGACATTATTTTGGACACTTTAATTACCTTGCCCATACCTTTTATAAACCCATAATTATTGACAGTGTATAGATTCAGCACCTAGCGAATAGCGAATCCGTTAACCATTTGGGCGGGTGCCCAACCCCGAAAAGGGTTGAAATAGGGGAGCTATCCCCCCGCCATAGGCGGCTTTCTAGGGCCTTTCCTAGCTGATGCTGAGAGGATTGGGTTCTAGTCATGTGGTGATGGGATGGTCTATCAGAGTGAGAACTGAGCAATCTCTGCCATACCCATAGCTTACTCTGACTGTTCCTTTTACTTATATATTTTCTAGATCTCAAGTGACGGCGTCTCTAACGTGGATTGACCTCCCAATCTACCAAGATTGGAAGCCAAAGCGTCACATTTTTCCCTTGCCCCTCAACTTTCTCTTCATAATTTCTGAGGGACACAGGGCCCTGGGTGGGGCTATGGTTTCCCGGGCATTTCCGCACCCTCCTCAGCTCCCCGCCATGGAGTGGCTTCGGTCACCCAGGCTTTATTGTGGTCGGCGGGGAGGGTTCTGTGGGGGCGCTCGGTTATGGCCTTGGCCTTGCTCGGGGCCTTGGGGCTGTTCGGCCAGGCAGCTTGGGGAACAACAACAACAACAACAACAACCATTTCACTAACATGGCATTTTTCTATTTATCCTTTGCTAACAAATACAGCTTCAGAGGGATCTGTAGCAATTAAAGGGACACAATTGATATCAATTAAACATTTGACTGTCACAGATCCTTTCTCAACTCAATAAAAAATCGTCTAAGCATAGCCAGAATAAAGAAATATAATTGGCCCTGGTATACTGAAAGGGTTGTTAGAATATTGTAATAATGATTTCCTAGAGGACCTGGAATCCTACCTATCTAAGGCTACCAATATACCTTACCTGCCTTCACCGTTAAGGGGGCCCACCTCGTTATTGTTCTCTCTTTGGGTTGTATCCATTCGGCCCCATTAAGCCTACTGTTTTAAGACTTATATCCCCATCTACAGTAGGTGTCGATTTTTTTCCAGTAGCGGTAGCATATTTTAAAACCTGTTTTTGACAGCAGGCTAATTATGTAAATTTTTCGATATAAAATGTGAAGCCGGATTTCTCCATACAATGCTGGCTCGCTATCGCTCGCCAGGAAGAAATCGACATCTGGATGGGGGTAAACGTCTTAAAACAGTAAGCTGAATGGATACAAGCCAGAGAAAGAGAGAAAAGGAGATAAACAAAGCAGGTGGCCCCCCTTAATAAAGATACAGTTAACCCTATTAGTAACATGGCATCATTTAATGTTGGTCATGCTATAACTGGATTATTTTGTACAGCTTAGGAAGGGCCTTTACCATTCAAAGGGGTAATAGTGATCTCAATTAACCCCTTGATGCCCACAGAACATTACTAAGTTTAATAAAATCGTGTAATAGTAGCCAAACAAGTTATAGAATATGTCCTGGTACACCAAAGGGTTAAGTTATTATTAAGGGGGGATGGTTCACCTTTTGGCCGATTTGTGCATGTATTCATTATGTTTCTAGTTTCCTCCCTAGACCTCCATCAAGCTTAAAAAAACATCCATTAGATCCCCCTTCTAGATTAATTTGTATATTTTTCGGTAGAAAAATGTCCCGGCCGAAGGCCGATTCTTCCAACATTACAGGTTCACTATCGTTCGCCAGGGAAAAAGTCAACACCTAAATAGCACGAAAAGTCTAAATATTGACGAAGAAATGGCGAAAGGTCTTAAAATCGACTAACTAATGGGGCAAACATCTTAACATCTGAAAACTAACGAAGCTAAACATGCGGGAGAAAGTGGTCCAGAAAACCGGCCCATCCCCTCTTAAAGCACTATAGTCCGTCCATTATAGGTAGACCAGAGAGCGTGACCCCCTAACCTCTGTAACTCAAAAAACGACCAGAGTAATCGAGCTAATAATATCACCATTTGGGAAGAGTCAGCCAGGAAATAGGCGTGAAAATGTGGTCCATTTGCTCTAGCCCATTTTGAGATACAGAGGTGAGAGGTTACACATTTTGGCCTATATGAATGAACTATTGTTTACCTTGCCTAATTATCAATAAGTAGACATTAACCCTTTGACGATCATGACGCGTTTTAACAGTTTCTTCTGATTATTACTATTAGATGATTTTATACAGCTTAGGAAAGATATCTAACAATCAAAGGGGTAAACTCGATCTCATTTATCCTTTTGACTCACGCAGATCCCTCTTTTACTGAATTAAATCGTCTAGCAATAGCCAGAATAAACTGTCAAAACGCGTCATAATCCTCAAGGGGTTAACAATCACTCGCACTTCAGAAACAAATAGACTAACTTATGACGACTATTTGCGAAAACCTACATCGAGAGAGAGAGAGAGCGAGTGTGTGTGAGAGAGAGAGAGAGAGTGTGTGTGAAAGAAAGAGTGTGAAAGAAAGAGTGTGAAAGAAAGAGTGAAAGAAAGAGAGTGTGAAAGAAAGTGTGAAAGAAAGAGTGTGAAAGAGAGTGTGAAAGAAAGAGAGAGAGAGATAGTGAGAGTGAGAGAGCACCACCACCTTAACCAAATCAATAATAAGTCAAACTCATAACATTACCTTGATTAACATGATGATATAAACTGGAATTAATAGTTATGTGCGTACGATAATTCCCACTGCAACATTTACATACGGTATATGTAAATAATAATAATAGTTTAAGCTGAAAGAGAAAGTAGTATAAATAATAGTAAGAATGTAGGATGGGGTTTGTACAGATGGTATTGGTCGGTGTTAACCCCTTCTGTACCGGTGACGTCCTTTTAACTTTAATCTGGCTACTTTTAGACGATTTTGTTCAGCTTAGGAAGGACGTCTACCCATTAAAAGGATGCAGATTATCTCAATGAATCCTCTTAGCTACCATATATCCTTCCTAAGCTTCCTAAAATCGTCTAAATGTATAAATACAAAAGACGACGTCGGTACAGAAGGGATTAACCCGTTCAGTACCGGTGCCGTCCTTTTAACTTTACTCTGGCTACTATTAGACGATTTTATTCAGTTTAAAAAGGGCCTCCAGCAATTAACGGGCTTTGAACTACAGGTATCTCCCATAACCCTATTTACTACCACAGATCCTTCTTAAACTGCACAAAACCGTCCAATTATAACTAGAATAAAATTTAAATGACGTCGCCGATACAGAAGGGGTTAAAAAAAGATAATGTATTGGTGGTGTTTCAAATAGTTCAAGAATACGTAGAAGAATAGAGCAATGTTGGACCCCTTGGCGATTATGACGCGTTTGAGTCGTTTATTTTGGCTATCATTAGACGATTATATTCAATTTAGGAAGGATCTGTGGAAGTCCGAGGCTTAATGATTCCTAGAGGTCCTTCCTAAACTGCATACAATCGTCTAATGATAGCCAAGATACACAGCCAAAAGGCGACATGATCCTCAAGGGGTTAACAAGAGGAGATTTTGAATAGAATAAAGACTGAGTTCTGGAGGACTTCTATAATGTCAGACAATACATTAAGGGGGGATGGTTCACTTTTTGGGCGATTTTTGCATGTATTCATTATTTTTCTAGTTTCCTCCCTAGACCATCAAATTAAATGGGGCGAAAGTTATTGAAATCGCCAAGCTAATGGAGCGAACGTCTTAAAATCTCAAAACTGATGGGGCTAAACGTGAGGGAGAAAGAAATCCAGAAAAAAAATCCCGCAAGTGGAAATCTCCCCTTAAGGATTCTGTTTGGGGTAGTGTTGAAGGCTTGAGTCGGTTTGTTTACAGCTGAGGGTATGGATCCCATAAGCCGCTGTCGCACGAGCACTTTTTCCGTCAATTTTTCATGAGCAATTTTTGTCTCATATTATTTCGGGACTTGTTCGCACTGGTATCGGTAACTAGACTCAAGGTAGAGTATGCTAGCCGGCTGAATTCTGACAAAGTGTAATTTGTTAAGCTTCCAGACCATAAATGCCCGTAAAAAGTGCTCGAAAAAGGGCTCGTGTTACTCTGGCTTCAGCCATGGATTACTCGATACTTTATGACAAAATATGAATCTACCATGTCTCTGTGTCGTATTAATCCCTGTTGTATCGGCGATGTTTTTAAAACTGTATTCTGGCCGTTATCAGACGATTTTATTCAGCTTACAAAGGGTCTCCAGCAATTAACATGCCTCGAACTAAGGGCCTCCAGCAATTAACAGGCTTCGAACTAAAGGGCCTCCAGCAATTAACAGGCTTCGAACTAAGGGCCTCCAGCAATTAACAGGCTTCGAACTAAGGGCCTCCAGCAATTAACAGGCTTCGAACTAAAGGGCCTCCAGCAATTAACAGGCTTCGAACTAAAGGGCCTCCAGCAATTAACAGGCTTCGAACTAAGGGCCTCCAACAATTAACAGGCTTCGAACTAAGGGCCTCCAGCAATTAACAGGTTTCGAACTATCTCACTTAACCTGTTTTACTACCACAGGTCTTCCTTAAAAGGCACAAAATCGTCTAAACATAGTTAGAATAAAATTAAAGTGACGTGGCCGGTACAGAAGGGGTTCATGCCAAGTTATCACAATTAACAACACACATTTCGCTACTAAATCTACGTCATAACTGAGGAACCAAGATATTAAGGGGAGGCAGGCCGTTTTTCTGGACCCCTTCTCCCTAATGTTTAGCCCCACTAGTTTTGAGATTATAAGACGTTCGGCCCATTAGTTTGGCGATTTTAACACCTTTCGCCCCGTTTCATTGTCAATTTTAAGACCTTTCGTGCCATTTAGGTGTCGATTATTTCCTGGCGAGCCTGCAATTTTAAGAGGAACCGGCCCTCGGCCGAGACATTTTTCTACCAAAAAATTTACAAATTTATCTTGAAGGGGGGTTTAGGGGGTGTTTTTCTAAGCTTGATGGAGGTCTAGGGAGGAACTAAAAAAATCTATGAATAAATGAATTAGTAGACCAAACAAACGGTCAGTCTCCCCTTAACATAGCAATTTACCATCAGCTGTGAATAATATACTAGAGTAATGTCAGCTGATATATATTTAGATATGTTAAATCGACATATAGTTCTGTAGTCGGTTTTAATTTGACTGGCGGAAAATTGCTATGTGACTATCTAGATTATACTCAGCTATTACGAAGATCGGTTGTTTAATTATGAACACTTGGCAATATTATGAATTAGCAGAGACATAGCAGATTCCTATATTTCTATAAACCCTGTCAAGATCCAATACACGTTTCTTTTATGTTAGCTGGCTATGTTTACAGGAATGTATTCAGATTAGGAAGGATATATGGAAGCCAGAGGGTTAATTGGGATAGTATTTACCCTTTCCATACCCACAGATCCTTTCTAAGCTGTATAAAATCGTCTATTGATAGCCAGAATAAACTATCAAAACGCATCATGATCCTCAAGGGGTTAATTATCGATAAATCAGTTACTACGGGACAGCTGACATACACCAGACTATACTTATGATAGTATATAGAGTATTACTAGGAGGTGTCTAGCAAGGGTGATGCACACTGTACGAGAGGCGAGATGGAACTGGGATATGATCATCTGATTCTGTATAACCTGCTGCCCTACCCTCCCTCCTCCTACCTAGAGTGCCTTTATATACAGGGTAGCGATATTAGGGGTCCAGGGGTGCAGAAACAATATGACGCCGGGGATATAAGTGCTCTCTTATATATCTGTTATATACTTTCATTGATTTCATTAGTTGGGTTTATTTGTAAATTAATTGGTGGGTTGGTGAAAACAAATATTATGTATAATATATATATATATATATATATATATATATATATATATATATATATATATATATATATATATATATATATATATATATATACCGGTATATATAATAATATATATATTCACAATGGCTACTATGGGAACAACAAGAATCCCTGTGTATATTTACAATCAGTAGTTAATAATATATACAAAGTTAACACAGTTTCATCATTTTGGTGCCCTGAAAGTGACGAAATATCTCCAATAACTGAGCATCATCAGATTTACTGGAAATCTATAATATACTCGTTTCTTCGGTACAGTTGCTCACATGAATTTGTGCACACTGCGTGAATTTGTGTACGGAAGTAAAATGAATATGCTTGAATTAGAGGCGTGTTTTCTTATGCAGTAGTTATATAATATGAACAATCAATGGTGTTATAGCAAATTATTCTCGTAACTCAGTCATAATATGTTTCCTACCACACATGTAATTACGGAATGGATACAAATTTATGTGTACCAGATGGGGCATTTAATAATATGGTCAAACTTTGGCAGCGATTGTTTAACCCCTTCTTTACCGTGAAGTCTTTTTAACTTTATTCTGGCTACTATTAGACGATTATATTCAGTTTAAAAAGAGCCTCCAGCAATTAACAGGCTTCCAACGATCTATCTTAACCATTTTTTACTACCACAGACCCATCTTAAGCTGCACAAAATCGTTTAAATATACCTAGAATAAACTTCAAAAGACGTCGCCGGTACAGATGGGGTTAAGATGTAACGTTTCACTTATAGTTTCTTTGGGTCAGTAAAGAAGTTAGAAATACTTTTCACTTCAAGGGGAGACGGTTCGTTTTTCTGTGCCCCTTTCTTCCTCGTGTTTAGCCCCATTTGCTTTGAGATATTAAGAAGTTTGGCCCATTAGTTTGGTGATTTTAACACCTTTCGCTCCATTTAGATGTCAATTTTAAGAGCTTTCATGCCATTTAGGTGTCGATTTTTTCCTGGTGAGGGATAGCGAACCTGTCATTAAATGAGGTTTCGACCTTCGGCCGGGAAATTTGTCTACCGAAAAATGTACAAATTTGTCTTGAAGGGGTGTCTAGGGGGGTGTTTTTCTAAGTTTGATGGAGGTCTAGCGAGTAAACTTTAAAAATAAATGAATTACAAAAAAAAAAAATCCACTTGCCCTTTAAGTCGCCTCATTATATATTGTTGTGTTACTACATTTGAGGACACAACATCACTTACACTTGTAATGCATTGTTATTACGTTGGCCCTAAGAGCTTACACTAAAATTCTTATCAAGTTGCAAAACAAAACTGAAAGAACTTCGAAAAAAAAATAATAATATATATATATATATATATATATATATATATATATATACCGGTATATATATATATTGGGAAAAACAAAAGCTTACAATAAAGTCCCGCTATTCACGAAAATAATACAACTATAAACAAAATATATACTGTATATATATATAGAAAAGAAACGATGATAAAGTGCATCTCCTCCCATTGTAAAAGACCATTTTCATTGTGGCAAAGTTTCGGAGTATATGTTTAATTTGTCTTGTTGCCACGGATGAGACTTTATGTGAGAATGGATGAGTATTTGTGTGAGAATGGATGAGTATTTGTGTGAGAATGGATGAGTATTTGTGAGAGAATAGATGAGTATTTGTCTGAGAATGGATGAGTATTTGTCTGAGAATGGATGAGTATTTGTGAGAGAATGGATGAGTATTTGTGTGAGAATGAATGAGTATTTGTGTGAGAATATATGAGTAATTGTGTGAGAATATATGAGTATATATATGAGAATGGATGATTATTTGTGAGAGAATGGACGAGTATTTATGTGAGAACGGATGAGTATTGTGTGAGAATGTATGAGTATTTGTGTGAGAATGGATGAGTATTTGTGTGGAAATGGATGAGTATTTGTGTGGAAATGGATGAGTATTTGTGTGGGAATGGATGAGTGTTTATGTGAGAATGGAGGAGTGTTTATGTGAGAATGGATGAGTATTTATGTGAGAATGGATGAGTATTTATGTGAGAATGGATGAGTATTTGTGAGAAAATGGACGAGTATTTGTGATAGAATGGACGAGTATTTGTGATAGAATGGCCGAGTATTTGTGTGAGAATATTTGTGTATTTATGTTATAATGAATGAGTATTTGTGTGGGAATGGATGAATATTTGTGTGGGAATGGATGAATATTTGTGTGAGAATGGATGAGTGTTTGTGTGAGAATGTATGAGTATTTGTGAAAATATTTGAGTATTTATGTGAGGATGGATGAGTATTTGTGTGAGAACGGATGAATATTTGTGTGAGAATGAATGAGTATTTGTGTGAGAATGAATGAGTATATGTGAGAATAATGTATATGGCCATTGCCAAGATCACGGAGTACACAGATACATTCTAAAGAGCTAAGTCATGCAGGAAAACACGTGTGTGTGTGTGTGTGTGTGTGTGTGTGTGTGTGTGTGTGTGTGTGTGTGTGTGTGTGTGTGTGTGTGTGTGTGTGTGTGACTAAGTGGTGTGTGTGTGTGTGTGTGTGTGTGTGTGTGTGTGTGTGTGTGTGTGTGTGTGTGTGTGTGTGTGTGTGTGTGTGTGTGTGTGTGTGTGAGAGAGAGAGAGAGAGAGAGATAGTGGGGGATTATTAAAGATATATAGATAAATATATAGAACAATATACTGTAGGTACAATTATACATACGGTAATTACTTAAGATATAGATATGGATAAATCACGATAGACACATACAATTTAAATATAAATAATTACAATACATTCTAGATGAAAATACATATAAATAAATGGATAGAAAAAACGACAAAAGATAAATAAACCGACAGATAGATAGATAGATAGATAGATAGATAGATAGATAGATAGATAGGCAGATCGATAGATAGGCAGATCTAAGGAGTATGGGATAAAAATATAATAAAGGAAAAACAATATATGAGGAGGATTTATACAATAACAAGTTTGCTCTCAATCCGTTCACTAGTTTTGAGAAATGTTGCTTACAAATAGAGAAACACCGAACGAGGTCACATATTCTCCGCAAATCTCCGGTTAAGCAGACAACAACAGCAACAACATAGGCAATAACAACCACAACAACAATAACAACCACAACCACAACAACATAGGAAATATGACTCTGGAAAATAGGAAGAATGGGAGATGGAGTGACACAAGATACAAGGGAGTGTAAATATGCATAAATAATAAGAAGTGAATAAGAAAGAAGTGAGATGAATGGTGTAGCTTGCCGACCGAACGACCTAGAGAAAATACAATAACAAATATAAACAATAAAGTGTAGAAGAAGGCGGTGTCGAGATGGAGTCTGGAGGTATGTTTACCGACTGAACACAATATAAAGTAAACAGAGAGAAACAATAAACAAGAGGGTATATGACAATAAATAAAATAAAAGGCAAATAATAATAAAGTAAGAGAGATAAATGATAATATACTACTAATAAAGCTAAAAAATAATAGTGAAATAAGTAAATAGGCTAATAATACTGTATAGTGAAAACAGAAAATAATATATAAGTAAAAAAAGTTAGTTATATAGAAGTAAAAAACAAAGGTAAATAATATCAAAGTAAAAATAATTAAGGACAAAATATAACAAACAAAGGAAACAGGAAAACAAATGTAGAGATGGAATGTGTACGTAGACAGGTTGGTTGGCCGAGTGATCTTGTAATATTAAGTTAACCCTTTCAAGATCCAATTGCGCATTTCTTGTCTGTTTTCTGGCTATTATTAGACATTTGTATTCATATTAGGAAAGGGATGTGGAAGTCAGTGTTAATTGAGATAGACTTTACACCTATACTTCCAACAGCTCCTTCCTAAACTGTATAAAATAGTATAATAACAGCCATAATAAACTGTCAAAACGCGTCATAATCTTCAAAGGGTTAAGTAGAAAGCGTTAAATATATTACAGACAGGTAAACAAAACAAGCATAGAAAACGGAAAAGACTAAGGAGGGAAGAAAATAATGGAGATGGATGATGAGGCTTATAAGTAGAACGAGTTAAGGGGTTTGACCTGTTTTTGTTCTCTCCTTTTCTCTCCTCTGGTTTGTATCTATTCGGCCCCATTCAGCCTACTGTTTTAAGACGTTTATCCCCGTCCAGATGACGATTTTTTCCTGGCGAGTAATAGCGAGCCAACATTGTATGGAGAAATCCGGCTTCGCCGAAAAAAAAATTCTATCGAAAAATTTACAAATTTAGCCTGTTGTCAGAAACATTTAATACAATATGATGGCTCGCTACCGCTTGCCAGGAAAAAATCGACACCTGGATGGGGATAAACGTCTTAAAACAGTAGGCTGAATGGGACCGAATGAAATACAACCCACAGAGGGAGAGAGAGAGAAAAAAAACGAGGTGGGCCCCCATAAAACAGAAAGAAATACTAAACAAGAATACATAACAGGAATTACAAAGGAAAAGGGAGAAAAGAATGGAATGGAGAAGAGTGATGAAGATTGATTGACCGAATGACCTCGAAGAGAGAGAGATGAGAGATGAGAGAGAGAGAGAGAGAGAGAGAGAGAGAGAGAGAGAGAGAGAGAGAGAGAGAGAGAGAGAGAGAGAGAGAGAGAGAGAGAGAGAGAGAGAGAGAGAGAGAGAGAGAGAGAGAGAGAGAGAGAGAGAGAGAGAGAGAGAGAGAGAGAGAGAGAGAGAGAGAGAGAGAGAGAGAGAGAATGAATTATGAAACTTGATTGACCAAAAGACCACACAAAAACGGGCGGGTGCCCGACCCCGAAAAGGGTTGAAATAGGGGAGCTATCCCCCCCCCCCGCCAAAGGCGGCTTTCTAGGGCCTTTCCTAGCTGATGCTGAGAGGATTGGGTTCTAGTCATGTGGTGATGGGCTGGTCTATCAGAGTGAGAACTGGGCAATCTCTGCCGTCTCTTCCGTGGATTGACTTCCCAATCTATCAAGATTGGAAGCCAAAGCGTCACATTTTTCCCTTGCCCTTGAACTTTCTCTTCATAATTGCTGAGGGGCACAGGGCCCTGGGTGGGGCTTTGGTTTCCCGGGCGTTTCCGCACCCTCCTCAGCTCCCTGCCATGGAGTAGCTTCGGTCACCCAGGCTTTATTGTGGTCGGCGGGTAGGGTTCTGTGGGGGCGCTCGGTTATGGCCTTGGCCTTGCTCGGGGCCTTGGGGCTGTTCAGCCAGGCAGCATGGGGAACAACAACAACAACAACAAATAAACAACAATAATTATAATAATAATAATAATAATACAAATAATAATAATCGTCATCATATTAATAATAATAATACTCAACATGAACGACAAACTATAGGCACAGAAGTAATAATAATAATAATAATAATAATAATAATAATAACAATATGAGCGAGGAACTGAGGTAAGGAAGTATACAGGAAGATAGACGGAGGAAGGTATAGGTTGAGTGACCGAGCGCCCTGGTGTTCTTTATCTAGGTTACCTCCTCTATTGTAGCGGCTCTCACTCCCACACTATCTCTCTCTCTCTCTGCCTCTGCCTCTACCTCTACCTCTAGCTCTCTCTCTGCACAATTATTGCCTAAATGAGGGAAAATTCTGCGTGTGTGGATGTGTGTTAGGAGAACAACCAATGCGCAATTGTGCCATACACACACACACACACACACGCACACATATACTGTATATACAGTATATATACTGTATATATATATATATATATATACAAAGATACTGTACATATGAGGCGAAAGAAAGCAGCACCCTTGCAATGTGTGCACAAGAAAAAAATATAAAAGTTTATATATTCCTGTTCTAGGGAACTGAATATATCCAATGGATAGAGTAGGACTAGACTAGAATTATTCAATATATATGGTATGAGCCGGTAAAAAAACACCTAGCAAGTGGGATTCGAACTCCAGACATTTAGATGAGATAAAAAGAAGTCCCATTACGCCACACTGTCTTTTTATGATAAATGTGTTATCTCATGAAATAGCAATAGTTATTCAATACGTTCTCAGTTACATATTTTTTTGTTATGTCAAGATCGTGAATAGAGCAGTATCAGCAAGAACTAGATATCGTGACTCCTAATTTATTTAGCAAAAAAGGCTCGAGAAAATGTGGCGGACTCTCCCCAAATGGTAGAAATATTTTATAGATTACCCTAGTCGTTTTGAGTTATAGAGGTTAGTGATTAAGATTTTTGGCCGATTTATAATGAACAGACTATACTCTCTATTCAACTTAACCTGCTAAGACATATCCTCCTATGCAGCCGATTTCCTGATAGTTAATTACAGAATAGAAAATACTACATTTGGTTAAGTTTGTTTGCACAATTGACTAAATAATCTATTGTCAACCCTTTTCAGTACTTTGGCGCTATTCTTATCATACTTGTCTGGCTCTCATTTGATAATATTAGATAGTTTAGGGACGAAATATAGGAGTTGAAAGATTTCTAAAGATATCTAAATTGAGTAAAATTGTCTAATGTTAGCCAGAAAAAAAATGAGAATGCGGTCCTCCCACTGAAGGGGTTAAAATAAAGTAACAGTATAATATTCAAGACAGGGATATGGCAATTCCTTCCATATTAACCTTTCCGTATCGGCGACGTTCTTTTTTTCATTTGCAGCTACATTTAGACGATTTTATTAAGGTTAGGAAGGAGGGGTCTATGGGAAGGATATATGGTAGCTAAGAGGATGCATTGAGATAATCTGTAGCCTTTTTTTTTGGTAGACGTCCTTCCTAAGCTGGATAATATCGTCTAATAGTTGCTAAAATATAATGAAAATTATGTCACCGGTACTGTAAGGGTTAAGGTAAAGAGAACATACAAGCAAACGAACTTAATGCTCGTATATGGCTTATAATGCCGAGGGAGGGTACGTGTGTGATGCGAGCAGCTGAGACCCTACGTGCATACACTATGAGAGGAACGGGACCCCTCCATCTCTGTTACTTCACCCTTACTCAACACACCTGCACGTTGTTTTTATCTTTCTCTCCCTCTCTCTTTGGCTTGTATCCATTCGGCCTCCATTCAGCCTACTGTTTTAAGACGTTTACCCCCATCCAGGTGTCAATATTTTCCTGGCGAGCGATAGCGAGCCAGCATATATATATTTATGTTTTGACCGCAAGCTAAATTTGTAAACAAAATTATATCAAAATTTCTCCGGCGAAGCCGGATTTCTCCATACAATGCTGGCTCGCTATCGCTCGCCAGGAAGAAATCGACACTTGGATGGGGATAAACGTCTAAAAACAGTTGGCTGAATGGGGCCGAATGGATATAAGCCAGGGAAAGAGAGAAAAGGAGAGAAAGATAAACAAAAAAAGCCGGTGACCCCCCTTAAGGATCAAGAAGATATGAAAGGAATGCGTCTAGATCCTCAAGGGGTTATGATCCAATCTGCCCATCCCGATTGCTCTGTTAGTTACAGTTCCTGCCCTCGAAGGAATACAAGTGAATGCAAAGGAATGAAACGGAATGCGAGAGACAATATAGACCCTTTAGTCATTACATGGTTGGTTGTTACACTGGACGATGTTCCTAAGGTAGGTCCTTAAAAGTAGGGCCGGCCTCTATACGTTGCCACCCTTAAAGGGAAGACTGGCCGTTTGTTTGGTCTATTAATTAATTTATTCATATTTTTTTTTTTTTAGTTTCCTCCCTAGACCTCCATCAAGCTTAGAAAAACACCCCCTAGACCCACCCCTTCAAGATAAATGTGTACATTTTTCGGTAGGAAAATTTCCCGGCCGAAGGCCGCTTCCTCTTAAAATTGCAGGCTCGCTATCGCTCGCCAGGAAAAAATTGACACCTAAATGGCACGAAAGGTCTTAAAAATGACAACGAAATGGGGCGAAAGGTGTTGAGATCGCCAAACTAATGGGCCGAACGTCTTATAATCTCAAAACTAGTGGGGCTAAACATTAGGGAGAAGGGGGTCCAGAAAAACGGTCTTCCTCCCCTTAATTGGAAAACAGTCCGCAGACCTAGGTAGGAAGTGGAGGGTTCTCAAAGCAGGCCCCTTAGTGTACTACCTATAGTAAAGGACCCTTATACAATATATGGCCTGCCTCAATTACTGGGCCAATATACGGGTCTCACTGGAAAAATTACACGTTAATCATCCTAATAGAGGAGGAAACGGAGCAGTTGTGGTGGGAGGAAAGAGGAAACAGTTTGGGGTGTCAGATTAGTCTTATGCAGCTTAAGATGGACCTCCCAGTATCAAAGTTATAATTCTGTGACTTGTACTTGCTATAATATTTAACTGCCAGAAAGCGGTTAT
>CM064517.1:35009004-35131504 GCA_032716605.1 Paralithodes platypus | reverse complement strand
CATGGGACCTCTCACCCACCACAGGTTCCAGAAGGGCAAGGACGGGGAAATGATCGCCACAGCAACCACCACCTAAACCCTAAAGCTTACGATCCTAACTTATTATCCTTATAATATACTGTATATATATATATATATATATATATATATATATATATATATATATACAGTATATATGTTGCATGAGGAAAAAAATAGGGGTCACATGGTTTGAAATTTAGATTTGAACTACCTCCCCTCCTCCTTCGCTCGCGCTCCCTTCACGCATCAGCAGCTATAATCCTGAAAAATAACAGTATATGAGAGAGAGAGAGAATATATATATATATATATGTATATATATATATATATATATATATATATATATATATATATATATATATATATATATATATATATATATATATATATATATATATACAGTATATATATATACAGTATATCAGAAACAATGTGTACACGAGAAAGCCAAGGAACGCGGGAGAAATCGAAATTTTCTTGGATTAGGAAAAACAAAATTCAAAACAAACGAGTGAAGACGAGACGACAAAGACCATCAGAAAAATTGCGGAAGTAGGAGGGAAAAAAAAGTGAAGATTGGGACGAACGATGATTAGCAAAAATGGCGCGAATGAGTTGCAATTTATGGCGGGAAGAGAACAACATTTGGCGCCTGTCACCAGTGTTACAGCAGATGCCGCGGAGTCAGCACCGTCTACATTGTTAACTTTGTGTGTGAAGTATACAACACAGTGCTATGTTGCAGACAGTTTTTTTTAATTGGTCCAGCAAAACATATTCTGGCATTACGCACTAAAAAAATAATCGGTATTGCATTATATATTCCAAATTTAGTTGGAGATGCCTGTACTATATATTTTTTATTAATCATCATAATTATATAATATATGACAATGCCTGGTTTTACAAATCTTATTTATAAATACTAATATAAAATATGTTTGATAAAAATTATGCACATTTACAAAACTGGCACACATTACGAGAGCATTAATTTCAATACATTTTAAACATATTTTACTTGGCAAACATTACAACACACAATGTGTAGGCCTACCATATCTTTAAGAATCCTAAAAAACAAACATTTCGAATTATACAAAACGCTTTGTGCACACTGATTATAAGTTCCAGTTTTGTTTATATAGTCTGCAGGTGTTCTATATTGCACACACTTATGTTCCAGTGCCTAGGTAACGTTTGTAGCCATGCCCTTCGTGGTGTCCTTGGTTGCGGTGTTGGTAGGGGCGTTTGTGTCTGCAGGAGCCATGACCATACCCAGACAGACTAACTCACAGGTAAGGACAAACGGGACTATCCTATTTTTCGTCTAAGCACTGAACTTAGGGTAGTTAAAACAGTCATACGTTTCATATATATATATATATATATATATATATATATATATATATATATATATATATATATATATATATATATATATATATATATATTTGCCACGGCGTAGTAGAGTTGATTAAAGTATGGACTCTCCTCCTGACTGTTGGTGGTTCGAGTCCCGTCTGGAAGTTTATAATTTAGTAGCTCACGTGTAGCCTACTTGTGAGATACACTTAATATATATAATTAATAATATCCTTATACATTTACCTTGAAACACTATATAAACCTGTGAGAGCATTACACCCTGCCATTTTTTCACAGCACTTGCTACAGGTTAATGTCACTTCAACTACGTTATTTAATCTCGATTGTTTTGTGTGGGGGAAACAAACGAACAATCTGTGATATTCGTACGGCGAGGTGCCAGCTGATTTCAATCGTGAACAAGCAGACCTACAGTTGCCCAAATTAATTCTATCAACGTCGTGATTGTTTTTTAATATGATTGAATTTCAAGTGTAGTTTATGTAGTAGGTAATTCATATCATCAGTTAACGTTTTTTTTTCTTTTTCGGTCAGTTAATGCTGTAAGTCAAACACAATTTTCGTACTTCCCCCAAACATAAAATCACAGTGTGCAAACTCGTGTGGTCAACTGTACATTAAGATATTGACTGTAAAGAAAGTATAGTGATCTGAACCATACTACCATTGGTAATGAAAAGGATTTGATATCGAATGTATATCATTAGGCGAGCTCTTATCAAGTTGCTGACATGCATGTTTTTATTATTGAATTATCAGTTTATACTCCCCATCGGCCTCTCTCTCTCTCTCTCTCTCTCTCTCTCTCTCTCTCTCAAGGGGGTCCAGAAAAAGCGACTATCTTACCCTTAAGCTATCGTAAAATTGGCTTGTTCCCATCTACACCCATTAATTACTACGCTATCACAATGTTTGTTATAGCCAAAAATATTGTTAATTACGAAAACCTGTCGGTAATATAATGCAGAGACAGAGTACCTTCTTATTCTTACACTAGTTATCGATAAATGAGCTGCTAAAGGAGTCAAAATTTCCGCCAAGTTAACAGAAATTGAATATAGTAAAAAATAATATTCCACTAATTATCGAAAAATGAGCTGTTAAAGGAGTCAACATTTCCGCCAAGTTAAAAGAAATCGAGTATAGTCAAAAATAATATTCCACTAGTTATCGAGAAATTACCTGCTAAAAGAGTAAAATTTCCGCCAAATTAAAATAAATCGAGTATAGTGAGAGAACCCGACGTTAAGGGGGTAGTGCTTGGTTTTTGGTCTATATATTTATATATTTATTTATTTTTTAGTTTCCTCGCTAGACCTCCATCAAACTTAGAAAAACACCCCCTAGACCCCAGGTTCCTTCTAAAATTAGAGGCTCGCTGTCGCTCGCCAGGAAAAAAATTACACCTAATGGGCAAGAAAGGTCTAAATATTGAAAACAATTAGGCGAAAGGTTTCAAAATCGCTAATGGAACAAACGTCTTAAACCCTCAAAACTAATATGCTAACATGAGGGAGAAAGGGGTCCATAAAAAGCGAGTACTACCCTCTTAAGGACGACCTCCATAATATTGACCGGGTGGGATAACACGCGTTTCTTCCTTTGACTCTGGCTATCATTAGACGATTTTATTCAGCTTAGGAGGGAAGATTTGGGAAGTCAGAGGGTTATGTAGGATAGTTAGGATCCTTTTTTGTTATCCATAGAGATCCTTCCTAAGCTGCATAAAAGCGTATAATAACCAACAACGCATAATGAAGTAACGCGTCATAGTATCCTTAACCCGTTCAGTACCAGAGACGTTATTTTCATTATAATATGTCAAATATTAAACGATTTTATTCAGTTTCAAATAGCCCTCCAGCAATTAACAAGCTTCGAACTATCTCACTTAACCCTTTTTACTATCACAGACTCTTCGTAAACTGCATAAAATCGTCTAAATATAGCTAGAATAAAATTAAAAAGACGTCGCCGGTACAGTAGGGGTTAACACTATCTGGTATAAGGGCTCGGGGGTTATTATGATATTTTGCTACATTATTATTGAGGATTTTGATTGTTGTTGGCATTTTCGACCAATGTATTTTTAGTTTCCCCTTAGACTAAGAGAACGCCTCCCCAGACCCGCCCTCAAGCTTAAACAAACAGGCCCCTTTCAAGATAAATATATGCATTTTTCGGTAGAAAATATCCCGGACAAAGCCCAACTTCTCAGAAATTTTAGGCTCGCTATCGCTCACTCAGATACAATGGAGACCTGAATGGGGTGAAGAATCTTATAATCGTCAAACTAATGAGGTAAAATGTTATGAATCTATAAACCAATGGAGTGAAACAGGCCGGTTCCAAAAAGACACGCCGTGCAGTGCGTGCACCAAATAGGGTTAAGGACTTTACAGTCATCCTTTTGACCCATTACATGACCGATCTCTTGCCTGTTCTTATAACCACACTAAATAAATAAATAAATAAATAAATATATAAATAAATACAAAAATAAATAAATACCCGGTATATATATATATATATATATATATATATATATATATATATATATAACAGGCAAAATAATATATACAATGAAGAACTTAAAGGTGAATTACATAAGCTGCATACCTAGTAAGATGCATATTTTGTATGCATCAAAACATTAAGGATGCTCAGGTTTGTGTATAATTAAGTAAATTTACATCAGTAAAGAAAACAAATATTAATTTTGTTTATGTTTGGCGGCATCTGGTAGTTGACCGTCTTGCAAATTTCGCGCCTTCTAGTATTGTGATGACGTCATAGATTCTTATAGTTGTCAGGCAACAGAAATTTGCCTTTAACCTGACCTAATTTATTTTATATGTTAGGGGCAAATTTAAGGATATTCCCAATAATGATGTATTACTAGAGCATTTAACGTTCTGCTGAATAACTTCTCTTTTTTTTCATCTTTAAACCCTAATCTTGTGCTATTTTTACTGCACTATATTCACCTACTCGTTTGTAACTGACTAATCCATTTTCTAACCACACTAATTATTCCTGACATTATAACTTATTATTTTAATGTATGTACTTTAACTCATTCCTTTCTCTCCATGTTCATCTGCTAGTTCTATGTAGGCTGAGCATACGTAAGGTTCTTTCTCTTCTTAATGTCTCGATTTGGTGCGGTCACATTACGCTGAGCGAAGGTAGGGGGATTCGGTGGCCGTTGGGGTGGGTTAGTAGCCATTGTTCACAGGTATAAAAACACTTTTCACAGCTTTCACCAGACAACAATGGGGGTACAAGTAAAACTGAGAAATTGTAAGTATGGCGGGAGGGTAGGAGGATGGGTGGCGGCCAATCACAGCGCTTGCTTCCCATGACGTTACGCCCAATCAGGGAGCGAGTAACGTAAACGTATGCTTGCTGCCCGCCTGGGAATTCCCAAGCCCGGGAATTTCCAATATTGTTGTATTTTTGGCCACATTTGGTGCGTGATAGCCAGTTCATAGGCGTGAAAGCCCTGGTCTGACAGCTTTTGGGGAGCAGGCGATAGCTGTGGAACGCGATAGCTAAGTGCGTGAAAGCTGAGGGTTGAGTGTACGTTTATCCTATTTTTATTTTTTTTAACTGACTAATTCTATCTTTTTCCACACTACAACATAAAAAGGTATATTCTTCTGTAACTGACCAACTCCGTCTCCAACCACACTACAACATAAAAAACGTAAATAAATAAACTATAGTTTTTTGTATGTTTTTGTTTTGTTTTTAACTGACAGTTATTTGCAAAGTTCCCATCAAGATTTCTTAGTTATTTTGAAGATTATGTAGTGAAATATGGTGCTAAATATATAAAATTGGTCTAAAGATGATGCAGACATAATAGTTTTGTATTTTTTCATTAACCTAACAAGTGCGCATGGGGGTAATTGGAAACGTCCCCCTGTGCTGACGTATTTGAGGTGTTTCCGTCACTAAAATATTCATTGTGCCATTAATAGCATTAATACTTATCCATATGCGCCTATTATGGGTTGATTATAAAGGTATTAACCTGAAACAACAATAAAACGAGTGAAAACAACGTTTGGATGGTCAAAATCGGAGATATAGCCCGCGAGTTGTATAATGTATGGGTGAGGCAAGCTGCTTTCCCGCCAATTTCCCCCAAGGCCACTGAGACACAGTCGATCGATACTCTCTCTCTCTCTCTTGCATTCGCTTGCTATCAGTGATGACCACACCCTCCAACCGGATTTCTAATGTTAGCACGAAAATATACCTCAGAATAAGGGAATAACAGGGAAAATAGGTGATAACTGAAGGAGAGGAGGAAAGTGGGGAAGGAGGGGAGGTAGAGAACTGAGATTTTGCATGGCCCAGGGGCCAAAAAAAAAAAAAAATTCGATGTCAAAAGTTGATTTTTTTTTTTCACTCACTCTTAACCCGTGGAGCCCCGGCTAGTTTTGTAATGTTTGCGCACCAGAACCCGGCCGGTTTTCAAAAAATGGTTTTATTCCAGAAACAATAGCGAATGGGTTAGGAATGAAGGAAAAACCACGAAAATCGCTCAAAAAGCTTAAAAAATGGTCCTACAGAGCCCCCGAAAACGGATTTTATAAGAGTAAAAAATTGAAGGCAATTATCCCAAAAAAACAGGTTTTTGCGCGCTCGCGCGCACGCACGTGGACTTTGAGAGTTTTCAACCATCGGCACGGTTGCGTGGGATACGTACACAGTTCCCATACAAATCTGAGCCCTCTTGAGTGGCTACACCTGAGGTTACGGTCGGCGCAATTAGGGTGACGCGCCAGGCGCGTCTCTGGGGCTGTGCGTTACATACATCGCCGACGCGTCAGGCGCGTCGCTGGGGCTGTACGGGTTAAGAGTCTCCCCGCAGTCCGCCGGGGGAACTCTTAAGAGTCTCCCGGCAGTTCCCGGGTTAAAGGTGAATTACACAAAGATGAAAAAAAAGTTAGATAAGTTATTCAGCAGAACGTTAAAGGCTCTAGTAATACACCATTTTTGGGAATATCCTTAAATTTGCCCCTAACATATAAAATAAATTGGGTTAAGTTAAAGGTAAATTTCTGTTGCCTGACAACTATCAGAATCTATGACGTCATCACAATACTGGAAGGCGGGACATTTGCAGGACAGTCAACTATCAGACGTATCAGACGCCGCCAGATATAAAATTGTTGAATATTTGTTTTCTTTACTGACTTAAATTTACGTTATTATACACAAACCTGAGCATCCTTAATATATTTTGATGCATACAAAATATACACCTTCGATGGTATGCAGCTTATGTAATTTTAAGTATCGAGAAGGTATAGCTGCTAATGGATTCAATTTATCGTCAGCTGAAAAGAAACGGAGTAAAATCAACTCTATCTCTGACCACAATACAACATAAAACGTAAATAAATTTAGCTTGTAGTTGTTTTTATAATTATGCCTGTATTATTATTTTCCCCAGGACGACATACGATCAGCGGTGGCCATGTCCCAGCTGATCCTGGCCCAACAAGCTCAGTTCTTCAGGGAGCTCATCAACGCCACCAAGAGCAATTACAACTGCTGCTCCAGGTTTAAATCAGGTACTGTAGCCTACACTTCCTGGTCAGAACTCTTGGAGGCTAGTATGATATTTTGTTTAATTATTAATAATGATATTGCTTGCTTTTGCCATTTTCGAGTAATGTACTTAATTTGTCCGCTAGAAGCAGTTTGATGCCGTTTTTTTTAACGCTGTACACTCCCTTGATTGACAGGGCTAGGATGTGCCCTTGTTACAGGGACTTTACTGGACAATTGCCACGAATCGCTAGACCTCAGGCGTCCAAGCTCTTTAGGCTGTCTTTACGTCTACCAATGACACGAGGTGGGATCGAACTGCCGACCCTTCGATCAACAGTCAGACACCTTACTGACCATGCCACGGCCCGCGGCAGGCTAACAAAAAAGTTTTCCGAAACGTCCTTCAAGCTAAGGCAAAGGCCTACCCAGACCCTCTTCAAGCATATTTGTATACTTTTTTTTATAGAAAAATATCCCAGCCGAAGGCCGATTTCATCTAAATTACAGGCTCGTTATCGCTTGCCCAGCAAAAAATCGACACCCAAATGGGGGGAAGCGTTTTGTTATCGCCAAAACTAATGGGGTGAATCGTCATAAAATCTCCAAACTAATGGAACGAATCGACGGACCTGTGGGAGTCAAAAGGGTAAAGACTGTCGTAATTAGCCCCACAGAGTTTCATACACCCTTCTTAAACTGAACACAATTATCTCACTGTCAGAAGTAAATAAAAGCGGATTCATACAGGCGCTTCTTACAGAAACTATAGCAAAATTATTCTGGCTATATTTTGGGACTATTTTTTCACTGGTATCGGCAACTATGCTGCAGTTAGATTACGTAAGAGGGAAGGATTTATTTATTGGTCTATATTTGTATTTATTATATTTTTTAGTTTCCTCCCTAGACCTCCATCAAGCTTAAGAAAACATCGCCAAGATCCCCATTCTAGATATGTTTGTACATTGTTCGGTAGAAAAATTCCCGGCTAAAGGCCGTTTCTCCCAAATTACATCGCTCGCCATGAAATAATCGAACAAAAATGGCAAGAAAAGTATTAAGATTGCCAAAGAAATTAGGCGAAAGGTCTTAAAGTCGCCAAACTACTGGGGATAAACATGAGGAGAAGAGGGAGAAGAAAAACCAACCATCCCCCCTTAAGGTGACAGGATTTGCATATAGGTTTAACTTAACAGATGCCAGACTCGAGTTGCCAAAAATAAAGTTGGCGGAAGTAAGTGCCTGTGTGAATACTACTGAAGTAACCCCTTCAATACGATGAGGGAATTTTCAGTTTCTTTGGGCTATATTTAGTAGATGCTTTTAAGTTTAGGAAGGAAATATAGGGTTAAAAATCACAGCAACTATATTATTATGTTCCTTCCAACAACCAACTATACTCCTAAAATCGATTAATGAAATTTACAAACACATGTGGCAGTCCGTGGATTCGAATCCAGGATGCTCACACCGAAAATCAACACCTTATGCATCGCACCACGAGGACAGTTAAAGAATGGTGGACACTGCCTACGATTTATTATGCAACTTCGAATCCTGCATATCAATCTAAGCATGTACACACATCCCAACTGCAACTCACGTAGGCTATGCATATGTGAATGGAAAGAGCAATTAATGGGGCCTTAACCACTAGGGAAGTCCTCTCGATAAATTACCCCTGAACCAATATCAATTATTATGTTCCTTCCAACAACCAACTATACTCCTAAAATCGATTAATGAAATTTACAAACACATGTGGCAGTCCGTGGATTCGAATCCAGGATGCTCACACCGAAAATCAACACCTTATTGACTGATTGATTTAATTTATTTAGTAAGAGTACTGTACTGTATATACATCACAATAAGTACAGAGCATCAACCAAATTGTGAAATGCACAACTATAATGTATGCAGACTCCCACAATGATAACCTACTAAAGCTTAACAAACTTAATAAAATGGAAACAAAATTATATCGTCAAATAATAGCCAAAAAACACAAAATACAAGAAAGGCTTCTCATAAATCGTGTAGGAAATAACCTTGTGCACTTGACGGAGACAAGAATGTGATAACTGTGTGAACAACCATTAATGTTGCTCTACTTTCACCACCACACACATACAAGTCTGCGTGCTCACACTCTCACTCATACAAAGTAACATACACATAAATACAGTCACATATATTCTTACACACACACACACACACACACAGTTACAAACAATTTAAGCACCTCACATTTTCACACAGCCATCTGGTACTAACTACTTCTGAGTCTAGAACAAAACACATTAAGCCCTATTATAGCTATTATATATTTTCTGCTATCTATATGGTAGATAGGTAAGGCCATCATCCACATTCTAGGGTAATGTGTTGGTCAGAGAATGCATCTTTCCTATAAACTATATCTGGTGAGTGATCAGTTATACCTTTCAGCATCAGGTAAAGGTGGTCGACAGTACTAACCCGGGGCGGTCCTCTAAAGTTAGTTTTATATCAGCTGATGGTAAATTAAATCTTTTAACAGCTGATTTCTTGATAGTTAATGGCAAAATATGAAAGTACCTGTACTATAGGGGAGTAAACCTGATACAAATCCGTACTGCTTACCTAAGGGTAAGGCAGGTTAGTGAATGGATTAGCCGAACACCACTGTAGAAAAATAGTGCTAACAAGATACACAGAGGGCCTCGGAGTCGGACGGATCCTAAATTGAGTGGTCAATCCTGTAAGTCCTTCACTAAACTGGCTCGGGTTGTCCCTCTCACAGGGAATAGGTCCGCTTGGGGGCATTCTGTGTATGGCCACCCTCGTAAGGGGAGTAAGGCGTCCGGCAATAGATAGATAGATAGACCTGTACTATGTCTGGGATTGTATCAAATATGTCAAAGAGTTGATGTTGATATATAATAAACGATATGTATATGCGTATATATTCTGATAAAGATTGCTAGATTATAATCATAGTTATGTTTTAAACAAACTATATACTGTATTGTATGTCATATTGAATAATTTAATTAAGAGCTCCCTTCAGCTAAACATATTAGACCTATGATGACATTTCGAGCACATCAGAAAAGCTACCCAAATGTGTAAGAAAATATAAGTTAATAGGCCGTATTCTTAAACCCTGTGGGATGAGTGTTGTCTATTTACCATGGTGAACAAATGTTATGGAACTTGAGTGAGGATATATGAAAGCAAATTTGTTATCACCCAGTTTCTTAAGGGGAGATGGGTCGTTTTTATTTACTCATTTGTGTATAATTTTATTATTTCATTAGTTTCCTCCGTAGACCTACTGTATATCAAGCTAGAAAAACACCCCCTAGATAAATTTGTACATTTTTCGGTAGAAAAATTTCCCGGCCTAAGGCCGGTTACTCTTAAAATTACAGGCTTGCTATCGCTCGCCAGGAAAAAATAGACACCTAAATGGCACGAAAGGTCTTAAAATTAACAACGAAATGGGGCGAAAGGTATTAAAATCGCCAAACTAATGGGCTGAACGTCATAAAATCTGAAACTAATGGGGCTAAGCATGAAGAAGAAGGGGGACCAGAAAAACGGCCCATGTCCCCTTAACACTCTCCGACTCATATGACGCTATCGCGTCATATGGAACTTAAGTAAAAAAAACTCATATGACGCTAGAGCATCATATGGACTTATCTTCATAGCTCTTTAATAGGTTTATGACACGATTGAGCGTCATATGAGCTCAGTAAGTTAGGTAAGTTAGATGAAATCTGTCGATTGGTGGCAACCCCAAGTTTCTCCAACTTCTAACGGTCCCGCAGTGAGGTTTTGACAGTTGTGGGGTACAGTGGCAATAATACCGTGTCTCCCGCCTCCTCGCCAGTAAGTTAACTATTTATGTCTGAGGGGGTTAAAGATTGCAGTATATGTCTACTTATTTCGCTCACCAATGCGTTGAGCTTGACTATGGTAAGGCCGGTATCACACGAAAGCTTTTTCCCTCAACACTTATCTTCAACACTGGTCTTGCAGCTTAAGAGGTCAGCATTTACAATATTTCGGTTACCTAAATTCATCTACCATCAGTCTAGTGTCCGATACCAGTGCAAAATATTCCAGAAATGTTGCCAGAAAAATGTTGACTATAAAAGCTCTCGTGTGATACTGGCTTAAGGTTTATGAATATAACCTGGGCAACTCTAGTGCCCCATCTTAATTATGAGTTAAGGGTTCGTTCGCTGGGGGGGGGGGTTTCTGGCCCCTTTCTCCCTCGTGTTTAGCCCCTTTAGTTTTCAGATTTTAAGACGTTCGTCCCATTAGTTTCGCGATTTTTAAGACTTTTCACCCCATTTTGTTGTCAATATTAGGACCTTTCGTGCCATTTAGGTGTCGATTTTTCCTGGCGAGCGACAGCGAGCCAGTAATTCTAGGAGGAACCGGACTTCGGCCATGACATTTTTCTACCGAAAAATGTACACATTTATCTTGAAGGGGGTCTAGGGGGTGTTTTTTTTCAGCTTGATGGTAGTCTAGCGAGGAAACTATAAAAATAAAAAAATTGTATGTAGGTATAATTGTATGTAGGTATAATTGTATGTAGGTATAATTGTATGTAGGTATAATTGTATGTAGGTATAATTGTATATACTCCGGCACCTTCCCAAGTTTCCCTTTTTTTTTTTTTTTTTTTTTTTTATGGGGGTGGTTACATACATAAAGCGACCAAAAACTAACCACTACCCCTTTAAAATTAATAGCAGTAATCACTCCAATATTTCAGATCCCAACCACGCCGGCGACCCAGACTACGAACAGAGAGGAGGGTGCCCTTACCCGTTCAAGGCCGTGTTGGACGAGTGTTTCTATCTGAGCCAGGAGGGTCTGTCTTGGCACAGTGCTCGACACTCATGTAGGGGGATGGGCGGGGAGGTAGCCACGCCCTCACATCTATACGCCCTCAAGGTCTTCGTCACTGAAAATAGAGGTTAGTGGAAAACAGTGTGGATATGAAAAGGGTAATTAAAGTGTACATAACATATAAGAGTCTATCTATCTATCTATCTACTGTATATACTCAGGCACTTTTTTTTTTCTTTGCTGGGGGTACATTCGCCAAACGCCCATTAGCTTGGCGATTTTAAACCTTTAACCCAATTTCTTTGTCAATGTGCCATTTAGGTGTCGATTTTTTCCTGGTGAGCGATAGCAAGCCTGTACTATAAGAGGATTCGGCCTTAGGCCTGGACATTTTTCTAACGAAAAATATACAGATTTATAATTATAGAAGGGGGATCTGGGGGATGTTTTTTTTAAAGCTTGATAGAGGTCTAGGGAGGAAACTAAAATAATAATGGATAAATATATATATGGACCAATAAATTATCCCTTCCCCCCATAAATCACGAAGAAGGGGGTAACTGAATTATGTTCGTGACTGTACAGCCAAAATCAACAGTGCGCCAAAACCATTAATGGTAACTTACGTGAACTCCAGAGAGAGAAGCAATGACTTGAAAATTACTATACCCTGTTCCAAATAGGTAGTCCAGAAATTGCGAACCTTAAGCTCTGTAACTAAAACAAGGGTATAGCAAATTGGCTGTAAATTTCCACACCTATTCCCTGGCTGATTCTTCCCAAATGGTAGGAATATTAGTACGATTATAGGAGTCGTTTGCCTCTGAATGATCCTATATATGACATATATTAGCTCCAACTAACTCTCAAAAATCACTTAGCCTACTAACTTGTCCATATTGAACATTTAATTTCTAATAACGTGTATCAGCTACGAATATTAACTCATGGAAAAGTGGTAATAACACAAACAGTTGTGTGTACTGCAGTAGCCTATATTATCACCTGATTTATATTTATATACTATAGAGCTTTCTAAATTCACTATATCATCACCGGGGATGGCATCGAAAGTAAAAAAGTTGTGTCTTCGCTCATGAACTACCGGAGAGCAGCCATCAGGTGACTATATGTTATATTAACCCATGCACAACATGAAACTGCCTTAAAGCTTCTATCGATACCGCTACAATTTTCGGAACTTTTCAGCAACTAAACTGAATGTAGATTATAGAAGGTGGCTGAATTTTAACTAAACTTATTTAAGAAAAATGCTGAGAAAAGTAACCCTGACAAAGCAGCACGTGAAATGTAAGATAATCAAAATATGAAACAGGTATCTGAAGAAGTCTTGCTGACCGACACTTGGTAGATCCCTTACTTGATCTTTTATACTAACCTAGAAACATTGCCCAATAAAGTACTCACTGTCTATATATCCACTGTTGGGCAGGCAGCTGACTTGGTGCTGTAGGCTGTCTGGTATGAGTGGATCCAATTCAAATTACTTTCTGGGGTTGGTTGGAAGCAGTCAGCTGGATATGTCTCCACATCTTTCCATAAGACTGAATAGCTGCATTCACAGATGGGGAAGGCTTGCTGATCCATAACACATGACAAACCTGGAAGGTCTTTATCCCAGATGTTGATGTGAAGAGACCTTGTCCGGAAGTATAACATTTGAGGTGAAGCCATTGATTTTGGGGGCTAATGAGTGATTGGTGCTTCTGAATGCTTGTGTGCTTGCTTTTTGTGGGCAAACTGTTATATGTGTTCTTCTCCTGCCACCTCTTTTTCCTTTCTCGTATCTCTTGCTGATCCTCCCTACCCCTTGTGGGAGTAACGGCTGGCTACTGACAGATGGGGACATGTCTTCGAGTCATGTCATAAGTTTATAAAGCCCATTCAAAAGTTCCCATTTGCTCAATGAGGTCATCCAATATCAACAGGTAGAAAAACTGGGATTTTTAACACTTAAAGAGCGGGGCCCGACTTAAGTCTGTATCTAAAAAGCAGCAAGTTAGGAGCATTATTAAGGTTTTTAAAGGGTTAAAATCGAGTGCAAATGGCCGGGAGCGCAGCAGGCCACACGGCCGACACCCAGGGCTTACCGCCGCCCACTGACTCAGGCTCCCTCTGTTCTCGAGAGGCCGGCAGTGTAGCCAGTAGTGAGTGTAGCTGGAAAAAATATGCCGCTATACGCTAAACTCCCATGTTGGTGGTACCACTGCATCAAAACGACGAGTGCTACGTAGCTCGTTCTGGTCTCATTTTGAAGCTTGTAGCGCCTAGTTTTTTGCTGAATACATTTCTTTTCATGCAGATACTTGATTGATCATTCAGGAGGGCCTGAATATGCCCAAAATAGCCCAAAAAACCCCGCTAGACGAGGGTTAAAGGACACTGGTGGGCCCTGGGCAAGATTTTAGATGGTCACAATAACTCATATCTAGCCATATTCAAACAAATCAGACCAGAAATGTAGGACATGTGGCTACCATGAGTGCGCCTATTGCCCGATGACAGTCCTGCAAACAGAAGAAAAGACAAATAATACCAGTAGTAGTAATATAAATACAAAGAACAATAAACCATATCAAACCTAAAGGAAAAACATATTTATTGATATGAGTTATAACCAGATATGTACATCTAAAATAGAAAGAAAAAAATTACTTCTGTACCTTTGCCCTTTGGAGCCTGTTTTGGCTTTAATTCACATGTCACTTGCCTATTGCAATGCTTTGGGTGGGTGGTTGAGTTACCCAGCCTGGTATACTGGACATTATCCGGGTTACTACAGTTTACCTACCCGGATGGGACGTCATAAATGTCCATCAACTCTGGGTTCTTATTTGCTGCTGGATACACAGAGGCATCAGGTGTGAGGAAACTAACCATCCATCTCATCCTTCTCTGGTATCCAACTCTAGATTCCCCGATTATAAGCTAAGTACAGTAACCGATGTGTCTCAGGATAATAATGCTAGAAGAGTCACTCATTAACTTGGGTCCTATAGGTAGCGCCAACGAACTTGACAATAATCTTGACCCCTTAACTTCTCATAACTCAAAATTAATGAAAGCAGTCGAGCTGACATTTCTATCATTTGGTAAGAGCCCACCAGGAAATAGGTACAGCCAGTTTGCACTAGGCTCTTTTGAGTTATGAGAAGTTAAAGGGTCAAGATTATTGTCAAGTTCGTTGGCGCTACCTATAGCTGTATATTATTAATGTTGTGCTACTAAGGCAATAATTATTCCAGCAATAAACAAAATACTTATCTGGGGATGATGATGGACAAGACCTTTCTGGCACTGACAAGGAGGGGGAGGTGAACACTTCTCCTTGGTGTTGGATTGACCAGCAGCACTTTGGTATATCCTGAAAATATAGAAAAACAAATAAGGATGAAAATAAATAATACAATAATAAAAGATAAATGTTTGCCTATCTGTGTCTGTCTATATATCGTTCACTCCAAACATGCATGTGTCTGTTTGCCATTCTCCATCACTGTGGTGGGGTGCTTCTATCATATTGAAGATTGAGCATCTGCATTCACTAGCTTGCTCTGTCTTCCTTTAGCCCTTAATATTACTTCTTGTGGTAACGAGGATCGAGTGCCTGTCTATGTGCAGTAGCCCATATGTATCAGACTGGATAACTCAGGCACCATCAGCTTTAAAGGACAAAGACATGGAGATGAGTGCCGTTGCAATGCGTAGCCTAGCGTGTGTTTTATTTATTTATTTTATTTGTTTACCTTAATGATTCTCTGTTAACAGGTCCCAAGATGGTATGGCTGGGCGGACAAGACAACGGGCTTGACGGCGGGTGGCGGTGGGTGAACGGTCAGGCGGTGGACAAGGCCGACTGGGGGAGCAAGCAGCCCAACGAGCGGCGGCCGGTGGAGCAATGCCTGGCCCTGCGCCGTGACAGACACCCGGTACTGCACGGTATGGCATGTCACTCTACACAGCGATACATCTGTCAGTACATCAGCTGAGCCACACAGGATTAAGGGACTAGGGGTTATTTTTTTAGTTTAATTATTTATTTATTTATTTATATATTTTATAGTAACCTCGCTAGACCTCCATCAAGCTTTAAAAAACACCCCTTAGACCCATCTTCATGATACATTTAGACATTTTTCAGCAGAAAAATGTCCCGGCCGAAGGCCACTTCCTTCTAGAATTACAGGCTCGCTATCGCTCGCCAGGAAAAATCGACACCTAAATGGCACGAAAGGTCTTTATATTGACAAAGAAATGGGGCGAAAGGTCTTAAAATTGTCAAACTAATGGAACGAAAGTCTTGAAATCTCAAAGCTAATGAGATTAAACATGTGGGAGAAAAAAAGAAAAAAAAACATCCCCCTTTAGCCACAGTTGATTTTTGGGGTATCCATTTACAGTACTTTAGATATTAACTGTAGCCTACTGCATAAGGATTATACTGTAAACCTATTATTTTATTTCTCACCCATTTTCAATATTGTGCAGTTATAGTACTTACTCACATGTTTTAGTATTGGGCCACTGGTCCACTGCTACAAAGGCTGACTGCACCACCAAAGTGGTGGGCGATGGGGTCGCCACATCCCTACGCCAATATTTTAGTTATTTTTCATACCATTTTCACTTTGTGCACAAATATATATATTTCTCATCGATTTAAATACAGTAGGATCCCCAATTGTGCGAGAATTTGGTGGATGAATGAGGGTGCGCAACTCGAAATCGTACAACTCGAAACATGTATCTTATGGGAAATAATTAATTTGGTGGATGGACGGTCCCGAGTTTAGGGGTTCAACTTCATATTACCTATACAAAACAACACTAACTGACACATATTCATAACAATACACAATATAAATAAAAGTAAGCAATAATTCTATCTATCTATCTATCTATCTATATGCTCAGGCCAAATCCCCATTTTGGGGGTAGCCGACTCAAGACAGAGCAAGAACAGGGAAAACACAAAAAGAACATAAAAGAACAAATAAACACAGATAAAAAGCACAAACTCACACACATCCAGGTCACCCAGGAGAAGACCCAGAGACCAGGGTCACCAAGGTCGCTCCAGCACTCCCCCGGCCCCCGACCACCCGGAGAGATTCCAATCTCGGCAGGCAGACATGCAGCGGAGCCAAAGCCACAAGCCCTCCCACCACACTTCCAGGCGCACCCTTCATATTAATCGTCTCCCCGGGCCAGGCGCCTGATGGACTATTATCTAGTCCAACTTGCGCCCGACCCCTTACTCCAAATGACCACGTGTTCACTCAACTATTCACAAGCATTCTCCATTCACTCCTGTCCACCACCATTTCCCCTGCCTGATCTATAGTCATTCCTCTATCATCCAAAGCCTTTCTTACACAGTCTCTCCATCTCAATGGGGGTCTTCCTGCCCTTCTATCTCCCCTTGTACCTGACTCACATATTCTCTTTGTAAGCCTTTCATCTCCCATTCGTTCAACATGACCATACCAGCTCAGCACCCTTCTGTCCACTCTGGCTGACAAATGTTCCTGCTGCCCCACTCTCCTACGTATCTCTTCATTCCTCAATCTGTCTCTACGAGTAACTCCACACATACTCCTCAAGCAGCTCATCTCCATCACATCCAGCCCTCTTTTCTCCTTTTTCTTCAGAGCCCATGTCTCAGCCCCATACATCACTGTTGGCACAACAATTCCTTGATACAGTGCACTTTTTACTTTCACTCCGAGATTTCTCGTCTTCCACATACGTCCCATTGCTCCGAAAACCTTCCTTCCTTCACACACTCTCTGTTTTACCTCCACTCCTGCTTATCGTTCCTCCTAGATATTTAAAACACTCTACTTGTTCCAATATTTCCCCATCCAGCCTCACATCTAGATTCACCCTATGCTCTCCCCTATTACACACCATTACTTTACTTTTATTGACGTTCACCTTCAGTTTCCTCCTTCCACAAACCACACCAAACTCTTTGACTACCCGCTGCAGTTTCTCATCAGAATCCGCCACCAATGCTGTGTCATCAGCGAACAGCAACTGATTCAACTCCCAATCTCTACCATTCTTTCCTACTAAACCCAATCCTCTTCCCATAGTTCTCCTTTTCACCTCCCTCACCACACCATCCATAAACATATTAAACAGCCATGGTGACATTACACAACCCTGTCGCAAACCTACCTTTACCTCAAACCATTCACTCAACTCACCATTTCCTACTCTCACACATGCTCTGCTCCCTTCAATAATTAAACAATAATAAGTCATGGTTTACTCATATTAAGCTAGGGGGCTCCGAGGCAAACCCCCACGGCAGGGCGAGTGCAGCTATGCTACCCCGGCCCCGGCCCCAGCCCCGTCTCCGTCCCCGTCTCCGTTTTTCTTATAAATTGATCTAACATTCGACTCGGTAAGTCCCAACTGCCTGGTTACAACTGAATTTCTTTATCCAGCATCCTTTAACTCGATAACTTTCTGCTTTAGTTCCAGTGTGATGGTCAACCGCTCAAGGTATACAAATTTCTCACGGAGCTATGCGTGCACTAGAGCGGGGGCAAAAAAATATGGCCGACTACCCCCTCCCACCCGGTACCCGAGCTGGCTGTGACGCATGACGTATCTCGCACAGCTGTGAAGAAACTCGTACATTTGGGTTTCTCCACGGATTTGCTTACCTATATTCCGGCGCTCGCACACTTCGAACAATATTAGCACAGTTTGGAATTATTAAATTAATATTTTTGGTAGCTCGCACAACTCGTGAAACGCACAGCTCGAACACGCACAAATGGGGACCCTACTGTATACTTAACACTTTTATTTATTTATCACAAAGTTTCAATATTATGCACAATTATATTTATTTTTCACCGGGTCTAAGTTACACTACATTTATCTAGACCCAGTTCGAGCTTATATGTAAATGTTTCACCTGATAGTAGCTTTGCATGTGTCACACCCCTGGGGTTGATCTCCCTATTCAGTCCCAGGCCTGGAAATAGTTCCGGAATACCTCACTCCAATTCTCTTCAATCGTCCCCTCAGGGCATTACCTTCTAAATTGGATTACTTCTTCCTTGGTGCATATCTTATCTGCCCACCAAATTTTGTGAAAATTGGTTCATAAGTTTGCGAAATATCATGTTTACAAACAAACGGAGGCGAAAAGATCATCTCCGTCCAATTTCGTTGGCGAAGATAATAATAATGGCCGGAATATAAGGAACCCTCCCCCATGAAAATATATAAGCAACATAATATAATTGCCTTGGAAGCTTTGGTGATTCAAGGATCAAGGTGTCTGGCAATAGATAAAAGAAAGGAACCTGTCCTATTATACTGAGGGTTAAAGTATAATCTAGAAGACTTTTACAGAGGCATATTTGTTATATTTATACTGTAGCTAAGAATGTAGTAGTAGGCCTACAGTAAACATGTAGATACCCAGTAATTATGTATCTGAAGATGGTAAAATTAAGTAATTTTGTAATGCTGTATAACTATTTATTGTTATTTAGAGATTAGGCGGTTATGTTATACCTTATATTGTTGTACAGTACTTATTGTACTTGTTAAGCATAGTTGCAAATATTGCTTTGCCAAATATATTCTTATTACCTGATATAATGTATTTTACTTTTATATGTTGCTTAGCGAATAACCAGAAAGTACTATTCCAGCTAGTTTAACCAATTCCTCAGATTCATTGCATACAGTATACGAACATACACTTTAAAGACTCAGTAATTCATATGAAGTATGGTGTCAGCCTCATGTCCTAATGGCAGCATTCTAGAGGGATTCAATAAAATATGCACAGTCTATGCTGGTACAGTAGTGTATTATTTTCTACTTGGTCTTTTCTTATATCTAAAGAGTGGGATGAAAAGGGCTAGTCTTTTCTAATATTAAAGAGTGGGATGAAAAGGGCTAATTACTTTCTATAAGATTTTACTATCCTATGATCCCTTCACCCACAGGCATGGATGTAGGCTACAGTATGTAGTGATACCTCCCTATATGCATCTTATTGGTACTGGCTATAGTCAAAGAATGTAAAAGTTTTAACAATAACCAATGGGAAAACAATAAGAAACTAGAGGGGCACTCGGTAGAGCGCATACCTCCACCTACACTGGCTGGTTCTTTACCATAGGTCTACATTTTCGTCTGGATCTGGGTTCCAGGATATGATCCGGAGCGCCTCTTAAATTGATTTTTTATTTTGTTTTGTACATTAGTTTAACCAGACCACTGAGTCACAATAAGAGACTCTCCCTAAATTGAATAAATGCTTCCTTGGTGCATATCCGATCTGCCCACCAAATTTCAGGAAAATTGGTTCATACCTTTGTGAGATATCTTGTTTATAGACAGACAAACAAACGGAGGCGAAAACATAACCTCCGTCCAACTTCGTTGGGAGAAATAATGAGATAAGATCTATTGAAACCGTAGCATTAGACCTATTAACCTACTGCACTTACAGTACCGGTATTTGAATGAATGAAAATGTGATGCCTTGCTTCCACAGGAACCTCCCAAAAAAGGAATGGCCATGACAGGAACTGCCTTCAGGCTCTCTAGCTCAGGCATGCCCCTAATGATCACTCTACATTGCTAATTTCCAGTATGTGGAATAACACCATTAGCGCTGAAGAAGCACATCAAGAGCAGTCCCTCATCTGAATGGCACTTCCACCACTGCTTTGCTTTTTCTTCACCCCTGTGAGGGCCCTAGCTAGCAGCAAAAGTAGAGGACCACTAGTTCACTGCTACAGATGCTGACTGCACCACCAAAGTAGTGGCAGGCAATGGGGTCGCCGTTTCCCTAAGAACAAAAAAATGCTGCAATATAAGAAATCAATTGGTAAACAGTATACAAAATAGCTAAAGAAACGGAACACCAACCTTATAGCACTTGTTGAGGTATGACAATGAGCTGATGGGTATCAGAGAGTGAGAAGGCATGCTATGGAATGGTCACTCTCATACTCCCGTTTCTATTTCTTTTACTCATCATCCTCCTTCTGAGCTCCAGGGTTCAATCCTTCTGGTCAGTCTTCTTGTATAGTGCCAATGTCCTTATCCTGGGTCTCGTTCTCTATACACTGTATTTGCTTCAATGTGCTCGATTGCCTCCTAAACCTCTTCATGGAGTATTGGCCTGATTGGATTGTGCCGGGTATGAGGTTCTAAGGGCATATTGACTGACATTAGCTTGTTAATATTCTGGTTGTGTTTGCCCAGAAGTGACTGGTAATTTATAAACGAAACTCAATATTCACTATGTTCTAGCTCCATTAATTCCTGTTGACTAGCACTGGTACTCAAGATAAAGTCAAGTGGTGTTACATCTTTTGGGTTTGTTAAGTTTTCCAAGTTTCACAATTTAATTCCTATCTTGCTTTTGCCAACCTATTTAATTGGGTCTCTTAATGGTTAGTATCCAACAAACACTATTGAGCCTTCTACATGAAATACTCCCATTCCTTATAAACTTCAGGTTTAATAGGAATACGAGTTGCTGCGTACTATATTACAACATTCAGATATGGAGCCAGTTGCTTTGGTAAGTCTCTCTGTAAATATTGATGTGGATAGTTTGTGAATCAATAATTAGAACTTTCAATCATAGCCAAGAGGTTTTAAAACTTGGGCTATTAAATATGTAATACAAACACTGAATAACAAATACCTGAAGCGTCACTGAAACTCCCAGGCTGCTCCAGGGAAACCACTAAAGAATGACCATGGAAGATCTGCCACCTAATTACACATTCTTTTTTTTCTTCCAAAAGGAGAGAAGAAAAAAATCAGCGAAGATTAGATTTTTATTAGATTTGACTAGCGATTGATACATCCCAACAGCAATATACAGTACAAATGATTAGCTTAAGGGTCTATCATATTAAAATTAATCTCTTTGGTTTTATCTTCTGAAGGTTTAGTTTACTAAGCCAACTTATTTCACAACCTGAGTGGCAAACTAACTTCATACATAAAAGAAAACTCTTGAAATATGAATGCTAAAAATAAAATAATAACTTGGGACACATGGCTAAGGTGTTAACAAAAATCATATACTATACATATCGATGCTTATGAACAAAAGTAAACATAAATGCTCAGCATGTAAAGGTTATAATAAGCATATATACAGATTAATATCTAATGTTTAACCCTTTCATTACGATTACATCAATTTCTGTTTCATTCTAGCTACCAACAGACTATTTCATTCAGCTTAGAACTGATCTCTTTAGAATTATGGGGTTAAACAAATCTCTACTAACCCTTTTAACCCCTTCAGCACAATGACATTTTTTCATCTTACTTGGTTACCATTAGATAATTTTTGTTTAGTTACCTCGAGGACTCGAAGAGTAAATATGATCTCAATAAACCCTCTGCATAATATAGGTCCTTCTTAAACTGCATAAAATCGTATAATTTTAGCCAGAAGACGTCATCATGCTGAAAGGGTTAAACACATCTTGACAAACCCTTTTTAACCCAGGTGATCATACAATAAAATCATCTAGATGTGACTGAAATTACATTGAAAAGCATCATGTAACTGAAAGGGTTATATAGCATTCATTAACCTGCACAAAATTAACACCTGCCACATTTAGTAGAGGGGTAAGTCAAATGATCTCCACTCCACCAAGGCTACTCACACCCTCTGTACTCAATGACAAGAAAAAGCTGGTCGGAAAGTCTTGTTTGCACGGAACCTCTGCATATCAAGTTAACTCTTTGACGATTCCGACGCATTTTGATAGTATCTGCTGGCTATCATTGGATGATTTTATACAATTTAGGAAGGTTCTGTGGGAATTATAAAGGTAAAGTCTATCTCAATTAACCCTCTGATTTCCATACACCCTTCCTAATTGGAATAAAAGTCTAATAATAGCCAGAAAACAGAAAAGCAATGTGTATTGGATCTTCAAAGGGGTAAGCATAAATTTTAACCAACTCCATCAAGTGATACTATTCTATACCCTTTAATTCAGTCAGGTTACAGCTGTGTGCTTAGATAACTGGCACAGAATGTAGTTTTGCTGAATGTTAACGTACATAATTATATACACTTTAATGATCGAGTGGTGATATAAGAAGTATGGTTACAGTCTCTGGCCATTAGGACTTATCATTATTTTTATTTTATTTTTTGTCATTAGTTTAACCAGACCACATGAGCTCCATACTTGAACTCGTATAGGGCTGGCATTAAGGATTAGGGAAGAATTGCTATACTGTACTGCATATCAGTACCAAATAAGAAGTGATCAAGTTGGAAAGATATCTGCAGTAATCCGGGACGTAAATAATGAGTTGATAAAAGGAATTGCCATTAGGACATAAGGCTGAAACTGTACTTCTTATAAACCCCTCAATGTTTGAAGTGTATGTATGTATGTTAGCTGTCCTGAGATAAGAGGTTGTGGAGATGACTGTCTTGGTAGAGTCTAATGAAACTGGCAAAGCTGTAAACATGGCTCAGGAAGATGTTCACGCGGAAGTGAATCGCTAAACACCGCTGAGGAGAGAGCCACCAACCAACTCAGTCACAGAGTAAAGTAAACCTTCATGCTACAAAGTAAATATGAAACTTACAATTATAAGTGTACAAAAAACTATATACAAGCTTATTTCTTTTATGACCCATTGGAGTGGTTTTTACCTTGCTTAAGCACAGGAAATTCTACACGTCTACTTGAAAATCACAGAGCTAGCCGAGTCTATATATAACGACCGGTAGCCATTAATGCCTTTTTTTTCATAAGTAAAGTCAGTGGTTTTTAAGAGAAGTTACGTGACTCTTAACCCCCTCAAAATGATGACTTATTGCTCATCATATTCTGGTTACCATTAGACAATTTTCTTCAGCTTAAAATCAACCTATAGGACTCAAAAGGGGTAAATACGATCTCCATATACCCTCTGAATAACATAGGTCCTTGATAAACTGCATAAAATTGTCTAGAATTGCCAGAATACAAGGTAAAAAGCTGTCATCACGCTGAAGAGGATAAACTGTACTAAGAATTGCACAGTCGGGGAAGAAACTCCTCTCCGCAGACTCCGCTTGTCATCTTTCTGTATTCACCCGAAACCAGGGCCGTTAATATTAACTCCTTCAGTATTTGAATGCCTTTTTTCTCCTTTAATTTTGGCTAACACTAAACAATTTTATTCGGCTTCAGAATTAAAGAGAATACATTTTATACCCCTTTAATTCCTAGAGGTACTTTTTAAGCTGAATAAATATAGTCTAATGATAACCAGAAAATAATACAAAAAGTGAACAATTCTACTGAAGGGGATTAGCATGAGGATACGGCTTACTCTCCCCTTCTCGGTTGTATTATCAAAGGGGGAGGGTTGAGCAAGGCCTTCTCATATTTTGCCTCTACAGTATATTATGGAATATGACTCCTCGAACCTCTGCATTTGAGACTAACAGCCACAGATATATTGTTGTCTGTCTATATAGGCTCAATAATATAACAGTATCATTTCTGTCTCAAGTTCACAAGCCCGAATGGGTCATATAAAAGCAGCACTACCATGACATATTTTGGATACAGAGATAACATGATGAGAAGAACTTAATTGGCTTTGTTTTGCATATAATTTACTGAGAAGAACTGAATTGGTTTTGTTTTGCATAAAATATACACGTCAAAGACGCTGCAAGGAAAACAACGATAAAGTGATCTTCCTCTCATGTTTCTATCCATTCAGTCTAGCTTTTGGAGATTATTACACAGGAGTTAAGAGGGGTCACCATTTTTTTTTTATCTTTCTCTTCTTTTCTCTTTCCCTGGCTTGTATCCATTTGGCCCCATTCAGCCAACTGTTTTAAGACGTTTATCCCCATCCAGGTGTCGATTGTATGGAGAAATCCGGCTTCGCCGTAGACATTTTTCTATCGAAAAATGTACAAATTTAGCTTGCTGTCAAAACAAAAATGTATATATGCTGGCTCACTACTGCTCGCCAGGAAAATATTGACACCTGCATGGGGGTAAACATCTTAAAACAGTAGGCTGAATGGGGCCGAATGGATACAAACCAAAGAGAGAGGGAGAGAAAGAGAAAAAATGCGAGGTGAGCTCCCGTAATTCCCTGACTGTACATAACTATTTACCAGCAACTGTGTTATTCTAATTTACAAAATTTGGCAAAATATTTGATAATCTCGATTACAGTGGTATTCAACCTTGCTCAAGGTGAATACAGCACATAGCTTCACAATACAGCACAGTACAGTTAAGGTTAACTAGCCAAATGGTATGGGGTGTTCCGATTAGTACCCACTACAGACAAACAATACCCACACAAAATAAATTATAGATTAATACATTGAGTGTCAAAATGTATGGTACTTAAACGATCATACATTTTAATATGCAACTGAATGTCAAAATGAATGTTACCTAAACTATCAGACACTTTAATACATCATTGAGTATAAATATGCATGGTATTTAAACTTGCATACATTTTGATAAATAATCTAATAATCTATCTGTAATATTGCTTTGCGAGTAGTATTTAAATCAACGTACATACTAAATGGGGAATCGCATACATATTTGCTAGTCTATCCTATCTTGGTTAAATGACATTGAAACAGAACAGAGCTAAGTTTCTTGCAGTATTGTTCTATTGCTCTGACTAATTGAGATCATACTTTCCAAGATTTTTTAATTCATGGAAAATATGATTTCATAGATTGATCTTGACTAAGGCATTAACCCCATTAATCAGATGACTATTATTGTATGTTATTTTTGCTACTGTTAGCTGTGTCGTACAAGGCGACTAAAAGGGAGGATGGTACTAGTTTCAGACCAAGTCATTATTTAATACAGAAGAGCCTTGCTGTTGGAAAAGTCTTGTTGTGGCACTGTTAAATATTTCCACATAGCGATTTTGATTAGTTCTTTTGCATTTATCTTGTGTCATCCCAGTTTTGGTTTGTTTATTTTGCAAGTTTTACATTATAAAATAATTTCATCAAATTTGGAGGCAACTAAGGTGAAATAAAAATGTCATCTGAATAAAGAGTTAAGTGGCAAGATCCTGACACAAAGTTGGCAGCAATACTTGGTAATTATCTGCCTTACCTTGCATTACTCCAGTCACCACAGTAATGATGACACTATATTATGTAATACAGTACAGTAGTACAAAGAGCATCAACTGGTAAGGAATACAGAAGTACAGCACATGCATACCTTTATACAACCCCTTCAGTATACCACGCCTCTATTTATATTCTATTTTGATAACATTACACTATTTGAATCAGCTTAGGAAGGACCTCTTGGAATAAGATTGGTATAGAATATCTCAATACATCCTTAAACACTCGCAAATAATTTCTAAGCCATTAAAAATACAGCTTAGGAAGGACTTGGAGGGATCAAATGTGTGCAGAATATCTCAACCAACCATTCAACTCCCACACATCTTTCCTAAGCCCAATAAAATCATATAACACTAGCCAGGATAATATAAATATAGGCATGATAATACAGCTAATGGGTTATAATGTTTTACTACAGTACAGTACATTAAGGGAGCCCACCTCGCTTTTTTTCTCTTTCTCTCCCTCTCTCTTTGGCTTGTATCCAATTGGCCCCATTCACCCTACTGTTTTAAGATGTTTACCCCCATCCAGGTGTCAATATTTTCCTGGCGAGCGGTAGCGAGCCAGCATATTATATATATTTGTTTTGACAGCAAGCTAAATTTGTACATTTTTCTATAGAAAAATTTCTCCGGCAAAGCCGGATTTCTCCTAACAATGCTGGCTCGCTATCGCTCGCCAGGAAGAAATCGACACCTGGATGGGGATAAACGTCTTAAAACAGTTTGCTGAATGGGGCCGAATGGATACAAGCCAGGGAAAGAAAGAAAAGATGAGAAATATAACAAAAAAAGCCGGTGAAGCCACTTAACTTACACCCATAGACTGTAAGGTTCTGTAATATTCTCAGCTACGCACCATAACACATCTACGAAAAAAGCTGCTTTCTGATACTAGAGAGATTCTGAATATATATCATCAGCGGTCAAGTAGGGGAGACTGGCCAATACATACACTGTAGTCCAAATAGTAGGCTATGCAAAATCAATAAAATACTAGGTACCCATGAACAAAATTATACTTAGATTAATACATTTAAGTGTCAAAATGTACGATAGTTGAGTTACATTTTGAAAGTAAATTCAATAATCTACCGTAATTCATATGTTGTTGGTATTTTTTTTTTTTTTTTATACAGAGTGCTAATTGGACATCCGAGTATAAATTGGCCAATCAACTCTATCCCGTATAGAACTGAGAACCGGCACTCCCAGTTAGTTTGAGATTCACTCGACAGTTATGCATGGAGTAAAGCAAACGTTGAAACCCAAGCGCAACATTTAAGAGCAAGATAGGTGGTATTAGTAGGTGAAATTTTGTGATATATGCTTTATAACAAAAATGGCTATATAAAAAGTGCTACGCTATACACAGATGATAAAAATAGCCTGGACACTCGTACTATCCTAAACGCACAACACTACACACGGGTCGCATGGGGTCATAGTCGCAATTGTTCACCCCTTCGATACGGTGGCACCATTTTCATCTTATTCAAGATAATATTAGATAATTTTATTAAGCTTAAAAAGATCTTAAAACTCAAGGAGTACAAGGTATCTCATTTAATCTACGACTCCAATAGCTCCTTCAACTGAATAAAATTGTCTAATAATAGCTAGAATAATATTTATAAAGGAATGTTCAGGTAACCACAGAAAGCATAATGCCTTCAGGTCTAAATGTTATAGGGCATGAACTTTGCACAGATCAATCTATGACAATTTATCGATATCTGTACTTGCTTCTAAGTTAAGCAAGAATACTATATACTGCAGAGAGTTGTTGGATAATTTGGAAAGATTATTTCAGGTTTCCCATAGTAATTTGCATGTACAGTGAACAATGTTAGGATCAAGTAGATTAAAAAATCTGTCGTAAGAGATCTAATATGCATCAAATATTGGAATGCACTACAGTACCGTATCAATTCACTCGGATTTTGCGAATAAGGAAATCCGAGAGTACAATTACGTGAGACAGTAAGCTTAGGCTCTTGGAATCATGGGTCTTGAGTAAGGTAATATTGATGCACTAAATACAGGTACTAGCAATTTGGAACCATAGTTGCTAATGAGGGGGATATTGTAATTGTATAGGAAAATGCTATGACTATGGCATACTAGCTTTTTCTATATTAATCCCTATTCACCCCAGTCTCGTCTTCCCACAATCATTGACTGTGGTAACGTTACCAATCAACTTTAACTCCTTCAACACGATGTTATTTTCCTCATATTCTGGCTACCATTAGACGATTTGGCTGGTCCTGTCCAGAGTGAGGTTTGGCATCCTCTACCCAACCTTAGCCATTTTTGTTTGTCTCTTTTCTTGTACTACTTTTCCTACTTCTTGTAAAATTCACCTACTAGACGAGACAGAGAAAAGGGCAAGGGAAAGTGAAAGTGGTCCCGGACCATAAGAATTGTTTAAATGTTGTTTCTGTTTCGGTTCTGTCTCGAGTCGGCCATCCCAAACAATAAGGTATTGTGCCTGAGTATATACATACATACATAATCTATTTCTAGGACTCAAAGGGGTAAAGACGATTCCAATAAACTCTCTGAATAACATAGGTCCTACTTAAACTGCATAAAATTGTCAAATTTTTGCTAGAACAAAAGGTAAAAAGGCATCATCGTGCTAAAGGGGTGAAAACCTAAGTGTTTTAAATTTTCTCACAATCCATCACGGTGTTTTACGGTACTCACAACTACAGTACGTACAGAAAACTTAATGATCAATAATAGCAAAATGTGGAAGTGATAAGACAGCCGGGTATAATTATACTGTAACTAGTAAATGTACAGTATTCTTGGTCACTAGCATGTATCGGAGCCACAGTGTCAGAGTCAAAAAGTATCTAAAATCAAGTCTACTCTCGGACAAGTTTTCTTTCATTATGATTGTATATTGCATTTTAGAGCTCTCATTCGTGTACAGTCCAATTCAATATAAGAATACACAGCAATATCAATCAAAATAATATGATAACTTGTAGCGTATTTAAGGCTCCGATACACGTAGCTGATAAACTTACTCGCTTGACACGGCTTAAGGGGGTAGTACTCGCTTTTTATGGACCCCCTCCTCCCTCATGTTTAGCATATTAGTTTTGAGGTTTTAAGACATTCGTTCCGTTAGTTTGGCGATTTCGCCTAATTTTGTTGTCAATATTAAGACCTTTCGTGCCCTTTGTCAATTTGTTCCTGGTGAGCTAAAGCGAGCCTTTAATTTGAAAAGGAACCGGCCTTAGGCCGGGACATTTTTCAACCGAAAAATGTACAATTGTATCTTGAAAGGGGGTCTAGGGGGTGTTTTTCTAAGTTTAATGGAGGTCTAGTGAGGAAACTGAAAAATAAATAATATACTGTACCGGTATATAAATATATAGATAAAAAACAAGCACTAGGCTACCCCCTTAAAGAGCTGATAAGACAGCAGGTTATAATTATACTGTAACTAGCAAATGTATTCTTGGTTGCTAATATATTCAACTTTATTACATGTACTGTACATTGTTAGACCTTCTAAGCTTCTCTTATCGTATACAGATCTCCCTCGACTTACGATTGGCTTACGTTCCTGAAAACACGATCTATAATAGAAAAATTGTATAGCAAACCCTAAAATTAATGGAGTAAATATAGGTTTTTAGGTGTTTGGGTTTGGGTTTTGGCTGGTCCCAGAATGCATCTCCATTTACCCCATTCATTTTAGGGTTTGCTATACAATTTTTCTATTTAAGATCGGGTTTTCAGGAACATCACCCAATCGTAAATCGAGGGAGACCTGTATTATCATCACTAATATAATATAATGATTCAACTATTCACAGCACTGATAATATCCACTCATCACTCAATATAGCTAGATACTCCATGTCTCCTTATTGCATATACGGAACTCTAAGTCTTCCCTGCCTCGAACAAATGGTAAATAATTACGACACTAGCCATTAACCTCACAGCTTCAATATCTTTGCTATTTAAACACACAAGGTAAAGGCAGGTTCACAAGACAACTTTTTCTGTCAACTTTAATCGGAAACTACATTATCTTGACAACATTTCTGGTTTCTTCAGCATTTTCTCGGTAAATGGGCTGCAGTAGACATATTTGGTAGATTGAAATGTGATAAAACTTAAAATTCAGATGCTTCCAGACCAGAGATGTTGATATAAGATGCCGGAAAAAATGCTTGTGTGAACCAGCCTTAATCGTTATTATGACACTCCAAGGGACAAGCACACGGCACAACACCTTTATGAGAGAGAGAAAAAATAAATAAACAAGTTGTACTGCATTCCAAAAGGAAATAATACTCTATGTTTTATCTTTTTTTCTTTTCAAATATACAGCATTGGTTAGAACTTTGACTATGAACAATCTTTTAAATATTTCATCTTGGGGGCGGAATGGAAAACTTTTTAACGTTATACAGTGTTTGCTCCATTAATGCAAAGGTTAAACACCAAACGTACAGTACAGTATGTCATGATTAGCAAAATCATGTTACTGTACTGAGACCATCAGTTTGTATGTCCAATTGCTGGTTACATTCCAGGCTCTCGGAAAATTCTGATAGTATAACTGTACTTTTTTGCCTACTAGCTCAAACAGCTGATGGTAAATAAAACTGTAAAATGCCTAAATACTTATTAAAGTTTATATATAAATTATTAATAAACATTAAAAGCACTTTCGAGCCACAAGTTGCCATGAACAAACAACAGACAGCACAGGTATAGTAACGCTTTGCAGGAGGGTGTGATTAAAACATTTTTTTTTTGCTGCAGTTGCTTGACAGAATGACAATGATCAAAGCTAAAACGACTTTACGGCAAAATGGCAATGGATGCCTTGCTCTGCGACGGTTGACATAAAATTAGCTTATAAAATTTGTGGAAGTTTTTGCTGTAAGTTTTCTTTGACTTTGTATCAATGGAAGAAGCACTGTACATTATTATTGAGATTCAGTTAATTTTTCAACAAATATCCAATATAATTTGATCCTTGATCATATCCATAAATCCTGGAATCAATCACCTTTAGGAAGTGAGATGATCACCTTAAAAAAGTAATCCTCATCATGACCAGCCATTACCTGGAGAAGACCTATGAGAGTTCCGTATCGAGCTCATTGGTCTGGTTAATCTGCTCTACATAACTAACTAATTACAGTACCTGGAGAACCGGTGTATTTACTGAGGGTTGACTGAATCCTGTGTGTCATACCATCATGGCTTCATTTAGATTGGCAGGGTGTGCATGGTGAGAAGTGCATAACCAAATATGGTACTGTATATGGTAAATGTATTTTTGCAACTAGTATCAAGTCAAAAGAATATGCATCTACAAAGTTACTATGGTAGACTATAGAACTGTATATGTAAAGTAATTTTCTTTCACAAGACATATTTTACAGTTAATATTATTTTTCAATAAATATTCCTACCCAAATTACTTACTTCCCAGACAAAATACCACAAGACAAGTACTACTGATAATAATTACAAGAATTACTTTAGTGAAGCAAATTTATGAAAAAACTATTTTTAATAATTAATTGTAAATACAACCACTATAATTACACTCTTTAGTTTTTGCTATTTAAAAACAAAAATACTAATCTGGTGAGTGATTAGCCAATTACTGGTACTGTATGCTGTAATACAATACTGTAGTTACAACTATAGCCACACAAACCAGTATCATTAGTAGATCTTTTCTCACCACAAGTTGTATTACCCTAAACATCAGTATGTCTTCAATGTTCACTTATGTGATCCAGCGAGTCTGGTAAAAAGTCCTGTCTGTCCCTCTGTTGTCTATGACCACTTTAGCAGGGTGTCAAACTAAATCAGAGTCCATCCTTTTGAGTCTCTTCAATTGTATATGCAAAGATGAAATTATGGTTTATGATTCAAATTATGTCCTTGGAAATGATAGAAGGACCAAAACCATACTATTTCATGTGAATTTTCTTGTATTCCTTCTCATATTCGTTCAAGTCTTCAAACAAAATTGCTCCGGTTTGACACTCTGCACAGTAGTGAACCTCTGACTATATGCATACTTCTACTGATGTACTCTTTATGATCACAACAAAGTAAACCCTGTTTATTACAGGTAGGCCACAAATCCCAACCCCAACCTCACATCATTAATATAGGACTTCAGTAATTGAGCCGTTATTTCTACCCGTTGGAAAGAGCCAAACAGTAAATTAGGTTTGGAAAATTACAGCCCATTTCCTCCAGCCCTTCCTAAGTTACAAGAGGTTGAGTTAAGATTGCGTGCCCAATTATAGTGAACAGACTATACACTATATATGTATATATCTAAAGAGTTACTGGCTAACAGGGGCCATAAACAGTACAGTAAAACTTTCTTTTATGGACTAATTGTGGGGTGAACCTGTCTGGAAGTCTTTTTTGACCTTTCCTTTGGCTCTCTTATCAAATTTTACCTAGAAAACTGGGGTAATATCCGAAATGTTGAAAATGAATACCGTGTGTTCAAATATTTACCCGAGCGAAGTAAGTCCGAACCCCCAGTCAAAAGAATGTATTACTTTAAGGACAGGACTGACAGAACTTAAGAGTATGTATGTCTTAAAAATGGGATGGGGTGAATGAACCCCTCCCCAGTGTATAAGACTATGGCCCTTTATATACCCAGCTGTAGATCATTGAACAAGCTTATCTCATCAACACAGAACACTAAACACTCCCCCAGCATGAACCACTTTTCTAGAAATATCACTATACAAGATTCACTTCCACTTGGTCATATATTTTACAGTTTACAATACTTCATTCTAATTTGTCCAAGCTACAACGATGCATAATTTTACGAATCACTAATGTAAAAATATAGAAACTATAATTTACTTTCCACAAAAAGAAAACCGGGAGTTGGTTCGAAGGCAGCTACAGCCAATCAAAGCAGGAGGCATTCTTTACTGTGAGAAAGAAGGCCGTCTGCCAGAACACCACTATATAAAGCAGCGACAATAGTCTTGTACAGTCAAAATCAAAAGTCATGTTGTACTTTCATAACTTCAACTTTACTTTCTTCTTTTATTATATAAAGGACTCTTGAACAAAACTTAAAACTCAAGAAAAAGTTCACAATATCTAATGCCAGCGAACTTGCCACTTTGATTGTGCCCTCTCGGAGCACGTCCCTGGACAAAACCCCAGAGATAGGGCTGAGAGAGCGCGTAACCCAACTGTCACGTTCGTTGGTGCAGGGTATAGCTACCAGTGGTATCAAACCCCAAATTTTCCAAAGAGAGACGAGGGTATTACCACTGCTCCACTCAAGATTTGAAAGAATTCGGTACCTTGTAGCTATTTTTAATCTGCACAAAATATTTCAGCTATACAAATTGTTATACCTAGACTTCCTAGCAAGGGATGCTAATTATGGTAGTAAATAATCTTCCATGAAAGAATACACGATACTATGTTCTTAAATAAAAAGCTAAACATAAAGGTATAGTTCATGTGTATTAAACATATATTATTCATTTTACAGTACTGTACTCAAGAGATAGCCAAACTTGAAATTGTGGAGATATAACCTGACTTTTGAGTATGACTGTACAAGGGTGGTGTGATGAAAGTACTCGCATCAACTACACAATGCTTGCTACACCCACAGTCTTAAGTTCATCACCAAGCTTCATCATATTGTGAGGGGACGACACAGTACCCCTTCAGGTTGCGTTTATCTTGTGTCGTCCCGGTTTTGGTTTGTTTATTTTGCAAGTTTTACATTATAATCCTCATTTATAACAAAATTTTATTTGTTTTATAATAAGCAAAAACACAAAAAGAAGACATGAAGGGTATGATTTTGTTATCTTGAAGTTACATAATTATTAACCAAGGTCTTGGGTCAACTTGTGACTACGGGTGTAGAGTAAAGAAGGTATCACACAAGAGCTTTTATCATCAATTTACCATGGCAAAGAAATTTAGGCAACATTTATGGGATTATTTGCATATATATTAGAAGCTTTACTGAAGGTAGAGTATTTTAGATCGCTGAATTCCTATGCAACTTTACTTAAGAAAGTGCCAGACCAGAATTACCAATAAGAGTAAAGTGAAAAAAGTGCTGGTGAGATACCGATATAATATAGAAAACAGCGCTTCATACACACAATGGCACGGCAACACCAACTTAATTCCTTTCGGTGTTTCTTGAGTTGGGGGGAAGCACAGTTGCATGTTAAAAGTGTAAGTCATTTGGGGAAAGCCACTTTTTATTAGTTTGGGGTAGATTTAAATAAGCCACGTATATACAATTATAAGGAAAGAAATTGTTAATAAATAAACTGACTTTTGCTTGTAACATACATAAAATAATCGATGCCTCTTCATTTACAAATCATAACGAGGTACAACTAATTCAACTAAAATTACTCTCAAATGACATACAGTATATACATAAAATGTCTTGAATTTTCAGCTTCACCATCTCTTGAAGGTGACACAGCGCCCTAGTAATACAAGTTAAAATTATAGGCTAGTCTTCTTTTTACAACACCAGGTTTTTTTGTGCTAAATCTCACAATCTGCTTCAGTTTATAAGCAATGATACTTAACCTCTTCTGTACCGGCGACATCTTTGTATGCTTATTCTAGCTACTATTAGACGATTTCATTCAGTATAGTATAGGCCTCCAGCAATTAACAGGCTTCTAACTATCTCACTTAACCAATTTTACTACCACAGATCCGTCCTACACTTCACAAAATTGTCTAATTATAGCTAGAACATACATACAAAGACGTCGCCGGTAAAGAAGGGGTTAAGGTGGAGTCACAGGAACACATCTTGCGGCAATTTTCTAAGGGCATCTTTTTCTCTGACAACATTAGGTAAGTGCAGCGTAGTATTTTTTTTTATTGCAACTCCTAGCCCTAGCCCTGTCAATCAAGGGAGTGCACGGTCGACCACTGAATTTTTTTTTTTTTTTTTTTAGTCATAATTAGGTAAATTGGCTGGCAAATGGGCATCACCCCCCCCCAGAACTCCGGCTCCAGTCTACCCCGGGGACCATTCCCAGCACCTTCCCACAAGATATTACAGGGGGTAGGATCCAGTGGCCTCGGTACGCCCCACCAGAACCAGCCGCAGGAACCAACTCGGAGCCTGATTCTCTCAATGGTAGTTGCAAAAAATTAAAGTAATACAAAATATATAAACCAATTGAAGGTAGCTTATTCGGGGAGACTGAATTCTTATTAAAACTTGAATTGCCATTACGGGAAGAAGCGCTCATGTGACTTCATCTCCAACGTAAACTTAACACGTACAGGCGCTCAGAAAAATGCGTGGCCCTCTATGCTTTTCATGATTCAATTAAAATCTTAGGAAATTAAAATGTAAAACTTGCAAACTAGATTATTTGACTAAGTAATTTTCTATACATTAAATACCAAATTATATCTTTCTGTATTACAAAAATCATCTATAACCATATCGTACTGGATAAATATGCCCAATGTTTATCTAAGAGGTCCACATACTTTTCCGAGCGTCTGTACCTTAACACCAATGCCAAAATTTACCTCAGAGCTCCAAGAAACCAACATATTAGATCTTTCCACAATCATTATTTCAATGACTGTTAACAAATCTGCAACAAGGATAATATTTTTATCAATCAAGATATTGTTTGTTTTATGCACAGTATACAGTATAAAACAAATTCAAATATGATTAATTAAGCTTACATCAATTGCTTATACAGTACAGTAATTTGAAGACATAATTCATTGCCTATATAATAATTTGAAGACATTATTAATTTTGCATAGCATAATCATAATAAACTACAATGACTGACCATGAAAGGATCTAATATATTGTCCTTCAAGCTCAAACTTATTCCTAACACACTAGTTAGTCAATCATATTATTGTTTTCCGACTCCTATATTTCACATAATGTTCACTAGGTTCTTACTCTATGGTGTATGAAGTAGCTTGTGTACATTAGCAAGTAGTATATCATAGAACAAGATATTATAGTTTTATGAAGACATGTATTGCTCACCTAAAGTCAACTAATTTTAAGTTGTTTTATTATTAATTTACACAGAGTGATTCTGATAATTTTGTTTGTCTTTACAGTATATTGTACGGTTCCTGTTTTGGCTTGTTTGTTTTGCAAGTTTTACATATTAATTAGAACACTGTTCATCAATTAGGGTACAAAATTCACTTAGAGTAGTTATGCTTCATTATTGAGTTATATAATCAGACGAATATGGTTCAATATCGCAAGAAATTTTGACATAACTAATTGCATCCCTTAAAGTGGTTTCATTAAGTCTCAATTTTCAACAACATTAAACAATTTTAAGTGAGGAAATACTGTAGTATATTAAGACACCTGTTTAATTTTATTCAAGCTAATACAAGATTCTTTATTTAGTTTAGGAAGGACCTCTAGGAATCGAAAGGGTAAAGACTATATCAATTAATCCTATTTTTCCTAAGTTAAATAAACAGAAAGTAGGACAAATAATACTAACCCTTTAGGCATTTTCAGAATATTGAAAAGTGATTAAGTATACTGACCTTATTAATGAAATGAAGAACGTTAATATAGTCTATGTAATTAAATTAAATACTTATTATAGTGTTATGCATAATAAAGATACTGTACTGTAGTATCATAATTAAAAGATGATGACAGTATCATTGTATGTCAATTATTACAACTACTGTATAGAAAAGCTCAGTGACACAAGTCTTCACACACCACAAAACAGTCTTTATATATATTATAAACTAAGCAAAATATACATATAAATAATACTTACAATACCTAAAATTAAAGTGTCTTCTGATCAGAGATGGAGTCTCTGTAATTGGGATTATACAACTGAAGATCATTTACCAACATTACCAGCAATTTGTTTCAAGTTTTAAAGCACTAAACCACAACTAATGCCAAAATTCATTCTTTTAGACTTTAGCAAAAGTGCTAAATTGTATACACCCTATATTAAAAATGCATTTATTTAGATACAGATGCTTAATTGTATACAGCCTATATTAAAAATGCATTTATATAGATACAGATAGAGTTTAATTGATAGTGAAGCACAGAAAGCCAGTATTTACAGCCACTGCAAAAGGAGGATACTATAGTTGGCATCAGGGTGGATTAGTGCCTTAAGGGGAGACGGGCCATTTGTTTGGTAATTTTTTCCTTTATTTCTTAGTTTCCTCAATAGACCTCCATCAAGCTTAAAATATAAAGACCTAGACCCCCTTCAAGATAAATTTGTACATTTTTTGATAGAAAAATGTCCCGGCCGAAGGCCGCTTCCTCTTAAAATTTCAGGCTCGCTATCGCTCGCCAGGAAATAATCGACACCTAAATGGCACAAAAGGTCATAAACTTGACAAAGAAATGAGGTGAAAGGTGCTAAAATCGTCAAACTAATGGGCCATACGTCTTTTAATCTCAAAACAAATGGGTCTTAACACGAGGGAGAAAGGGGACCAGAGAAACGACCCGTCTCCCCTCAAACTTGGTACAGTAACGGCGGATTTACAGAGGTGCTCTTTCCAGTAACTTTTGATCCATACACTTTTCTGATAACATTTGAACTTATTTGCACCGACATCAACAACTAGACTGAAGGTAGATTATCATATGTGATAACATTTTGATGAAAGTATATTTCAGACGCAGGGTGTTAAACTAAATCTGAGTTAATTATATTTAGTCATTATTATTGCAAATGTAAAGATAAAATTATAGTTTAAGATCAAATTATGTCTTTGGAAGTGATAAAATGGCCAAAACAATGTTCTTCCGTGTTAATGTTCTTGTATTCATTCAAATCTTAAAACAAACTTGCTCTACTTTGAAACCCTGTACAGAAGCTGCCAGATGAGTGGTGGATAAAAGTTGAGGGAAAAGTGCTCGTGTAAAACCGCCTAAAACCACCTGATAAATTGTCTGGATGATAGTTAACCAAAGGGAAGCATCGTTACGGGGAGGATATTGGTCCACAGTCAGCAGCAGAGTATTGGACTAAAATAAAAAATAAAATAAAATATATAAAATAAATCACATGGAAACTGGCATATTGAGGTAATACCGTACATAATTCACAGGGTAACACCAGATAATTAAAACAAATTGAATCATTTCTACACAAATAATATATATACTGTACAGTAATAAGAAACTAAAGAAAACTTTCAAGCAACTGCCTTTTCCCCATTTTCGAGAGTAACCGTATCAAGTGATCATCTATGGCTGTGAGCGATGTGCTTGTTTATATTTTTTAACATCGTTCTTAACACCAATAACACCCCCTATGAAATTAATAAAAGCATGTGATTCTCCGAGGATTCGAACCAAGGATATCACATAGAGAACTTACACGCTCTAACCATTGCACCATCAAGACAGTGGGCGATGTGCTTGTCCTTGCCAGTATATCCCGCACCAACCAACTTGAAAGTAGAGATACCGTTCCCCTCGCAGCCCGCTCTTGTCGTTTTGTCCCGGGATGTGCTCAGAGGTTGTGGTATTTAATTGTCAACTTGCCTTTATGAAACCTATTACTGAACCAGCTAAAAGATAACTACTATACATGGATATATGTATTTACCATATTCTCAAGTTTATACAGTACAGTACTGTAATGATAAATCTGCTACTCTCGGATGGGTTAAAATATAAAATCAATATGAAATAAAATAAAACCTGCTGTAAGATTAAAAACAAGAAAAATTAATCATAAATTACTCTGATAATTACATGTTAGTGTACCCCTCAAATCTGGCATTACCCCAAAAGACCCTATGTGTAACTTATCACAATGACCCGGTAACTTAACAAATACAGTCACCAACATTTGGCAGAGGAAACTCATTGTGGCCTTTGACTTACAATATCTATAATAAGGAATAAGTGGTTACATTACTACAGTACAGTACTCATTACAACTAAGGTCACCAATGAGATTAATGGGAGAAATAATAATAAATAAAGTTTTTTTTCTTTCATTTCTAAGCTTATAGCCTAACTAAAAGAGTAATTATTGGCTACTGAACATTACAACCATACTTTAAACGGTACCATGACTCACTCACCCACGTCTTTCAACCCATCCTGACATTATTAAAAATAGAATTCTAGTTCCAGAGTGCAGTGCAATCTAGCTACACACATGAATTAACCCTTTCTGTACCAGCGATGTCGGTTCCATATTATTCTAGTACTATTTAGACGATTTTATGTAGCTTAAGAAGGATCTGTGGTAGCTAAAGGGGTCGATTGAGACACTTCGATGCCTTATAAATGCTAGAGGGCCTTCCTAGACTGAATAAAACCGATTAACAGTAGCCAAAATAAAATGCTAAAGATGTCGACGGTACAGAATGAATAAAAATAAAACAGCAAATTGAAAAACATATCTGAAGTAGCCTACTTTAAAGGTGAATTGCCAGCAAAAATATATCCAAATGGCTATCATGTTTTATGTCAAATTAGAAGCATTTAATTCCCTTATCAATAACCTTGTAAGTAGCCATTAATCTTCCATAGCAAGGTAGTAACTTTTGTTTCCTAGATACTGTACAGTACTTTATTTCTGCATAATATTAGTCTTTTAATATTTGATATGCAGTCTAATCTGACATAAAAATTATACTCAGAATAAGTTCACTGCACTCCCATCACAGTACCGTCTCTTCAGCTGAAAATGTTACTTTTTTGGTGGGTATTTCTGTTTAACCCTTTCAATCAGACAAAGACAAATTTTAAGTGATTTCAGCTGTTAAAATGAACTCCAAAATGTTGACAGAATAAAAATAAAAACACCATTTGAGGAGGAGCACTTTATTCATCACAAAGTACTCCCCCTCAAATGTGTGTATTTATTTCAGCTAACTCCAAGCAATTTTACTCCACTTAGGAAGAGCCTGTCAGCATTAGAAAGTTATTGGTACTTTGGATAGTTATTAACCCACAATTACTATAGTGCCTTCCTAAGCTAATAAAATCATCTGCATGTAGCATTAATTATATACACTTCAAAGATTGAGTGATCCATTCGACAGAACAATTAAGTGAAGAAAATGTTGTCTAATTGAAGGGCTTAAACTACCAGTTCGTACTTACTTCCCTCGCGCTGATGACGAGACACATTTCACTTGGTTTGGGTACCCATCGTCTACTGATAGAATACACTTGAAGGGATATTAACTTAACTGTCGTACTCCCAAGAGACTGCACATTCTTCACCATATACAGTAGTCGCACAAGCAATTTTATTTGTATCCTGGTGTAGTATCATCTACAAGTTATCGGATAGTTATGAGGAATTCATATTACTGTACAGTGTACTTTGCAGTATTATTGTTCAACTCTAATTATAGCAATTATATTGGTATCATGGTCTGGTATTGGTTATAAATTATTAGAAAATAAGAGGGATTTGGTAATTAGTATTATAAATCTGACAAATCCAGATTATGAGTTACCAGATCAAAGCGCTAAGCTCTGTCATAAGACAGGCGAAAATCATCCAAAATTAGGCATGTCTGCAGCATAGTACTGGATACTATGGATAGACCTTAATGGGTTGTAGTTATCTAGGATGTTATGTTATGTTATGACGAATACATCGATTGAGGAAATTTGCCCATAATACTGCTTGTGTGACTCAGGCTTAAGGTTGCAGTCTTATTGAAGTAATAATCTTTCTATAACACTGAAACTCACTCTTATTGAAGTAACACTTTCTCTCCCTTTCTCTTGCTCTATTTGAGATGCATTCTTATTAAATCAAACTCTCTTTAACACTGAGAAGCACTCTTAATAAAGCAACACTCACTCTCTTTTTCTCTATCTCTCTAACGCCACAAGACACACCCTCGAAGGAACGAACTCTCTTTACCGTGATACCGCAGCAGTGTATCGCCGGCACTCTACCGCCAAAGTGCCGCCAGGAAGAGGACCACACAGTACACCGACGGCACTGCCACATTCACTCGACCCAGCAAAGAGGTACCGCTGGAGGTTGGGTCTGCTGAAACACAATATCAACATCAGTAAAATTCTTAAAGTAACATAAAAAAAAAAAAAAAAAAAAAAAAAAAAAAAAAAACACATAAAACACAATAACAATAGAATAAACAAAACAAACACACACTGAAAAAAAAAAAAAAATGTTGAGCCCCGGGGACCTGTAAGTAAAATCCTTAAATTCCCAAACTGACTAATTCCTTGAACGTGACGATAGTGTGTTGTTATGTGTGCGATTAGTTTGCTTGGGAAACAGATTAACTTGCTCATGTAGTAATGTACACCCTATGTGGTGGATTGTGTTCTTTTATTTCATAAATTTTATTTTAGTAAGAGTTGTTTCCACATAGCAATTTTGATAAGTTATTTTGCCTTTATATTGTCTTTGTCCAAGTTTTGGTTTGTTTTGGTTTGTTTAGTTTGCAAGTTTTACATTTTAATTCTTCCATCCCATCCCGTCGTCCTCCACTGCTTGTAGAGTGCTTTTGCTTGATCCAGGCGTGTATGTCCTCCTCTCTCTTATATTTACTTATACTGTACACACATATTCTCTTTGTCAGCCTTTAATCTTCCATTCGTTCAACATGACCATACAATATCAGCACCCTTCTGTCCACTCTGGCCGACAAATGTTCCTGCTGCCCCAATCTCCTACGTATCTCTTCATTCATCAATCTGCCTCTACGAGTCACTCCACACATACTCCTCAAGCAGCTCATCTCCATCACATCCAGCTTTCTTCTCTCCTTTGCCTTCAGAGCCCATGTCTCAGCCCCATACATCACTGTTGGTACAACAATCCCTTGATACATTGCACTTTTAACTTTCATTCTAAGATTTCTCACCTTCCACATACTTCTCATTGCTTCAAAAACTTTCCTTCCTTCACATACTCTCTGTTTTACTTCGATTTCCATACTTCCATTCTTGCTTATCGTTCCTCCTAGATATTTAAAACATTCTACTTGATCTAGTATTTCCCCATCCAGCCTCACATCTAGATTCACCCTACAATCCCCCCTATTGCACACTATCACTTTACTTTTATTGACGTTCACCTTCAGCTTCCTCCTCCCACAAACCACACCAAACTCTTTGACTACTCGCTGCAGTTTCTCCTCAGAATCCGCCACCAATGCTGTGTCATCAGCAAACAGCAACTGATTTAACTCGCAATCTCTACCATTCTTTCTTACTGAACCAAATCCTCTTCCCATAGTTCTCATTTTCACCTCCCTCACCACACCACCATATATACATTTAACAGCTACGGAGACTTTACACAACCCTGTCACAAACCTACATTTACCTCAAACCATTCACTCAACTCATTATTTCCTACAACACATGCTCTGCTCTCTTCATAAAAACTCTGAACTGCTCTTAACAAATTTCCTCCAATTTCATAAATCCTTAGCACCTTCCATATTGTTTCTCGATCCACACGATCATACGATTTTTCCAAATCCATAAAAGCCCAAAATATCTCCTTATGCTTCTCTAAATACTTCACGCATAGCTGTCTTACTGCAAAAATCTGATCCACACACCCTCTTCCCCTCCTAAAACCGCAATGCTCTTCTCCTATTGCACCTTCCATACCTTATATTATCCTCTCTATCAAAACCCTGCCATACAGCTTTCTAACAAGTGGTACAGTATACCTAGTTAGTCCTTCTCAACAAGACAGAGTTTGTTCACACTTCTGGATATTTCACACTTATAGACAGAACCTTCCCCATATTAGCCTGAAAAAGAGGGGTTATACAGTAAAGATCACAGATTGCCTTGGCCACCAAGACGTACATATTGAACTTTTCCTGGAATCAAAGCTATTATTTAACGGTAAAGTCGAACAACAATTTACTATTGTTTCATCTATAGCCTATTATCAGATACAGACAATTTACCGCGGTTCTTGAACGCCATTGAAAATCATAATTCCATGATGCCTATCGCAGCCTATCAGGAGAGCCTTCCGCCTTGGATTTAAAAAAAAAAAAAAAAGCTTTATAAACATCTAATTTTCATAGAACACAGCTCTATTTCATATTTGTATCTGGCTGACTATTTTATTCAGCAAATACCGTAACTATCAATACGCCATAATACACCACAACCGAAGCCACATAAATCTAGAAATAGTGCACTGCCGTGAGATATATGAGTGTATGCTGTATAAACAAAGCTTGGAAGGTAAAATTAAATTACACATATCAAAATTACTGTACTGTAGTGATATTCTACACAGAGAAGACAATCTGTTTATTTCAAGTGAGAGGGAAAACAAACTCTGAAAATAGGTTTTATAGCTTACTAATGTCTGAAATTTATTGAGGACTGAAGATAATCTATAACTTGGCATAAAATATTTAGAAATATAACCCAGTTTCTAGCCTGTGTTTTCCCTCCCATTTGATTTATTCACTTGCAAATGTGGATCCATCACTACCCATAAAAACATGTACAGTAGTGTATACACAGTTTGAAAAAATAATGCAAAATACAGTGTACATTATGTATACAGAAACAAAGCCCACTTATGACAACACATCAACCAGAGAAGATATTCTCAGCTAAACAATAATATAATTTCAGAGAATTTATTTATGTTGTAGACTGTCAAAACACTTTCATGACAATATTGGGAGGCATAAAAAGGATACAAATAAGTAATATACTGTACTGGTAAGTTATATACTGTAGCCTACTATACATAAGACTAATTATTATGTTTTTTACACCAACCAATTTCACATCTAATCTCAATTAATGAAATCAACAAAATACATGTGGCACTCCGAGGACTCGAACCCAGGATACTCACATCGAAATTCCGCGCACTATGCATTACGCAATCAAGACCGTTTTTACAGATGCATAACCCATTCAGTACAGGTGGTATCCTTTGCATTATGTTCTGGCTACTTAGACGATAATATTCAGGTTAGGAAGGACCTCTACCAATGAAAGGGCTACAAACTATCTCATTTCCCCATTAAGTACTGTACACCAGAAATTCTTCCTAAGCTGCATAAAATCGTCTAAATCTAGCTAGAATAATAGGAAAAGGACATCCCCGTAGTGTAAAGGTTAAGGGGGGATGGGCCGGTTTTCTGGACCATTTTCTCCCTCATGTTTAGCCCCATTAGTTTTCAGATATTAAGATGTTTGCCCCATTAGTTAGTCGATTTTAAGACCTTTCGCCCCATTTCTTCGTCAATATTTAGACCTTTCGTGCTATTTAGGTGTCGATTTTTTTCCCTGGCGAACGATAGTGAGCCTGTATTGTTGGAAGAACCGGCCTTCGGCTGGGAAATTTTTCTACCGAAAAATTTACAAATTAATCTAGAAGGGGGATCTAATGGATGTTTTTTTAAATTTGATGGAGGTCTAGGGAGGAAACTAGAAAAATAATAAATACATGCAAAAATTGCCCAAAAAGTGAACCATCTCCCCTTAAACACTTAACCCACTGAACCCCAGCTAGTTAATAATAAATGTACCACCCAGGACCGGCAGGTTGTGAAAAAAGTGTTTTTCCAGAAAACACCAGGAATGGGTTAGAAATGAAGGAAAACCCACAAAAAACCGATCCCCTAGGTCATTAAGGGGTCCTACGGTGCGCCCGAAAGTCGGAATTAACATGGGGAAATGGGTAGGCAAAAACAAGTTTTTGCGCGCTCACGTGCACGCGGTTGGACTTTGAGAGTTTTCAACCATCGGCATTGTTGCGTGGGATACTTACACAGTTCCCATACAAATCTGAGCCCTCTAGGTGCCATAGGACCGGAGTAATTAACCAGGACGCACCTTATGTGACGCTGGGGTTTAGCGTTACAAACATTTTGAACGCAAACAGTGCGTCGCTGGGGCTCAGTGGGTAAATCTTAACCTCTCCGCTGCGCAGGTGAGGTAGTGGCCACCCCTCCCTGTGCGGAGGTATTTAGACTGTTTCCTACACTCAAATTGTCATCGTACCATAAATATCATTAATACTTATCCATATGCGCCTATTTTACGTTGATTATAAAGATATTAACCTGTTACAGCAATAAAACAAGTGGAAACAGTGTTTGGATGGTCAAAATTGCAAATTAGATCTGGAGTTCCATAACTGAAGGCTGAGCCAGCCTGCCAGCCTGCCAGCCTACCACCCCTTACGACGTCTGGAGCGATACTGTCGTGTTGTTCCCTCTCTTTCTCTCGCTGTGTAGCACATACAAGCACAGCTTGCTTATGAATCGCTATTGATAGCACGAAAATATATCGACAAAAAACGGGAACAAGAGAGAGAATAGGGGATAATTTAAGGGGGGGGGGGTGTGGAGGAGTGATATTTGGCATGGCCAAGGGGCAATAAACAAAAACTAAAAAATAATAAATAAACAAAATATATATAAATTGATACTGGGCTGGTTTAAAAAAAAATTGTTTAGGCCTTGGATTATATAAGGAGTTCCGCAGCGCAGCGGTAAAACTCTTATTAGTGTTTCAGCACTTGCTGGGTTAAGAATGGAAACTGATTACCAGAATACTGCACATCTGTACGTTCTGTAGCAAAAAAAAAAAAAAAATCTTCTTCTTTTGTTTAATACCATGTGTCCATTGAAATATGATAAGTATACTTTTATATTTTGGCAAATGTCGACTGATTTTATTCAGAATAGGAGAATTTCTCGGAGTGATGCAAGAGGTTCTTCCTATACTGAATAATATTACTTGAGACCACATTAGCTTAAATAATCCTCGGGACAAAGATGGGTATACTAAACAATAATATCGCTATTTTGCAATATGGTAGAATCATATTACTTGAGATTGCATTAGCCTGAGTATTCGTTGGGCCGAATATTTGAATGCAAAAATAATAATAGCCCTACTCTTAATTATAGTACATATATGATTCCTAGTCAACAACCTGGACCTAGATTTACAAATCAATATGACTTACGGTATGAACAAAATTGACCACAAATGCAAGCAATATATCTCCCAAGGTGTTAACCCCTTCTGTACCGGCGACATCCTTTGTATTTAATGCTAGCTATACTTGGACGCCTTTATGCAGTTTAAGAAGGATCTGTGGTGGTAAAAAGGGTTGTTGTTGTTGTTGTTCCCCAGGCTGTCTGGCCGAACAGCCCCAAGGTCTCGACCAAGGCCATAAACGAGCGCCACCACAAAATCCTCCCTGCTTACCACTAACAAAGCCCGGGTGACCGAAGCCACTCCAAGGCAGGGAGCTGAGGAGGGTGCGGAAACGCCCGGGAAACCAAAGCCCCACCCAAGGCCCTGTGCCCCTCAGCAATTATGAAGGGAAAGTTGAGGGGTAAGGGAAAAATGTGACACTTTGGCTCCCAATCTGCCAACTTCTAGGTTGGCAGTAGGGAGGTCAATCCACGGAAAAGACGCCGCCACTTGAGATCTAGAAGATATATAAGTAAAAGGAACAGTCAGAGTAAGCTATGGGTATGGCAGAGATCGCTCAGTTCTCACTCTGATAGACCAGCCCATCACCACATGAGGCTGAAAAGGGTTAAGTGAGATAGTTCGAAGCCGGTTATTTGCTGGGGGCCCTCCTTAAACTGAATAAATTTGTCTAATAGTAGCCAGAATAAAGATAAAAGGACGTCGCCGGTACAGAAGGGGTTAATCCTTCCTTATCTCCACCCTTTTGTGATCACTTTTGTTTGTACTTTAGTTCGCTTTGGAGAGTACCGGTAAATCCGAGCCCTGGAAGCGACTGTCTGTATGTATGGCAACACAGGGAATTACTCCTAATTTTCCTTCCCTGGATATTGGTACACCAATAACTATAACACCACTGAAATGCCATACATGCCACTTTTATCATGACTTGACTAATAATGAATTAAAATGTAAAACTTGCAAACTAAACAAACCAAAATTGGGACAAGGACAATATAAAGTCAAATTAAATTATCAAAATCGCTATGTGGAAACAACGCTTACTAAAATGAAAATTATTAAATAAAAGAACACAATCCACCACATAGGGTGTACATCACTACATGAGCAAGTTAATCTGTTTCCCAAGCAAACCAATCGCACATATAACAACGCACTATCGTCACGTTAAAGGAAGTAGTCAAGTTTGGGAAGTCCGGGACGTTTTGGCAAATTTTACTAAACTCTGCATGAATAAAGAAACTACATGTTAAATGTCAAAATATTATTTAAAATCAAATTTGCAACATGACAAGACATTAACAATAGTAAAAAATACAAATATTGATAAGATATCTATACTATTACAAAATAATATATAAAATACAGTACAGCACTCACTAACGATAGTGCTATCGGGTAGGTACCTGTAAGCATAGCATGCCTCAAGTGACCCCTATCAATAACTACCCTACAAATAACCTACATTTATAGCACAAATAAACTAAGGAAATCGCAAAAGTAAGCAATTGATACTATCGACAATGAATACATATAATATAAAGAGAAATAATTGCAAAATATGAAGTAACAACAGATTTAAACAAAGAGTACTCTTTTAACAAGAACAATAAATTTAAAAAATCATCAATATTAATAATAATAATAATAATAATAATAGAAAAAGAAAAAGATAAACAATACAGACAAAAAGTAAGCAGAGGTTATACAAGAAGCTTCAAGTTAAAAATGCTTGATTAAAATTATTGATGTCAAATTTTAGAATACAGTCACAATAATTGACCCTAAAAAGATTAAATTTATGGAACAATTTACTTGCCTCAAAACCTCTGTCCACTAAGAGTCTGTATAGTAACCTAGCTCTAGCCCAAAAGTCATCTACTTTAGTGCAGATTTTACAAAATCTTATTAATTGGGAATAAAAACAATTATAAGTGATTTTACTATCGATATTACTACTAGGGAAAGGAAAGTTTATTACGTTAAAATTAAAATCATCAACTTTGTGATATACTTTAAGTATGCACTGTTCATTAACAATCTCTATATTTATATCAAGAAAATTTTCAACTTTATAATTTACGTTACATTGTGTAAGGGGAATAGAATTAGGGTAAATAAGTTTAGCAACTTGATTAAAATTTAACAAATTGCAAACAAGAATATCATCAATATATCTACTATTATTACTTAACAGTTTAGCAAGTGCTAATTTTTCTGGAATTTTATTTTTCTTGCTACTGTCAACTAAGTCTTTACATACAGTATTTAAATTCTAAAGCAAGCAAGAATAAGTCTGCAATTAAAGGGCTAGCATTTCCACCCATAGGAATTCCTAATATTTGTTTGAAAATGTACGGCCCGAATCTAACATAAGTATTGAAAAGGAGGAATTTAAGGGCATCTTTAAGTTTAGTTCTATCAAAATATACAGAACTAGTGGGAGTAGAGCTAAGTGTTGCATTATTAAAATATGTATAAACATTTATGAAATAATTACCATTCCTAACGAACCTGTCAAAGTGCAAATCTATAATAAAGCAAAGCTCTGAATATACTAAATCTAAAGGCAAATTGGTATACAAAGTTGAAAAGTCGAAGCTATGTACCGAGGTAACTTTCGGCATGGTATTTATTTTATCAATAACTTCTAACGAATTGTCAACACTCCAATAATAGTTAATGCCAGTTCTTCTCATGATGGTATTACAATATCTTTTATGAGTACTTTTAATGTATTTTAAGCAATTTACTACTTGTTCTGATAGAGTTTTAGTGGTAGCAAATTTTGCTCCGGCAATAAAGCGATATTTATCTATCTATCTATCTATTGCCTGACGCCGTGATCCCCGAAGGGGTGGCCACGAACGAACCGCCCCCATGCACCTCTGTCCCCAGTCAGTCGACGCCCCTCCCCCCAACCAGCACCGCCTTCGTTCATGTAGTTCCTCACTCCATCCTTCCACCTCATATTCGGTCTACCTCTCCCCCTCTGTCCCTCCACCTCGCTCTCGTACACCCTCTTAGTCATTCTCTCGCTTTCCATACGTTCCATATGGCCGAACCATCTCAAGTTGTTCCTTTTCACACATTCCAGCACATCTACCTCCACACCACACCTCCTTCTTACTTCCTCATTAGTCTGTCTATCCCTCCATGTAACTCCGCACGCACTCCTTAAGTAATTCATTTCCACTGCTCTCACTCTTGGTCTGAGTCTCTCAACCAACGTCCATGCTTCGCTTCCGTAAGTCAGTGTCGGGATTACCACACTGTCATGCAAGGACTTCTTCACTTCCATACTGACCACCCTATTTCTTGTTACTGCTTTTAGCGTTCCTACAACCCTCTTCCCCTGTTACCCTCTCCCGCACCTCTTCATCCATAGTCCCATCTTTACTCAACACACTGCCCAGATACTTAAAAGAGTTGACGATCTCCATAGCCTGACCGTTCAGCTTCACCTCACACTCTGTGACTTCACCCCTTTCGAAGACCATAACCTTGCTCTTCCCCATATTTACCTTCAAATTCCGTTTTTCGCACACTGTTCCAAACTCATTTACCAGACCCTGCAACTCCCATTCATTATCACTCATCAGAACTGTATCATCCGCAAACAGCAGTATAGGTAGCTTCCACTCAATTCCCTCCCTTTTCAGCGATACACCAACATCCACTGCTCTTGATAGTATTTCTTTCATAACTCCATCCATATATACAGTAAACAACCACGGGGACATCACACACCCCTGTTTCAAACCAACATTCAGGTCAAAGAACTCGCTCTGCTCACTCTCCACACGTACTGCCGCCTTTGCACCCTCATACATGCTCTTCACTGCTTTCAGCAACTTGCCCTCTACTCCGTATATTCTAAGTACTTTCCACAAACCTTCTCTATCCACTCTGTCATAGGCCTTCTCTAAGTCCATAAAGGCAACATACACCTTTTGTTTCTTCTCCAGATACTTCTCCACAACACAATTCAGGGTAAAAATCTGATCTACACATCCTCTTCCCTTCCTAAAACCTCCCTGCTCGTCGCCTATCCATTTCTCCGTTCTCACTCTCACTCTCTCAATCACTACCCTACTGTATACCTTCCCTACTACGCTTAGAAGACATATTCCTCGGTGGTTACCACACACTCCTCTTTCCCCTTTGCCCTTATATAGGGGGACTATTATGCCAGTCTTCCAGTCATCGGGTGCACTCCCCTTCTCCCATGCTAGTTTGCACATTTTCCATACCCATTCTATCACTATCTCACCACCATACCTCAACATTTCCCCACACACTCCATCTGTTCCTGGTGCTTTCCCCAACTTCACTCTTTTCATGGCTTCCCACACTTCTGACCTCCTGATCCCCACCTCCTCCTCCACTACTTCTCTTCTTCTCCCTCCCATACCATATCCAGCTATGTTTGCTGGCTCTTCATTCCTTTCATTTAGCAACTCACTGAAGTACTCCCTCCATCTTTCGACTCTCTCTTGCTTCTCGGCTAGCATTCTCCCATTCTTATCTTTCACACCCTTACTGTTTCCCTTGCTACCTTCCCTAACTTTCTTGACTTCTTTCCAGAACAGTTTCTTACTCTCCCTCCATTTTACACTCAGATTCCTTCCAAATTCCTCATCTACTCTTCTCTTACTTTCCTTCACTACTCTCTTCACCACCCTCTTACTCTCCACGTACCTCGCTCGTTTCTGCCTCTCGGAATCTTCATTCCCTCTACTACCCAACCACTCTCTATATGCTTTCTTCTTTTCTTCCACAGCTATTCTTACCTCTTCTGTCCACCATGCTGTACCTTTCACTCCCCTCCCTCTTCTCCTCACTCCACACACCTCCTCACATGCTGCACAGATCTCATCCTTAAACACCTTGCTCATCTCCTCCACTTCCTCCATAACTTCCAGGTCGAACCCACCTAGTCGTCTTTCCACTGCTCTCCTGTACTCCTCCCTGACTTCCTCCTCCTGCAACCTCTCCACCCTCCTCACCATTCCACCCTCCTCTCGCCTCCCTCCCGCTCTCCTCAACCACTTCTTTTGTATCCTAACCTTAGCTACCACTACATAATGATCAGACAGACCCCCTCCAATACCCCTATACACCCTAGCATCCATCACAGATTTCTTCATTCGTTCATCCACACATACATAATCAATCAATGACTTTCGTTCCACCACTGTCTTATCCTTCATCGTCAACATCCGTTTCCACGTGTACCTGTGGATCATTCTGTGTCGGAAGAAGGTGTTGGCTATCCACAGCCTCCTCCCCACACATACGTCCACAAGTGCACTACCATTCCCATTCACCTCTGATGGTACCCCCCACCCTCCCACCACTCCCTCAACTTTCCTATCACCCACCTTACCATTCATATCCCCAATCAGAAATATTCTTTCGTTCTTGTCAAACTTCTCCAGGCACGCCTCCACATTCATCCAGAACTCCTCTTTCTTTCTTTCAAGTATATCCTCTGTCGGGGCATACACGATATTTATAAGGTCTTTTATGAAATTTAGGTAACATGTATAATTTTGCAATGCACTTGTTCTTATCAGAAAGTTTAATATCAAATATTATATTTTTCTTGGTATGTTCATCGATTAAGTTATCAATATTCAGATTATTTTGAATTTCATAAACAGAATTACCGCAAATATTTTTACGTAATATGTTACCCTTAATACCTAATTCTTTTTTCAAGATAAAATTTCTTACATGTGAAGCTATAATTATTGCTGGCTTTATCTACTGTAGTGATTACAAAATGTTTATGTAAATTTATTAAATCAGCTTTAAGCTTATTATAATTATAGTCTATAAAATCTGAAAGATTAAATTCATTTTTAAGCGAGAAAATTTTATTTCTAATTAACTTAATTAATAATTTAGACCATGCTTCTAGTTCTCTCGCATTGCAGCACGCAATTTTTAACAATTTATCTTTTAATTTATTGACTGAAAAAACAATATCTTTTAAAATTATGTCCCATGTTACTTTATTACTCCCTATTCTAAATTTAAACCCTTTACGACATAGCTCCGCTATGTCCGCTAGAAAGGAATAACAAATTTAATAGAAATATAATTCATGCACCTAATTGCATCGAACAACATAAATGCCTTTGGCACCTCGGGACACTTTAATAACGACATAAATCCCACTCATAAAACCATAAAAAGACTAACTTAAATAGCATTTCAGTCAAATGCTCTGATCTTTGCCAGTGATATAATAAAGGTCAGACCATTTAAAAAAATGCTATGAAGCTATACGTTTTTCAATTGTTATGTGGTGATATAGAATTTCTATTTTTTTTTTTCAAATGGTATATTAACTCAAACAAAGCTCAAGAAGCATAAATATATCTAAAATGAATCAATAATTCATACAAAAGTACAGTATAAGACTAAAAATATCTGTCCAAAAATTGGCCTGTGAAACTAGGCTCGCTGCTAGTTTGTTTATATGAAAGTCTCGCTGCTTAATATCTGCTTCAGCCACTCAAAGAACCTGGGATATTATTATTATCTTCAAGTAAACCTGGTGACACTGTACTGGAGATGTAATGCATTTCTTTCGCAAGTTAGGTTGTGAGGTAAGATTAGATTTAGGGGGAGAGGAAGAGTTATTTTGCGATAGAAATGAAGATCTAATAGTCTAAAACACATCACCATCCATCGTAAAAGCAGTCTGCACCACCATACATCAGAGTATCTTAAAAAGGAAAATTACTAAGGTCTGGCTGGGTGATACAAGCCTGGCATGACAGCCTTCGGAACACAGAAACATGCACATTCTGCTCAAGTCAAGCTCACATTGCGGACACAGATTCTGAAGTATTAGGACACTGGAATTGAGACGCTTATCATTTTGTTACAGGCGGATTTACACAAGCACTTTCCTCTGCAGCTTTCTCAGATATTCAACTCTGGTAGTTTCATAATCAAACTTTGTCTTTTGTCTTTTTACTGTGTTCGTCTAAGTTTTGGTTTGTTTATTTTGCAAGTTTTACATTATACTGTAATTTTATACAATGTAATAATTCTGTCACCTAATATAATCAAATATAGTACTGTACTCAGTACATACATTTATCTCTCTCTTTCAGATAAAGTCTGGAAGACCGAGGTGAATGTCAAGAAACCTGATATCCACTTCAGACTATCACCTTGGTATATCAGAGCCCAAAAGACCAAGACAAAACTGTCAAAGACCGAGATGTTTCACACTTCTGTACAGGGCCTTTCCCCGAATTAGAGCCGTATTCTTTGTCACCACACTACTCTTCCCAAAAGTGATTATGATCAATCATATTTACAAAGCCTATGAGATCATGGTATAATAAGGGAGGGACGTCATTCTGATTGATTGGTCGTGAAGCTCCCTAGCAAGGTTGCCAACATGTATAAATTGGAAGACTGGAAAAACCCATCCATTACGTAGTCTTTAATTCACCCATTCGACGGTATTCCTGATATATCATGTTGTGTGTCGACTGAGAATACAGCCCTTAATTCGAAAGAGATAGGTTCAATGTAGCCAGATTAAAGTTGCTGATAAAAAGTTGTGGGAAAAGCACCAGTGTGAATCTGATTTAATATACACGTCACTAATGTCACAGTCTATCCTAAAACTTGCCAGTATACAGTACCTTCATAAGCAACACTACTTGGATCATTTCCATTAACCCATTCAGTACCGGCGACGTCTTGTTAATTTTATTCTAGCTACATTTAGACGATTATATAAAGCTTAGGAATGATATAAGGTCACTAAAAGGATTAATTGAGGTAGTATGTAGCCTTTTAATGGGTAGACATCCTTCCTAAACTGAATAATATCATCTAATAGAATATAATGGAAAAAACATCACCGTTACTGTATGGGTTAACCTTCATATAACGGGGCTGTTCGGCCAGGCAGCTTAGGGAACAACAACAACAACAACAACAACCTTCATGTATGGTACTGTCATGATGGTACAGTTGGAGACAAGTGTTGGAGCAGCCTACCTTTACTTAGCCACTATCAAGGTTTATGATGAATTTAATTTTTGAAAGCCTCTCTAACAACACTACAGTAAATATGTAAACTCATTCACTTACTATAAAGCTATAAACAATTCTGTGAGAATATCCTATTCAGTCAAATTTCTACACCCTATGTCTCTACTTCATCTGTTTACAACTGTACCTAACAACCTACCTGTGGTGGTTGTGATATATTTAGTGGCACTCTGTTATTGGTAGTGTTAGTTATGTAGTTATGGTGATAAATCTATAGGCACTTTTAAGACAGGTAGTGACATTAGTGTTCTTCATGTTACACTCGTGAATATATACAAACAAAATTATTATCATCATAGTAAGGCATTAATCCTTGTCTGTGACATTTCCTAGAATCACATATTTCAACAGATGTTCCATCACTGTAGAAAATAAATATATTTATAGATATGTAAGAGCATTAGTACTACTACTTTGATATAATACTACCAAAATAATTATAACCAAAATACTAGTTTAATTTATATCTGTAATGTGACCTCTACCAACCCTATAACTACTTCCTTACCAATATTTCTACCTTCCCTTCCCTTCTCCTCCCCTCCTCTCAATCAATTCCCCCTCTCCTACCCCTCCTCTGCTTTTGTTTTTCTCTCATTTTCCGTATACCCCTCCTATCCTCTCCTTGACACTCTCCACTTTTCTTTTCACTTCCTTACTTGTCTTACCTTTTCTCCTCTCCTACCTCACCTATTTCCTCCTCTTCCCCCACCATCGTTTTCCAACCCCTCTTCTCTTTCTCCAAAATCCCTCCCCTATCCTTCTCTCCTTTCCTCTCCTCCTCTTTTATCACTCTCCCTTCATCTCCCCCAATGTCCCTAGACTAACCAGTAGAGGTGACCAGACTGCCTCCCTCTATGTTGGGGCGCACTTCCTCAGGCCGGATGTCGTTGTGGCTCTGCTGGCTGTGTTCATCTGAGCGGTGGTACAGGGTGGCGATTGTGGCCGTGCACTGAAAACAAAACAGAATGAGAGCATCAAGTTAGTACTGTAACATACACGAAAAAGGAAAAGATTATAATGTGTAGTCACTGTTTAGCCCTTCAACCACAAAGCCTCAAGTCACGTGACTATATGTGTAGATTATTTCTTTCCAAGATTGTCATTTGGTGAATCAGCAACGCACAGCTCTAAGCTCACCATTGTTAGAGTCATGATCGAGGGAGTATCTCTGTGACACTCTCATGCCTCTCATCTTCAACATGTCTCCCCTAAACCTCCTAAGGAATTTTGTTATTCCCTAGAGGAACACAAACACCTGCACAACCTCTCGGTGTACTTGGAATTCTATTTGCAACTTGAGAAAATAGTGACGTGACATTGAGTTTGCCAATAGACACAAGATTTGGCACTATAAGATATTTGAGAATTACCATGAAAGACTTGAGATTGGACTTGGACTTGACTATGCCTGGATGGTAGGAGTTATAGGTGATATGGTTTGTAAGATATCTTTGAAAAGATACACTGTGCTGCAGTAAAGACTGTAACCACCGTGCTATGATTGCTGTGCACTGTGTGTAGTACAGTACTGTGATTGTACCATGGAAGCCACATTCACTGTGGACGGTTGCGGTCTTTAAACCCGTATGTATGTATATAAATTAAGAATAATTGTAACACTTTCGCACACAAGGACACAATTTGTGCCTTTCTGGGATACTTAAAAGCCTTTGTGACTATTAGGGGTGTTTAGAAACCTTTAGTTTAGTTACTTCAACCTCTGCAGCTGTCTTTAAGCGAGCTATGGGCAGAAAACTACTTTTGGAGAGGTAATTATGAATTTAAGATCATTCTACAGTTGTTGTTGTTGTTGTTCCCCAAGCTGCCTGGCCGAACAGCCCCAAGGCCCCGAGCAGGCCAAGGCCATAACCGTGCGCCCCCACAGAACCCTCACTGCTGACCACAATAAAGCCTGGGTGACCGAAGCCACTCCATGGCGGGGAGCTGAGGAGGGTGCGGAAACGCCCAGGAAACCAAAGCCCCACCCAGGGCCCTGTGCCCCTCAGCAATTATGAAGAGAAAGTTGAGGGGCAAAGGAAAAAAAAAATGTGACGCTTTGGCATCCAAGCTAGGTAGACTGGGAGGTCAATCCACGGAAAAGACGCCGTCACTTGAGATCTAGAAAATATAAAAGTAAAAGGAACAGTCAGAGTAAGCTATGGGTATGGCAAAGATCGCTGAGTTCTCACTCTGATAGACCAGCCCATCACCAGTCATTCTACAGTATTTCTGTATACTAAACAGTAACCCGAAGTGCATGAAAGGGTATACAGTAAAAAGAATTAACAGGCATGGCATGGAATAACTGTATAGCATTCAAGGACTTTTATCATATGATAAGAGCAGATTGGGAAGATTAACTGGGAACAGATGACTCAGTGGTCTGGTTAAACTAATTGTTCAAAAACACAACAAAAAACTGGAAACAGAAACAAAGTTTAAGCTGAAGGAGAAAATGGAAAGACTGTAAGAGTAGGGGTAGATGGAAGATAGATTGTAAAATGTCAGAGATCAAAAGGAACTGAATTTGATAGTACAGTATGTGTAAGAAGAATATATGTGATTGCAGAGCTGGTACTTAAAAGGAGATAACAAAATATATACACTTTGTGCAATATGTAATTAGAGAGAGTACACTATAAAAATGAAGTGCACAACTACCAGTATCAGTAATCTGAGATAAGAGAACTTAAGAGAAGATTGGGTTTGACTATTTGAAAATATTATACCTTTAAGTACAGTACAGGTAAATGTTGAGCTGAGAGGATAACAACAAAAATACTTACTAAAAATACAGATTCAAGGAAGGAGATGGATATTTGTTAAAACATTGCACAGGTACCTACCCGATAGCATTATCATTTTTTAGTGCTGTATATATTTTGTACTATTGTTAATGTATGTATGTACAGTAAACTTCCGTTAATCCGAAGGGCAGCGGACCGGCCCTCGTTCGGATTAGTGGATTTTTCGGATTATCGGGCATTACCCCCCCCGACTTTTTTTTGAAGACCCAAACCAAGACACAAACACATGATAATAATGATAATAATTATAATAATGACTAATCATGACTTTTACTCACCTTATATGAAAAGAAGATATGTGTAGCATTGAAGATAAGCCCCAGCACCATCCCCAACCCAGCCCCCAACCAGCCACTAGCCCCCTAGCCCCATATTAGTAATTTATAATCACTGCACTGCACTGTAAATGTACTTTAATGTAAAATTAACTTAAAGACTTTTTTTTTTTTTTTTTTTTTGCTGGTTTTATATTTTTTTGGGGTCCTTAAATCTACTACACTTCACTGATTATTACTCCACAGCCATATCCTCCAAGCCTTCAATATCTGAAGGGGGAGCTACCACAGGGGCGGCTGGGGCTACCACAGGGGCGGCTGGAGCTACCTCAGGAGCGGCTGGGGTTACCTCAGGAGTGGCCTTCACAGGGGATGCTAGGTCCTCCCAGCTTTCAAAATCAGCAGGAGGCATAGGTTCTGGTGTGGTAAGAGGTTCAGGTGAGCTGGTACGTGAGTCGTCTGTGAGTGGCATTGTTGCAGGTCTAAGGTTGTCTGGTTCATCTGATCGGCGGCCCCGTTGGTGCATGAGTTTCATCAGGTCCCTGATGTCTGCCTGCTTGACTGCCCTGCCCCTTTTCTCATAGAACTCATTACGGAGGATGTGGAAATCGATTGTTTCACTTCCATTATATTGGCTAGACTGTTCCACAAATTTGACCATACCATCAAAATAGGTAGCAGCTTCCTTCCAGGTTACTTTGCCATTGTCATCTGCCTCTTCCTCTTCCTCAGACGAGTGCTCCTCAACATATTCTGGCTCCACAATACTCCGGATAATTTCTGCATCTGTCACCTCTTCCTCGCCCTGCAGGTCACCATCCACATCAACCCACTCCTCAATATCCTCTTCATTCATCCTCTTGGGGTCGTTGACCGGCACGGTATCCATCAGGCCTCGGATTTCGTTGATTGCCTCCCTGCGACGCCCAAGAAAGCCTTCGAATTCGTTCTCATCTCAACCTCTTCAGGGTCATCAACCTGGGCATACAGCTTGTTCCAACATCTCTTCAGGGTTACCTCCGAAACATCCTTCCAGGCTAGGGCAGCATCATATATGGCATCCTTGATGGAAAAACTTGACTGGAAAGTTTTTACTGATGCATCAGAGTTAATCAGCTTGCGGGCAAATGAGGACTTGTAGCTCTGCTTGAACTTCTGGCACACACCCTGGTCCATTGGTTGTATCAGACTGGTCACATTAGGAGGCAAGTAGGTGACAAAGATGTTTCCAGACACTAGTTCGTGGGCAGGGGGATGTGCTCTGCAGTTATCCAGGAATAGGACAGCCTTGGTGTCCTCAGGAAGGCCAATCGACTTGAAGTAGGCCTTGACTTCGGTAACAAAGTACTTAAAGAACCAATATTGGAATACTTGGGCAGTCATCCATGCATTGCTCTGTGCATCATAGATCACTGGCAACTTCCCTCGCATGTTCTTGAAAGCACGGGGATTCTTAGCCTTGCCGATAACAAACAAACGATTGCGACATTTACCGGAAGCATTCCCACTCAGCAGGATTGCGAGACGTTCTTTATTCATCTTGAATCCGGGTGCAGCCTTCTCTCCTCTACCAGCTAATGTCCTTGTTGGCAAACAGCGCCAATATAGCCCTGTCTCGTCGGTGTTAAAGATTTGGTCTGGGGTCAGCTGGTGATCATGAACAAGGGTAGCAAAAATGTGTGCAAACCGATCGGCGGCCTCTTTGTCGGCAGAATTCTTTTCTCCGCCGACATCTAGGACCCTAATTCCATGCCTAATTTTAAAGTTTCTCAACCAGCCGTCGGAGAATTTTATATCCTCTTCCATGTTCATATCACGCAGGTATTGCTTGGCCTTTTCAATTATCATAAGCCCTGAGATAGGCTTGCCCTCAGCCCGCTTGGCCGTAAACCACTTATGCACTGCCTCGTCAAGTTTTTCATGTTTTGGTTTTTTCATTGTCTTTCTCACATCACCCGTGTAACTTGACTTTCCAAAGGCAACAAACTTCGATAAGTTAGCCTTTGCCTTCACTATGTTTGAAACTGTGGAGGCACCGATATTGAACGTTTCCATAACTTTACGCCGATCAATGCCTTTCTCTACCATAGCTATCACTCGCAATTTATCGGCTATGGACAGAGTTACGTGCTTCCTCTTATGTTTGTTCTTGTCATTCCTCCCTCGTGCACCTGAACTTGCTGTGGGACCCATCACTAAGTCACTATATCACAGGATACACGGGATAAACACGGGATAAAGAAACAACGTCTCAGGTAGACCGATAATGGCAGACTGGGAAGAGCGGAGCGTCGGTTTAGCCCGGCCTGGCCGCTAGAGGGCCCTGATATTTGGAAATATCGCGCACCCGGGAAATTCAAAAATTCGGACCATCGGGTGAATTCGGATTTGGCCTCAAATTGAAAAATTCGGACTATTGGGAGATTCGAATCATCGGTCATCGGATTAAAGGACTTTTACTGTACTCAGGCACATACCCCATAGTTGGGGGTGGCCAACTCGAAACATAGCCCGAACATACAGCAATTAAAGTTCCAATGCTTAGGGTCCGGGACCACTTTCACGTTCCCTCGCCCTTTCTCTGCCTGGTCTAATAGGTGAGTTTTACATGGGGAGGATGATTCCTAGTTATCTATCTATCTATCTAGTTATACCTTGTCAAAATTGCAAATTTGTTTGTATATTATATGCATTTATATTGTTCAATATGCAGTATTATCATCTTATCCCAGAAAAAAAAGTAGGAAAAAAATAGAAAAAGTGGGGAATGGGCATGCGTAAATACAAAAAATACAAATACATGAATTTCTATTGTTCAATATGTAGTATTATTGTCTTATAATATAACTACTGTACTTTGAATAGAATATTTTTACTTAAATTGTAGTTTCTTTATTCATACAGTATTTACCAAAACATCCTGTACTTCCAAAATAGACTACAGTAATTACTTGAATATGACGAGAGCATTTTAATATACTGTATGTGCGATTAATTTGGTTGGGAAACAAATTCACTTACTCATACAGTATATAGTGATGTATATTCTATGAGGTGGTTTTGTGTTTTTGTATTTCAAAGTTTTATTTTGCTAAATCATTATTTTCACATAGTAATTTTAATAATTTTGTTTGGCTATACAGTATATTGTGCTATTCTTGTTTTGGTTTGTTTGTTTTGCAAGTTTTACATTTTAATTAATTACATATGGTAGATGAGTGAACACGTATTCATTTGAGAGAAGGGGTCAAGCGCCAGTTGGACTAGATAATAGTCCGTCAGGCACCTGGCCCGGGGAGCCGGTATATATGAAGGGTGCGCCTGGAAGTGTGGTGGGCAGGCTTGCGGTTTCGGCTCGCTGCATGTCTGCCTGCTGAGACCGGAACCTCTCCGGGTGGTCGGGGGCCAGGGGATTGCTGGAGGGACCTTGGTGATCCCTGGTCTCTGGGTCTCTGAGTCTTCTCTTGGGTGACCTAGATGTGTGTGAGTCTGTGTTTTGTTTTTGTGTGTTCGTTGTTTTCCGCTCTGTCTCGAGTCGGCTAGCCCCAGAAAAAAAACATGGGGAATGGGCCTGAGTACATACATATGGTACAGTACTGTAGTCGGCCATGTTTGAAGCATAGGGATGATGCTGTGAGGCAGACTAAACAATGTATGCAAAAAATCAGAAATTATTATGTGGTGCTAATGAACACATTTCCCACTCCTTATCCTTATACTGTATAGCCGATAGTGAACAAAAAACAAATATTAAAAAATACAAGGCTAGTACAACATACAGATTATGGCAAGATTAATACAGATTATCACAAATAATAACCCTAATAATAAACTCCACTGCTACATATCATTAATCAAGGTTGGAAAGTTTTTTTTTTTTTTTTTTTTTCTATGTGATTGAGGGAGGCAAAAGGCATTACTGCCTATAGCGAGTGCCTCCCCCATAGTTGAAAGAGTGACAGGGCCAAAATCAAGGGACGTTCGAGCCAAAATGCCTGGACACACGGAGTTTGAAGCAATTTAAGTCATAGGAAGAGGGAAAGACTGATTCTGGGAGAGAGTTCCAGTTCCTGTTGAGTAGAAGAAAGTTTGAGAGTAACGTTTCACTCTTGGGTTGGAGAGTTGCACAGAGTAGGGGTGGGATTGAGTTGCAAGACGGGTACCACGTGCCCTACGTAAAGGAGGTGGTATGCACTGGGATAGCTCTGAGGAACACTGATTATTATAGTAGCGATAGAATAGCGAGAGAGATGCAACATTGCGGCGGAGAGAGAGAGATTGCAGAGAGTTGGTGAGTGGACGGGAGTTAATGATACGAAAGGCCTTCCTTTCAACTTTGTCTAGGAGAGCGGTGTGAGAGGAACCTCCCCACACATGTGAACAATACTCAATACAAGGGCGCACTATGCCCCTGTACAGAGCAAGAAGCTGTGCTGGGGAAAAGAACCCCCTAAGGCGGTTGAGCACACCCAGCTTCTGGGAGGCTGCCTTAGCAAGACTGGTAATATGGTCCTTGCAAATGAGAGCAGAAGAAAAAGAGACACCAAGAATATTGAGAGAAGATGAAGGGTTGATTTTTGTATTGTTGAAGAATAAGGGATAGTCCGCTGGGAGATCCTGACGGGTAGATAGATGGAGAAATTGGGTTTTGGAAGCATTAAAGTTAACAAGGTTTTCTCTGCCCCAATTGGAAATAGTATTTAGATCAGAATTTAAGAGTTCTATGGCTTCATTACGTTTGTCGTTGAGGAATTGCTGGCTGGGGCGTTCTGAAAAACTAATGGAGTAGTGTAAGGTTGAGTCGTCTGTGTATGAATGGATGGGAATTAAGGTACAGTTAAGATCATTTATAAAAATTAGAAAGAGAATAGGAGATAGGACAGAGCCCTGAGGAACACCGGAGTTTATAGGGTGAAGAAGTGAACAATGGCCGTCCACAACCGCGGCTATGGAACGGCCGGAAAGGAAATTAGAGACAAAGGCACAGATGGAGGGATAGAAACCGAAGGAGGGTAGTTTAGAAATTAAAGATTTATGCCAGACTCTATCGAAGGCTTTCGATATGTCTAGTGCAATAGAAAAAGTCTCACCGAAGTCCCGAAAGGAGGATGACCAAGAGTTAGTAAGATATGAAAGAAGATCACCAGTAGAGCGACCCTTAACCCTCCTGGCCCGGGCAGCATATTAAAAGGACACCGCGGCAGATGGGCAGGAACCCGGGTGTCCTTACCTGTCCAGTAAGCTTGAAAGCCTATTCAGCTTGGTCTGAACGCTGTGCGTCCGACGCATGTAAACAAAGCCGATCGTTGCGTCACCGCACCTCCGAAAACAATAAGGAGACGTCGGATCAATGTTATTGTTGTGACGTCAGACGAAATTAGTGTCTGAAAAGCTCCGATATTGTCAACATCGCGGAAAAATTCACTCCACGGAAATCGTCATCACAACTGAACCAGTTGACTTAGAGAGCTCTACTCAACACCAGTCTACAGATTGGAAACCGCACTACGTTTATAGATGCGTGGGAAATTTCTAGCAGTTAAACTAAATACAAATACGGTAGCCTAGGCCTAGACGTTTTTCAGCCAGATCGCCCGGGTAGCCCACACTGTCCTTTGGAGGACCTGCCCGGGCCAGGAGGGTTAAGGAAGCCATACTGGCGATCTGAGAGCAGATTATGAGAAGAGAAATGCTTAAGAAATTTGGAAGCAAGAATAGTTTCAAAAACTTTAGAAAGACAAGAGATGAGAGCAATTGGACGATAGTTGGAGGATTGAGAGCGGTCACCCTTCTTTGGGACAGGTTGAATATGAGCAAACTTCCAGCATGAAGGGAAGACGTTAGAGGATAGAGAGAGACGAAAGAGTTTGCCTAGGCAGGGAGTCAGCACGGAAGCACAGTTTTTGAGAACAACAGGAGGAACACCGTCCGGACTGTACGCCTTATTAGTGTTAAGCCCAGAGAGGGTAGAAAGTACATCTTTAGAAGAGATTAGGATATTAGGCATAAGTAAGAGAGAGGAGGGCGGAGAGGGAGGAATAGCACCGGAATCATCCAAGGTGGAGTTTCTAGCAAAAGTTTGAGCGAAGAGTTTAGCTTTGTCAGAGGAAGAAGTGATGGTTGTGCCATCAGAGTGGGAAAGGGGAGGGAAAGACGAGGAAGAGAAATTGTTGGAGAGGTTTTTGGCTAGATGCCAGAAAGCTTGGGAAGAGCTAGAGTTGGATAGTTCAGTGCATTTATTATTGATGAAAGAGTGTTTGGCAAGTCGAAGAACAGATTTGGCTTGATTCCGGGCAGAAACATAAGAAGAATGAGAGTCTTGAGTTTTAAGACGTCGGTACCGTTTGAATGCTTCCTCCTTATTGCGGACAGCAGTAGAACAGGCGTGAGTAAACCAAGATTTGTTAGCATTAGTCTGAGAGAAAGAGAATGGAATGTATGCTTCCATGCCCGATAGGATTACCGGTACCTCGGTAATGCGTTCAGCACTCTCCGAGGGTCCCCGGCCACGGAAGCAGAAATCATTCCATGGGAAATCAAAGAAGTACTGCCGGAGAGCCTCCCAGTCGGCAGCGCCAAAGTGCCACAAGCGCCGCCGGCTAGGAGGATCGGGTGGCCGTACTGGAGAGATAGGACAGGTGACAGAGATAAGTTTATGGTCGGAGGAGCCCAGAGGAGAGAATAGATCGACAGTATAAGAAGAAGGGTTAGAAGTTAGAAACAAGTCAAGAATGTTGGGCCGATCTCCGATGCGATCCGGGATACGGGTGGGTTGCTGAACTAACTGCTCTAGGTCATTTATGATAGAAAAGACATAGGCTTGTTCACCAGGTGGATCAGTAGTGTGAGAAGAGAGCCATTGGCGGTGGTGAACGTTGAAATCTCCTAAGATGGAGATTTCTGAGAAAGGAGAAATGGATAGAATGTGTTCCACTGTAGAGTTTAGATAGTCAAAGAATTTGGGAAAGTTGGTAGAGTTAGGGGAAAGATAGACAGCACAGAAATATTTAGTAAGAGAATGACAGGAAAGTTTGAGCCATAAAGTTGAGAATTCAGAGGAGTCGAAATCGGGAACACGAGAGCAAGTGAGTTTGTTGTGCACATATGCACAACATCCACCTTTGGCTTTGAAACTAGGATAGAGAAAGTAGGAGGATACAGAGAAGGGGCTGCTGGATGTTGCTACAGACACCTGAGTTTCGGTGAGGAAGAGAAGATCAGGTTTGTAGGAGGAGAGATGGTGCTCAACAGAGTGAAAGTTAGAGGAAAGTCCACGAATGTTGCAGAAATTAATAGAAAGAGTAACAGGCCGAGGTCCAGGTAATTGTGTGGGGTCGTCAGGGGATGGTCGGTTGGGTGTGGGGGCATTTATGGTCCCCCCCCCTGGGGACTCCGAGGCTGGGCTGGAATTCATAATTTATTTATTTTTTTAATTTTGGTGTGGAGGAATGAAGTGTGGTGTGCATGTTTAGTGTAGTGAAGTGGATAGGAGGAGGAGGTGTTTGAGAGAGCTAGCTGGATTGCTCTCAGTGTAAATGAGGCACAAAGAAAATCAGTAAGAGAGGCCAAGCAAGTGAAACAGGAGTTCCAGCGACTCTTTATCACATGCCTATAACCTCACCTGGGTCTAGCCCTGATCGATTGGTGCCTACAATCTCCCCACCAGAATTAGATGAGTTGACCAATTACACTTTCCAGAATAATGTCAGGGTGGTTGACTTATGGGCTGGGGCGACAATAAGGATACACAGCCCAGTATTTGGAAGCAGGGTGATGGTTCTAACGCTCCCATGTGGATCCTAGAGGTGGCAAGCCTGGCAAGGTGGTGCTCAAGTCAGGGGCTCCCACATTTTTAACATCGTTCTTAAAACCATTAACACCCCAAATTAAATTAATGAAATCATGTGATTCTCCCAGGATTCGAACACAGAATATCACATACAGAACGTACACTCTCTAACCATTACACCATCTATCTATTGCTAGATGCCTTACTCCCCTTAATGAGGGTGGCCATACACAGAAGGCCCCCTAGTGGACCTATCCCCTGTAAGAGGGCCAACCCATGCCAGTTAACTGAAGGTCCTGATGTGGCGGCGTCTACGCCGTGGGACCACCTCCCGGAGCTGCCAACCGCGGATGGCTGCCGACCCTCCACGGCCGGAGACAAGATCAATCGACCAGTGGAGGACAATCGGATGCCGGCCGCGGGGAGCAGTTTCGGGAGCCAAACCGTCACAACTATCCCCTGCCCCCTCCCTGGGGGCACGGGTCCTTGGAGCGGCTTCGGTCGCGCCGGGAATTTCCACACCTCTCACACCACACACACACATCACACAGTTTTTCCTACACCGAGAAATGACACTCCGGCTGTCATTTCTCGAAGACTTCTTCTAGCCGGAGACATTGAGAGCAACCCAGGACCCACGTACACATACATATGTCCAACTTGCTCAAAACCCATCACTTCGAGTCGCCACACTAAGGGTTCAGTTCTCTGCAATGCATGCAGGAACTGGACCCACTTCACCTGTACAACACTTGCCTCCAAGAAACACTACACGAACACCTGGACCTGTTCCTCATGCCCCTCCCTCTCCCAGTCAAATCCCTCGCCTAAAACCCGTCCACCTCTCCTCCCCAACCCACCTAGCCTTTCCATATCATCCACTCCCCCCCCTAAAACCCGTCCACCTCTCCTCCCTAACCCACCTAACCTCCCCATACCATCCACATCCTCAACTCAACATACCACACCCCATCCTAATCCATTCCAACCCCCATCTCCTGCTCCCCAATCCCCACCTCACCCATTCCAACCTCCAGCCCCTCCCTCACCCCCACCCCATCCTCGTGCAGCAGCACCCAACATACATCGTGCACATAACATTAACATTCTCCAATTGAACATAGATGGCATTAACACAAAGAAACACGAACTCTCACACTTCATCAAACAACACAACATACACATTGCCATCTTACAAAAAACAAAACTCCGCACATCACAAAAAACACCCACATTTCATAATTTCACCACCATCAGACAAGACCGGGCTGTCGGCGGGGGCGGTGGACTCATCACCCTGGTACACAATCAAATATCATACATAGTAACCAGTGTACAAACCAAATCCCTCCTCCCCCCAAATGATAACACAACAGAAATACAATCAATTAAAATACGCACTGGCAACAAATCCAACATAACCATCATAAACACATACATCCCTCCCCAAACATCCCCTACAGTACCAAATGAATACAGACCACACTTACAACACATCACAAACACCCCACACATCATCCTGGGTGGTGACTTCAACGCCAAGACGTCGGCCTGGTTTGTCGACAACCCCGACACAGACAGAGGGCTGGTACTACAAAACCAAACAGATAACCTCATCATCCTTAACGACATCCATCAACATACCCATATTCCTCACCAAGCCCTCTATAACCCATCATCTTCAGACATCATCTTTTGCTCCCCAGAACTCGCCCCCACAACATCCTGGAGGGTGGTCAGAACCTTAGGCTCTGACCACCTCCCGATCATTATCACCACCAAAACCAGACTCACCCCAGCTAGCCACAAACACACATACACCAATTATAAAAGAGCTAACTGGGAAGCATTTACAAATGAGACAGAACAACACTTCACAACTCTAAACAGTACACCCATCACCAACATCAACAATGCTGTACACATACTCAATAAAACTATCCAAAACGCTGACAAGAAACACATTCCAAGAGGTAACAGAAAAAAACACAACCCCAACTTCACACCAGAAATTCAAAACCTCATCAGACAATGCGACATACTGAAACACTCCCCAGCACCCCACACACAAGACATCACACAACAAATTCAAGCACTCAACACCCAAACTAACAACAAAATACAAGAACAACAAAAACTAAATTGGAATAACTTCCTACAAACACTTGATCACAAAACAAACCCCAAAAAACTCTACAAAACACTAAACAGCATCACACTTTCCAACAGCAACACAACACACAATCACATGCTGCAATCACAACAACAGACTCTACTCCTTCATGTAAACAACAAGCAAACTCTCTCATCAATCACTTCTCACATGTCAGCCACCTAAAACCTCACAAAGACGACCGACGTGTCATCCGACATAAGAGACAATTCCCCACAGACCCTGACTATACACCCTTCACCAATCACCAGACAAAGCATATCATCAACAATCTCAAGCACTCACCCGCCAGTGGCCTAGACAACATAAGCAACATACACCTCAGACACCTGGGACCACAAGGCATACAAGCACTCACTAACATATCAAACTACAGCTATTCACACAACACAATACCAGACATTTGGAAGCATGGTATCATCATCACATTCCCCAAACCCAACAAAGACCCCACGCTACCCTCCTCGCACCGTCCCATCACACTCCTTTGCTCCCCCTCCAAAGTCATGGAACGCCTAGTATTACAACTAATTACACCCGACCTACCCCTAGCTCCAACACAACATGGCTTTAGGCCACTGCACTCCACAAACACTCTTCTCACAGACCTTACACAAAGAGCTTTTGATGGTATCAACTCAGCTAGACCACCACACAGATCACTATTAGCCACACTCGACATTAGTAAAGCCTTCGATGCCATCCCCCGCCACAACCTAACAAACAAAATCTACAACACAAACATGCACAACAACACAAAAAGGTGGCTGGCCAACTTCCTAGCAGGCAGATGTGCACACGTATCTTTTGCCGGTCAGTCATCTAAAATCAGAAACTTTCCAAACGGAGTCCCACAAGGATCCGTCCTATCGCCCGCACTCTTCAATCTGTACATGCACGATATAACTACACCCAATACGCCCCAAATAAACTTAGCCTCCTATGCAGATGACATAACACTCACATGCACACACCATGACCCAAGAAGAGCAACAGATCTCCTTCAACCCTATCTCAACACACTACATGGCTGGTGCACTACAAACAGACTTAATCTAGCCCCAGCCAAATCCACCACAACCCTGCTCACAAGCTGGACAGGTGAACACGAATACATCCCTCAACTCACCATAAACAACACACCCCTAACACATACACACACACCCAAAATCCTAGGAGTAACATATGATACTCATATGACATTCAAACAGCACACCACAAACATTCAAAAGAAACTGACACCCAGACTTAATGCCCTCAGGTCACTTACTCACACAAAATTTGGACACAACAAAGAAACTACCACCACAGTATATAAACAATACATAAGATCAATGATGGAATATGCAAGCCCAGCCTGGGCTTCTAACCTAGCTGAAACACATCATAAGACCTTACAGACTATTCAAAACAAAGCCCTGAAGATCATTACAGGCTGCACAGCTACTGCACCCACAGATCACCTACATCAAGAAACCAAAATCCTCAAAGTCAAAGACCATCTGGACATGAGAGGCACTAAATTCCTGGCAGCAGCCTCCACGAACCAAGACCACCCACTAAACTACATGGCAACACACCCACAGACACCAAGAAATATCAAAACAACACCCAGCACACGGTATCACACACAATTATTGTCCTCTCTCCCTCCCTGCCCACCCCGAACCAACTTCCAGAAGCACATCCATACTCATATCTCTCGCCAATCCATCCACTCACTCACAGACAACACGCAGCTGCATGCACGACCTCCCGAAATCCATCCTTCCGAATCCTCCCTCCCTCGCGAGGACAGAGTCCACCTGGCCAGGCTGAGATGCGGACACCATCCAGCTCTCCTGAGCTATCAGAAGAGACTGGATGACTCCGTTGTCGACGCCTGCCCGGGATGTAACACAGTACCCCATACCATTAAACACATCATAGAAGACTGCATTTCACACAACCACTTACGCCAACAACATAATCTACACTCAATGAGAGCTCTGTGGGAAAGCCCGATCGTGGCCATGGCCTTCCTCAGGGACTCGGGGCTGTTCGGCCAGGCAGCTTAGGGAACAACAACAACAACTGAAGGACTTAAAGGGCTGAGCACTCAATTTTAGTATCTGTCGGACTCTGAGGCTCTCTATGTATCTTTTTAGCATTATTTTTTTTTACAGTGGTGTTTGGCTAATCCATCCAATAACCTGCTTCACCCTTAGGTAAGCACTACAGATTTGTATCAGGTTTACTCCCCTAGACAGGTTGCCAACCAAGGCTGACGAGTCCTATCCACCCTGATTTGTATAAGGTTGTCTCCCCTAGATGGGTTACCGACCAAGGCTAACGAGTCCCATCCACCCATACACCATCAAGACAGTTATAAGAACAGCACATGACCACGATTTATGTCGATTTATCGAATACTGGATATTAATCTAATCATATCATAATTACTGTGTTGCAGTTAGGGATTTCTCTCTCTGCTTCCACTACCAAGGTTCATACTCACACGCATTACATGTTAGTCATGCATGCATGACTTATGTTTTTTTTTGGATTTTGAGAACCTCAGTAAACATGTTCCTTGTTCATTTTTTAGGTAGATTCTTGCCTTGGCAATTAATAAAGCAAGGATTATAGTATGGTTGAGATTACTGTAGCCTATATTGAAATTAACAGATAACTCTTTTTCTTAATAAACGATAAGTACCGTAGGTAGACAAGCATATGCTTAGTGACTGACAAGTCCAGGGATGCATTCACAAAACTATTGGTGATATGTTCAAATTGCTCAATAGCAATTGACTGATACATATTTTGATTTCTCCAATGAGTAATACCGATATTTTGATTTCTCCAATGAGCAATACCGATCACCAATTTCCGATTCTTGTCCGTGATTGGTCAGTCACCTCAGCCAACTGTCACAAATGGTGGTAATGTCCATCTCTCTCATTTTTCTACCACTATTACAATAATCACTGTTCGTCCGAGTGTTTTCAGTGTATACCTCCTCCCTTACGGAGAGTAAGGATCACACGCCTTTCAACACACTCCCACTCCTATTCTGTCCAGCTCTCTAACCTAAGAGTGGACCAATTTGTCCAGTCTTTCTTCTACTCAATATATAAGCTCTGGAACTCTCTCCCTCAATCTGTCTTATCTCATCCTATGACTTCAATTGCTTCAAGCTCCGTGTGTCCAGATATTTTGACTCCAATGAACCTTGAATTTGGCTCTCTTTCACTCTCTCAACTTTGGGGAACACACTTGTTACAGGTAGCTTTGCCTTTTATCTCCTTCATACATATAGAAAAACAAATGAAGGTACAGTATTAATGATATTGGATTATATGGGTCTATTGGTTATTGTGGAGGTTAATGTAAATAAATTAGCTTGGTATCAAATATCTTAAGTACAGCTGTACTTCTTGTGGATCACTTGAGTCTTTAAAGTGTATGAACTGTATTTATATATGATGAAATAGTCATAGTTTAGCTTACAGTAGTCATAGTTTCAGGTAGACCTAGAAAGCAAGATCAGGTACTGTACAGTACTTTGGTCTGATCTTAATTGAAGACATAAAAGTGAGGCAGCCAAAGACAGGGCTGCTAAATCAATAGCAACCACATTCACTAGAATATCACAATGCCCAATTGCTCCAAGTGAACGCATTCCTAGAGTACAAGTGGTGGTGTGATATGGCCTAAAGCTGGCATCACATAAGCAAGTTTATTGGGTACTGTACTTGTATTGGAGCTTGAATCTGTTAATACTTATCTTGATTATTTGGATTGATTTTGTTGTTTACAGTAAAATCCTGCCCAACCAGACTAATTGGGGGAGAATCCGGTTCGAAAGTGACAAAAGTCCGGATCTGCCATAGTCCGAATACTTACCTTTTGATACCTTTTGATGTGTTCGCCACTCTTCTAGCGGCACCAAGGAGCGCGACGCCCCTCGTTATGGGTGGTGATTTGGTGCAGTAGACTATTTGAAGCGACAGCTCGCTCCCTTGCGAGGATGGGCTCGTCTGGCACTTTTTGCAGTTCGACATCTAGGGCTCTCTTGAAGTTGTCTAACGAGATGTCCCTCATGTCTCTTACTCGCCGTGGGAGTTTGTTGTAGGTATTCAGCGAACCGGACAATTCTGGACGTCTGAGATAATGATGTCCGCACGAATGAATGTCAACAATACGTCTGACGGGAAAAGCAACCTACCCACAATGCTGTGCGGTCCAAACTCGATACATTTTTGTTTCAGCCAACCGGACTAGTCCGAATGGCTGGGGAAGATGTCCAAAATTAACTAGTGCTGTCCAAACTCGATGCCTTTTTTTTTTCAAGTCAACCAGATCAGTCTAAATGGCTGGATAATATGTCCAAAATCAAAGGTTGTTGCTGTCCGAACGTTCGATGTTTTCTTCCCTTGCCATCCGGACACGTCCGGATGGCTGGACAAATGTTCAAAACAGAAAGCTCGTCCGGAAGTCTTGGGTTTCCAGATGGGCGGGCACCAGATGGGCCATGTTTTGCTGTATTCGTATATTTAATTAGATTGTAGGCAAAACATAAAGTAAATTGTCAGATAGTCGACTCCATTTTTAACTAATTTTTGGCTTGGATACTGTGGCTCCGATACATCCGCCGCTTAAGTGTCCGTGTGATGCCGGGCCGCCGGCATAACTCTCCCTACAAGAGGCACAATACCCTCACCACCCTACCACCCACCTTGAGCTTCAGTTCGCTGTTGATGAAGTGTTTGTGGTCCAGCTTGAAGGTGAGGCCCAGGCGAGACACGATCAGACCATCATCCTGGTGCTCTAACTCGTACTCGTGCACATAGTCCTCTGGGGCCTGGGAGGGGTCAGAGGTCCAGGAGTTAGAACATACACTAAAGAACAACACCATAGGATGAAAAATATGCCTTTCTTTCTGTCTCTGTCTCTGTCTCTGTCTCCCTGTCTGTTTGTTTGTATGTCTCTCTCTCTGTATGACTGTCTTCTATTTTCATCTCTATCTCTCTCTCTATCTGTTTCTCTCTCACATACACAAACGTCATGCATGTCATAATTATCTCTGTAACTGCTTTTCCCAGGATGCAACTGCAGTAATGTCAAGTCTTAACCCTCGTCCCCCGGCCAGCTTTGAACTTTCGCGCCTCTCTATACTGGATGGTTTTCGGTTTATTTCAAAATTTTCATGTATTCATATCTCTGCAAAGAAATGGCCTAACCTAAGTTAGTTATATATAAAAAAGCATATCTCACTGCTACCTTGTGAATGGTGAAGAGTAAAATACAGTATATCAATTGATTCAGGTTTGATGGTGAAAATGAAAGAGTTAAGTTTTGCTACGTACTGTACTGTATCTAGAATAATGGCCGAGTTTCGGCAATTTCTCCACAAAGAAATGGCCTAATTAGGTTATATATACATCAGGATGTAGCACTCACTGTTATCTTGCAAATGGCAGTGTCCACCATTCTTTAACTGCTTTCGTGGTGTAATGCATAAGGTGTTGATATTCGGTGTGAGCGTCCTGGGTTCGAATCCACGGACTGCCACATGTGTTTGTAATATTTCATTAATCGATTTTAGGAGTAGAGTTGGTTGTTGGATAGAACATAATAATTGATATTGGTTCAGGAGTAATTTATCGAGAGGCCTTCCCTAGTGGTTAAGGCCCCATTAATTGCTCTTTCCATTCACATATGCATAGCCTACGTGAGTTGCAGTTGGGATGTGTGTACATGCTTAGATTGATATGCAGGATTCGAAGTTGCATAATAAATCGTAGGAAGTGTCCACCATTCTTTAACTGCCTTCGTGGTGTAATGCATAAGGTGTTGATATTCGGTGTGAGCGTCCTGGGTCCGAATCCACGGACTGCCACATGTGTTTGTAATATTTCATTAATCAATTTTAGGAGTAGAGTTGGTTGTTGGATAGAACATAATAAATGGTGAAGACAAGAACATTTACACCAAGTGGTTCAAGCTTGATGGAGAAAATATGAAGCTAGTTTTGGCGGTCGCCTGCGTAACTGAGAATTTTCGTTTCAATATTCGGCTGGCACCAGACTTCAGCTTCTAAATACTTCTGCAACTCTTGATTATGGACTATTATTGATTAGGCTACTGAATATTGAGTATTGATTTATTTCACCATTGTAAAAATTTGTATGTCACTGAACAGTGCTTGTGTGCACCAACCAATTGCTGTTACCACTTCTTTTATTGCTTTTCAATGTTCACATACTCATATTAAAAGTAAAATAGGTGCATAAGGAGAAGTAATTATGTTATATATGATAAATATGACAATTTTCGTCAGAATTGAAGCAAATACCCTCGCCTGGCGGGCACTTTGAACTACCATGGCTTCGCCGTTCTTGAATTAAAACCGCACAAGAGAAAGTTTTGTTGTCATGGCAAGCGTACCGCAAAACGCACAACAAGGTCACACACTCAGCCAGTCAGCTGACACATGCTCGAGACAGGAATAAAAGCAAGCAGTCGATGATTTTCTGTAGTCCGAATCGATGCATGAAAGCAGTGGATTAAGAATGGTTACAATGGTGAAATAAATCAATAATCAATCATTCATAACGTCAATAATAATACCTAATCCACAATCTAAACTCAATAGTTGAATGACTGTAAGCAAGCTGTAGCCGTCACCGCCAATGTGGCCGCAGCGCAATCGAAGGAAAAGTGATCACGGGATGAAACTAACATTATTATTTTTTACCTCAAACAAGAACCACTTGTTGTACAATGTTCTTGTCTTTATCCATCGCAAGATAACATTGAGTCCTGCCTCCTAATATATATATACAGTACAGTTTATATAACTTCTATCTACTGTATCTATCTATTTATTGCCTGACGCCGTGATCCCCGAAGGGGTGGCCAACTTAAGTTAGGCCATTTCTTTGCAGATATATGAGTATCCAAAATTACGAAATTCACAAAAAACAGCAAGATCTGAGGCTGTATTTTATTATAAGTCTAACCTTGTTTAGACCATTCAATTACATAGATACAAAATTCACAAATAACACCCGGATATGAGGCCTGCGGAGGTTCGAACATAGCCGGATCAGGAGGGTTAAGGACGCCCAGGCGGCGTGGTGCAAGCTCCGAGGATACTTTTACAGTACAGTATAAGGAATCCCGGGCTAGATGAGTTAAAGTAACCACACATATACACGCATGCACGCACACACAAACACACGGCCGGGCGGAAACAAATTGGGCTTGTCTCCTTTCATGTGTTAGCCTCAGTTCACCTAGCTGTAAATAGGTACCTGGAATAAGTGGACGACGTTGTGACGTCCCATCTGGGGTTGGCAAAAATGGTACAAGGCGAGATGGGTATCATATGGTTCACCTAAGCTGATGGCTACCTAAGCCTTCGGGCGAGACGGTACCGTCTATAGTGAGAATGGTACCATACAGATCCACCCTAAGCCTTCGTTTCCGATGTTGCCAATTGGCTAAAATACAGACTACACACACATCCACAGCCATTCCAACGATACATATAACACCTACACATATAGGAGGCGGGAAATAACGAGCATGCTCACTCCCGCAATACAACTAGAGTAAGTACAACTAGAGTAAGTACACCCTTTTTATAAATCTGAGACCATTCAGTTTCTAACAGCCTCCTTTGGCACTCTTTTTTTTTTCCATCTTACTTGGTCCAAGGGTCATTTGGGCCTCCCTGTCTTGATCCATTAGCTTAGATGCTTCACCCCATTCAAGTGTCAATTTTTTATGGCTAAGGGATAACGAGCCTGTAACTTAAAAGAAATCGGGCTTTGGCCAGAACATTATTCTATAAAAAAAAAATACAAATTTAGCTTTAAGGGGGTCTGGGTGGGCATATCCATCTCACCATTCTCTTCTCCTTCCGTTCTATTCTATTGATATAATTCGCTATAACCGGCCACGTCAGCCAAGGCGGGTGCCCAACCCCGAAAGGGGTTGAAATAGGGGAGCTATCCCCCCGCCAAAGGCGGCTTTCTAGGGCCTTTCCTAGCTGATGCTGAGAGGATTGGGTTCTAGTCATGTGGTGATGGGCTGGTCTATCAGAGTGAGAACTGAGCGATCTCTGCCATACCCATAGCTTACTTTGACTGTTCCTTTTACTTATATATTTTCTAGATCTCAAGTGACGGCATCTCTTCCGTGGATTGACCTCCCAATCTGCCAACCTAGAGGTTGGCAGATTGGAAGCCAAAGCGTCACAATTTTCCTTTGCCCCTCAACTTTCTCTTCATAATTGCTGAGGGGGACAGGGCCCTGGGTGGGGCTTTGGTTTCCCGGGCGTTTCCACACCCTCCTCAGCTCCCCGCCATGGAGTGGCTTCGGTCACCCAGGCTTTATTGTGGTCGGCAGGGGGGGGGTTCTGTGGGGGCGCTCGGTTATGGTCTTGGCCTTGCTCGGGGCCTTGGGGCTGTTCGGCCAGGCAGCTTGGGGAACAACAACAACAACAACCGGCCACGTCTCCGAGGCATAAGTCATCAAATTCCTAACACACGAGGTATACACCTTCCTTTTAAGGTGAAGGTGGAGTATTCTCATGGTCTCTGGGTCTTTTCCTGGGCGACCTAAATGTGTGTGAATTTATTTTTATTTTATTTTTGTGTTGTTATTTTTTCCCTGTTCGGGCTCTGTCTCGAGTTGGCCACTCCCAGCTATGGGGCATGTGCCTGAGTATACAGTATACAGTATATATATATATATATATATATATATATATATATATATATATATATATATATATATATATATATATACACATACAAGAGTGGCCGCAGTTCTCTAAACTTCTGACTCTAGCAATGGAGCCAGTGTAAGTGCCACCTCCGGCAGAAACCATATCCATCTCACTAACATTATTTATTGATGATTCCCATCTTAACAACAGAGGCAGCCCTTTACAGGGTCGCCTGGAAAGCCGCCATTTAGGACATGAGACTGTAACCACACTCTCTGTGGACAAAACGGTCTTTAAACTTGTATGTATGTATCTTACTACATAAGAATACTTCATCCCATAACAGTCACAAGTGGCATTCAACCTCCCCTTTATTCATAGGCATAGTCACATTACTGGCTAATAATAGTCAATGAGAGACCACTAGTAATGAAGGGGTTAAAAGCAACTTAGGAGGCGATCCAGATCATATCCTGGATCCCAGATCTAGAAGAAAATTAAAGCCCATGATATTAATGGTAAAGAACCAGGCAGTGGCAGAGGTAGGCCTATGCGCTCTACTGATTGCCCCTCTAGTTGATAATTCTAACTGCTCTGTTTTGAATTTTATCTAACTGTTTCAGCGCCACTTCACATCCAGTCCGCAAAGGCAAGCAATGCTGAAGCAGAGACTGCACATGTCTTTCATATACTATGGCTAGCTGCTCATCAGTCAAAAATTCACAAACTCAGTAAAGAAGCCCAAGCTTCTTTGAAGCCTTTTTAGCAATGGATATAACGTGAGATGTCCAATTGAAGTTAGCATTAAGGTATACACCAAGGATTTCAATACTGGAAGAGATGGAAATACTTGTTACATGGATTTTAATATAGGATTCAGGTTTTTGTCTATTAGTGAAATAATGTATTTAGTATTATTTGCAATAAAAGAAACAAGATTGTTTTTAACCCATTCAGTAATTTTTATAAGTTGTTATTAACTCCTTCTGTACCGAGACATCCTTTTAATTATATTCTGGCAGCTATTAGATGTTTATATTCAGCTTAGGAAGGATCTCTAACAAGTAAAAGGCTAGAGACTCTCTTAATTAATCCTTTTAGTTAACATAGATCCTTCCTAAGCTGAATGAAATCGTCTAATATCTGCTAGAATATAATGAAAAGGACGTTTCGGTACGGAATGGGTTAAGAGAAGCTGCTGTGTCTAGCTTTGTCTACATTGTTAAATTTTGTAAAAGCTGTGTTAGATGTGGAAGATCTATGACGTGTTGAGTCATCTGCATAGGAGTGAATAAGGTTATGAGTAGCAGACAGGAATTGAATTAGGAAAAGGGTTGGAGCTAATACTGATCCTTGTGGAACCCCAGCATTAATCAAGTGAAAATCTGAAAACAAGTTCTTCTACCATTACATGTATCTTCCTATTGCAAAGATATTTATATTTTATAATGTAAAACTTGCAAAATATACAAATTATTATCTAGTACACCCAGCCATGCAGTCTCTCATCCGTTACCTTATCCTTATCTCTCTATTTGTACCTATCTTTGCTGAGTGACGTTAGGACGTTTGGATATTAGGGAGCGGTGCCATAATCTATTAAAAGTTTTTGATATGTCAAAGAATATAGCATGAGTTTCACAGTGCAGATAAATAGTTTGGTAACATTTATGTGTGAGAATAACCTCATAGTTAATTGGTTAATGCCTTGGCTCTAGTCATTCATAATTATTTAGATCCTTTTACTATGAGAGGTCCTTCTTAAGCTAAATAAAATAATAAAAAGGGAGCAGATAGATCATATAAATTTTTGCCACCACACTAGAGATTAAATGAGATTTTTATTCTTGCAATAATTGTACAGCACGTCGCCTATGAAATTCAATACCTGTAATAATGTAATGCTTAGTAATAAAGTAACACCCCGTTTTTAACATTAATTATCAATTACAAACCCCAATGCACTTGAATAAACTAATGAAAGCATATGGTCCTACCGGGATTCAAACTAGGGACACCACACCCAGAACATAAGCATCTAAAATATTACACCACCAACACAGTTAAAGGTCGAATACACGATCACGATTAATATCCATTTTCGAATTTTGGATATCAATCTAATAATCATGTAGTTGACCCAACTGTATTATGGAAAGCGTAATGTTTTAGTGAGTGGAAAGAACAATGAATGGGGCCAATAGCAGAAAGAAACTGTCAAGTCATCTTGGAAGGATTAAAGTTATCTAGCTGTATTAGTTCGAGTAAAAATAAATAACATAACAAAACTAAGAACAAATTTAAAAATCAAACAGCTTGTAAACTAGTCCTTTGGTGAACAAAACTTTTACATGTTTTTTGTCAAAAACATATTTGCAACAAACCATATCAAAATTTGATTTCTGGAATCAGTAGTATTTCTAGCGTTTTAAACCAAATCATGGTAACAAATATGAAAAAGTTCTCCGAGAAATAGTTACTCAATAAAGTTAATGACACTTACCCATTAATGTGTTGCTCAATAATCCTGCCTTTCACACTTACACAAAATAGCACCAAAATGTAGGCCCTATATATTAAACTATTTTTTATTAATTTCACCACACCACCAAACACCTCCAATGAAATTAATGAAAGCATTTATGTGATCCAACCTCGTATCATCAGTAAGTTCATAGCACAACTTTTGCCTATATCCACACCAAGACCCTTTTCCACCTTCCCTCAACCAATTCAATAGAAGTTACCCCTCAACCAATTCAAAAAAAAGTTCTAGTACATCCAGCCAGCCTCTCATCCTACTGTAAATATTTTATCTCTCTATTTGTACCAATCTTTGCTGAGTCCTGCTTACCGATATCTCTAAAGCTACCTTCAAATCTCTCGTACACTGTATACATATAATTTGTCCATTTCCATCTTTCCTGTACCAGAACATTTGTATTACTGTACTATGTATATCATATCTCTCCATTTCCATCTATACTTGCAAGCTTCTTTCATTATTGGTCAGGCCACTAGACTTATGGGGGATCAGGTTCAGTTACTCAGTAGGGTAGTATAAAAATACTTCATCATCACCATGAATGGTAGGGCCCCTTCAGTTCAAACCTTGTATCACTTCATCCTTCTATTGCTTCTTTGTAGAAATACCTTCCCCCGTTGTAATTTTCTCATTCACAAAGGCTTATATATTCTGCTACCAGTTTTCATAGTTTATATTGAATCAAGATGTGTTGGAAGAAACCAGTATCATGGTATCTCAACCTCACCTTCATTGCAAGCTTATACACTTTCGTACCTTCACTCACATAAACACACGCACGTTTAACTTACTGAAAAAGCTTCATCCCAAGTTTTATATCTAAAGTATTTGTCATTGTATATCTCCATCTACTGCCATATCTATATTCTAGGTTCAATAATGTTATACATGGTCCTTCCTTCTGCAAATATTTATCACACAGATTTTGGATGAAATAAATTAATCCAGTGACAAATGTAACTATATAATAGTTCACACACTTTGATGCAGTGCTAAGAAAATTGCCAGATGCCGCAATTCCTGAAAAGGGTTGGCCATGAACAGTAGACGTTTGTCACGAATCGCTAGGTCAAGTTGCCCGGGCTTGACATCTACCAATAACATTTTGACAGTGCTGGCTCGATCCGCAGACCCTTTGATCAGCAGCCGACGCTCTACTGACGGTTTCCAGTACTCCTGGTAATTATTTGATAATGTCAGTATGATAACTTTATGAACAGGGTAGGCAAGAGCCTTTGTCATAATTGGGAAGTCAAAATTCTATGCAAGCAAATACAGTATTAGCATGTAGATTCTTGACAGGGCAGTCATGAGGCTGTAAAAAATGTCTTTATTCTAACAAATGGCATCTCTAGGTTCTCTTTGCACCGACTCTATCCTGCTAAACAGTGACTCTATAACCTGGACACCTGTCATGGAGATCACACAGTTTGTCTAGTGTTTAAATGGAAAGAGTCTTTTAAATGACCAGCTTTATAGGCTACTGAAGCCCACAGTTCCAAGGTTGGAGAGAAAAAATTAAAAAAGGGTACACTTACGAACCATAATAACTAATACCCCACTTGTATTTTTAACCTCTAATAAATCTAAACTCTGAAGCCTTTGGGATATTATATACTGGTAGTAAAGTAGATATGTATGTATGTATATACTCAGGCACATATCCCATAGCTTGGGGTGGCAGACTTGAGACCGAGCCAAAACAGAAACAACATTTAATGTTTCAATTCTTAGGGTCCGGGACCACATTCGTACACTACTGTATTAATATATTTAAATGACACAATATTGTGTATACTTATCATGGCTTTAGAGTGTACCACAGTTGCCTTGTCAATACTGAAATGGGAGTAAAAAACTAGTATTCGGTTACATCATAAGTCAAAGTAATTATTTGTACTAACCTGATCGTCGTTGATGAACCAGACGAGAGATGCGGCAGGGGTGGAGGGTGCGGCGGTACAGTTAAGGTTGACCATGTCCCCCACAGCATAATGGTCAGCTACTTCACCCTCAATGTTGGGCTGGTCTTCCGGTAACACTAAAAGGTACAGGGAGGGGGGCAAAGGGATCCGGTAATGATAGGGGGTTGATTTATATAGACGCTCCTCACTTAAAGTCTTATCTTAAGTTACCAAAGTACAGCATTACACTCTTCATTAATTAGGGAACAATAATAATTCCATTATTAAATTTTAAATTATAAAAATAGTGCATGCATTTTTTTACCACCATGCAATCCCTGCTCAATAGCTGGGCTAGGGTGGGTGCCCTGATGTATCAGGGACTTCAGTGAACAGTTGCCACAGATTGCTAGACCGCGCCGTCCACCACAGCACTGGCGTCTGCCAAATAGCACACTGGCTGGCCCAAGACTCATACCGTCGACCTCGCGGTTAGCAAGCGTGTGCTCTTCTAACCACGCTACAGCCTGTGATTTACTTACTGCTATTTCACTTTGTTTCAATTTTATGTAATGTAACAGCGACTTTAAGTGAGGAATTACTGTATATCTAGGGCTAAACAAAATATTATGGGGACTTATATTAGGATCTTATTTAATTAATGTTTTCAATATTTTATAATTGGTAGAAGTCTACAATTCACGTTTGTAAAAGAAGATAGTGAATATATTTCTACATAGAAAAATCCAATAAATATATCATAGGTAGAAATGGTATTAGGCATATAGTATCTGTAAAATGATCCCTTGATAGAATAGTTAAAACAACTACAGGACCTAGTTAATAACCCAATGAATAAATCCATAGGAGAATAACCCAAAATTCCTTCACACCTTTACTTATGGTGAAATCAAAACCAAGACTACTGATAGTTTGAACGCCTGAACAACATCAAAATAGTGAGGGCGGGGAAAGGGGCAGGAAGGGTAAAGTTGCTCAGGCATTCAGGATTCTAACTTTATTTTTTACTTGACCTCTTCTGTACCGGCAACGTCTGTTAAACATTACTCTGGCTACTATTAGACAATTTTATTTAGTTTAAAAAAAGACCTCCCACAATTAACAGGACTCGAACTACCTGACTTGACCATTTTTACTACCACAGATCCTTCATAAACTGCACAAAACGTCTAAATATAGCTAGAATAGAATGAAAAAGATGTCGCCGGTACAGAAGGGGTTAACTCAGAGCAATGGATGTAACACAGCACCCCATACCATTAAACACATCATAGAAGACTGCATTTCACACAACCACTTACGCCAACAACACAATCTACACTCAATGAGAGCTCTGTGGGAAAGCCCGATCGTGGCCATGGCCTTTCTCAGGGACTCGGGGCTGTTCGGCCAGGCAGCTTAGGGAACAACAACAACAACAACAACTCAGAGCAATGGTGAGAGGGAACTTTGGCTCGTGACTATACATTAGAAAATTAACTTGTGATTAAACAAAAAGTGTACGGTACAGTATTAACCCCTTCTTTACCGGCGACGTCTATTTAATATTATTCTTGCTATATTTTGACGATTTTGTGCAGTTTAAGAAAGATCTGTGATATTAAAAAGGGTTAAACGAGATAGTTCGGAGCCTGTTAATTGCTGGAGGCCCTTTTCAAACTGATTATAATCGTCCCATAGCAGCCAGAATAAAGGTAGAAGGACGGTGCCAGTACAGAATGGGTTAAGAATACATGTTACATACACACCATATTTCAGCAATTAACGTTTCCAAGATATGACGACACCTTAGTTCCTTTTATTGAGGCTATTAGTACACAATTTCAATCAGTTTAGGAAGGAACTGTGGGAGTCAAGAGGGTTAATCGAGATGGACTTTACCCATTTGATTCCTCGAGGGTCTTTCAAACCGAAGAATAATTGTCTAATGTTAGCCAGAATACAGTGAATAAGTGTCCTCAAGTACTGAGAGGGTAATAAACATTGATCCAAGTTTTCAACTACAGTATTCATCAACACACACAAAATGCAACTCAGTTAGCTATATAATGATAATAAAACATTAAAGAATCTCCAATGCACGTTGCAATGGTATCCAGCTCCTAGTGTCATGAATAAATTAAGTTAAGAGTTACTTACATAATTCAAGCTTAAAATATACCTTTTTGCATGTTATACAATTATTCAAACTTATTGTATGTCTTTAAAAATAACAAAAGTAGTCCCTAGCTATATCTTGGCATAATTCAAGAATAAAATATACCTTTTCAGTACATGTTACAAAAATACTCAAACTTTCCTAATGTACGTGTTTTAATATACGGTAACCAAAGTAGTCCATAGTTATATTTAAGTAAAATATTTCAGAATCTGTATCATGTCAAGGGACACACAGACACACACACAAACACAAATGACACAAGGTATTAATCTGTTCAACCCCCAGTCAATTCAACTCTGTCTAATTTAAATCTAACATAACCTTCCCTAATTAATCTAACCAAACTAACCCATCCTAGCCTCATCTAACCATTTAATCAAACCTGACTAACCCTAATTAAATATTACATACCTAGAATGGCCTGATATAACCTCAATAAACCAAACCAACTTTAACCTAACATATGATCTAACCTAACCATGGGAGGATGGAAACACAAAGCCTAGAATAGCCTACCCTACACTTGACAGATTGAGTTGACAGGGAGTTGAAACAAATGGCCACCTAGACAACACTGAGAATTGACCACAAACAATACTATATACAGGTTGTACACCATAACTCAATACAGTACAGTGATGCCTTTCATGATTTATCTGGCTATCATTACACAATTTTCTTTAGTTACAGAAGGGTGTACATGAATCAGAGGTGTCTCAAGTATCTCCTGTTAACATCCCGACTCTCACAGGTCCTTCCTAAACTAAATAAAATAATCTAATGCTAGGCAGAATAAAAGGAAGAAACATATCACTGTACTGAAAAAGATAAGACCACAATGATATCATACCTAGTACTTTCTCTAGCTTAGAAATTATGCATGCCCGCCATTTATAAAACTTGGATGATCTCAAACTCTGAAACTCATGCACTGACTGAATTGTTAAAGATGTTTTGCATTTATTTGTTTCACGGTTGAATCCAATCTACTGGTGCCAGAAAAAAATAGAGGTAACATCAACAGTACAGCACTAAAAGTCACAACTGCAATAAAGTCATCACATACCCTACAAATCTCCAGATAAACTTGATAAAATGGCACCATTGTATTTTAATAATACTCATTGGATCTGGTGTGTTTCACATATACTGTATGTGATAGCCAGCTGTCCACTGAGGGTGAACACCAATGGTATAGCTTTCCCCACCTTATATACATTCATAAGTGACACTAGACAGGTTATTTCCATCAGTTACGACGTCTCCAGTAATATCAAGATGGCAAAGCTGGTTATGGTAGTGTTAATAGAAATGCTTAGGACATGTGGCAACTCTAGTACATTGGTGACTTTAGTATTACTTGCTTTAGTATACTTAGGGAGGTATGAAGCACATTTTCCACACAAATTAAAAATAAACAATGTTTAGTTTGGGTCAAACTTTGTGCTGTTATTATGTGTGTCGACTTGTTTTGCCAACAAACTTTCTTTCTTTTTTTCCAATGAAGAGCACGTGCCCTATAAAACCGTACCAAGAATGGGATGGCATAATTTATTTCAAAAGTCAGGGAATTACAACATAACTGGAAGCCTTTATGCACTACTGTACTATAAATGTAGAAATTCCCTCTTCTGCTACCAGTGGTGAAGGTTCAACAGGAATACTTCCAGTTAGCCCCCCTGGTACTACGCCCGTTACAATCGTAGGGGGGCTTCAGGGCCGGTGACTGTGGCTTGATGGGGCAGGATTATTGCCCTATCCCCTCAACCTTACATTGTCGGCTTGACCAATTTTGCTTAGTTATTATTTTCTTTGACTATGTTTTTCAACAGTTACAGTATGTATGGGGCTGTGACATGGCGGCCTGAATGGACAAGAGAAAAGAAGGTTGGATGTGATGGAGATGAGCTGCTTGAGAAGTATGAGTTGAATGACCTATCAAGACAGATTGAGGAATGAAGAGGTATGTAGGAGAGTGGGACAACAGGAAGCCTTATCGGCCAGAGTGGAAAGAAGGGTGCTATGATGGTATGGGCATGTTGAACGAATGGGAGATGAAAGGCTTACAAAGAGAATATATGAGTAAAAAACAAGGGGAAATAGATTGAGAGGAAGACCTCGGAGGAGATGTAGAGATGGTGTGAAAAGAGCGTTGGAAGATAGAGAGATGACTGAAGAACAGTTAAGATAAGTTGTGATGAATAGGAATTAATGGAGAATGGTTGTGAATAATTGAGTGACAACGCGGTCGTGGGGAGTGGGGGTCGGGCGCCAGTTGAACTAGATAATAGTCCGTCAGGCGTCTGGACCGGGGAGCCGGTGTATATATGAAGGGCCCTGCTTGGAAGTGATGTGGGCGGGCATTGTGGTGTTCTTCCGCTGCGTGTCTGCCTGCTGTGATCGGAACCTCTCCGGGAGATCTGAGAATCTTTTGCTGGGGCCCCCATCATGGTCCTTGGTCTCTGGGTCTTCCCCCAGGCAACCTAGATGTGTGTGAATTTTTGTTATTATATATTATATTTTGTTGTTTCTGTCTCGAGCATATTTCCTTGACTGTATCATAAATTATCAATAAACAAGTAACTGAAATAAATAAATAGATAAATAACAATGCACAATAAACCAGTACTGTCAAATTTCTTGACAGTAATAAGGTATTTGAATAAAGTCTAAAACTTTTTGACCAAGCAGTTTAATCTTTAATTATATTAGCTTTCCTATTAACCCCTTCAGACATATATGACGCAGAGGTTGCCAGATTAGCAATAAGAAATAGAGTTCTCTCACTCTTATAATTACCTCTCCAAAATTAGTTTTCTGCCCACATCTAACTCAAAGACAACTGCAGAGGTTGAAGTAACTAAAATAAAGGTTTGTAAAAAAACTGATGGTAATAAAGGCTTTAAAGTATCCCTAATAGGCTCAAAATTGCGTCATATGTCGGAGAGGGTTAAAGTACTTTAGCATATAAATGGCTGACATTGGTACTGTACATACTATTGACAATACATGCTTTACAAACATGCAATATGCAGTAGACAATCATGCTTCAAAAGCCAATTCTTAAGGATTTCAGTCTGATGAGAACTTGGTCTTATCATACTGTTAGCTATGACCAGCCAATATTGTTCATTTTAGACAGAATTTAAGGTAAAAAACACACACATTTTGTAACATCCAAGGAGAAAGGATATTAGTATTCAATTTTGATTGCTTGTTTGTTTTATTCCTCCAAACAATCTCAAGGGAAGCTTGGGAGGAAGGAAAACAAATATAGTACAACTTTCTTTTGTTTTTCAATTTTTTACAAAATGTGATGATAAGCAAGGTAATCATTCTTCCACATACAATATATGACAACATGCAACATTACTATTAAGAAGTCTGACCTCAGACTTCTCATTTCATATGAAGAATCACAAATTGCGTGGTTAAACTTACAGTACTGTACTTACATAGTGAAAAATTATTTCTATAGTCTCACATTAATCCAGCAATTTCCTTTCAAAGATCAACTTTATTATTTTGAGGTCATGAGAAGTGGAATTGCCATATACTGTACACAAGAAATCATGAATTAATATGAAACTATACAAAACTGATTTTAAAACTGGCGAGTTCCCCTTTGACTCTGAACCCCTCATATGAGTATGATAGATCTCCATAATTGTCATGAAGTGCGAATACATATTTCATGCATCCAACCACCTTTGGTACTGCAACTACTAAACTATAGTCTATTTATTTTCAGCTAGCGGTAAAGTCAATCCCTTAGCAGCTAATTTCTAAATACTTACTGGAAAAAAAAAATTAACTACAGTACTGTCTCTCCATCATATTAATACCAAGCTTTCATAATTAACAATATATTTATCTGCAAAATGTTTATAAGAGTGAAATTATCAATATGGGAACATGTCAATTTACTGTGAGCTGAAAATCAATGGAATATAGGCAAGCTTAGGGTATCATCAGTGCTATAAAGTAAATCAACATATGAAACTGAGCATTAAGGGGAGATTTTCACTTAAGGGATTCTTTTTTTAACCTTCTCCCTCATGTTTAGCCCCATTAGTTTTGAGATGTTAAGACATTCACCACATGAGTATCGCACTTTTAAGAAATATCGCCCAATTTCTGTCAATTTTAAGAACTTTCCTACCATTTAATTTGTTTATTTTTTCCTGGCGAGCGATAGCAAGCCTGTACTTTAGGAGGAACCGGCCCTAGGCCGGAACATTTTTCTACCGAAAATTGTACAAATTTATATCGAAGGGTGGTCTTGGGGGGTATTTTTTTAAAGCTTGATGGGGTCTAGGAAGCAAACTAAAAATCTCCCCTTAAAGGAAGTAAAGTACTACAGTAGGTGCCTCAACAGCAAGCAAATACTGTAAGCAGCCAATTATATACAGTATATACAGTATGTATATATAATTAGTGAGTGAATATAAATTACGGAATATGCGGAGCGACTTTTAAAAATATGTAATCATTTACAATTCCTGACATTAACTAAATACTTAAATTAATGGCCAACTGGCTGGAAACTTTCAAATTTCTCCTGAGGCAAGATTGGTACCCTAGTTTAGAGATTGTGTTCTAACTCACATGTCTCATTTATTTATGGTCAGTTTTGTTGCATTGCTAACAGCTACAGCACTTCCATCCTATCAACACAACATAAAATGAAAATTTGCGGCAGATGAAATATTTGATTTCAGAGCTTGTTCACACTACATACAGGTCTCCCTCGATTTACGATTATGTTACGTTCCTGAAAACCCGATCTTGAATAGAATATCGTATAGCGAACTCTAAAATGAATGGGGTAAATGGGGCTGCATTCTGGGACCAGCCAAAACCCAAACTCAAACACCTAAAAACCTATATCAATATCATAAATTAGGACATCGGATAGTGAGGGAGACCTGTATTTCATCTGTCTCTCAGTGGAAATACAGTACAACACATTAGTGCAATAATCCATCCACAAGAAACAAGTTTTACATTTTAATGTAGACAATGTAATTATTCTTGATACACCAGGTCTTTGCATCAGGGCATTCCTCTGCAGTAAAGTGGTTGAGAGGAAATCCAAGACACTCTCGATCTCCAGGAAATTTTGGGTTCTAATCTTACTACATTAGTATGGAAACGATTTTGCAGACATGATATCGTGCTACTATACTTCAGAGAAAAATAACTTCAATTAGCTCTAATGATTTTTAGTCAAACCAACGCAATTAATCAACCTATACCTAACCCAAATTTGCGATTAGTCCGTTCATCCACGACAGTCTTGGTGTCGCTGCCAGATTAGTGAAAATTGGATCCAAGCAAAATGCTCAATTCTAGCTGTAGCATTACAAGCATTATTATGGCAAATTTACTATTGTGAATATTTTGCACAAGTATCAGTGAATAGACAAAAAGTAGATTTATCGGTTTCCTGGTGTGTTGGATAGCATCTTCGGAGTCTCATATTGGCAGCAAAGATCACACCCAGCTCAGATTGAATTATGTTTTTCACATAACTGTAAGTTGTCACTGTCTACCTAAGCAAGCATATGGGGGGAGGGAGGGGGGCTTAGAGGTCTTACTGCTGATGCAAGCATATGGGGGGAGGGAGGGGGGCTTAGAGGTCTTACTGCTGATGCAGTCATACCCTGGCTGACCCAAATTCTTGACCTGGGTGATTGTTCACTTATAGACTTTCGAGGTTACACAATGCTTGAACATTATTACCATCCTCCCTTGTGGGCACCACCCAGTGAGGAATTTATAGCCTTTACAGTAGTACAGGTACAAAATTCCTATAAAAGCTTAATTTAGAGAGCTACCATGTCAGAATTGCCAGAAGTGTGTCTCTGCCTACATTAAAGTGAACATTCTCCTACTTACCAATAGTAGTTATGATGCCATTCTAAAAGGCCGATCCACATTAGAGCTTAATCCTACAACTTTTATCAGACAGCTCCTGCATTAAAAATTTTATAAGAATTATTTCACCCAAAACAATCTACGGTCAGTCTAGTTGCCAATTCTTGTCCATAAATACTGCCAATTTAAATCTACCCGATAAAGAGCGGGTGTGCCCATGTATCCACCTCGACATGCACAATCGCTCACTCAGTAATGGTGCGGTTTTCTTTCCTTCCACTTTAGCGATTATTAAAAGATTATATTTAACTTTGGAAGGATCTGTGGGAGCCAGAGGGTTTATTTGAAGTTAGTTGTACTGTACAGTACAGTACTTTCTCTAATTCCTACAAGTCCTTCTTAGCTGAATGAAACTGTTTAGAGTTAGACCTTCTCCCCCTAACCCACGACAGTCATAGTGTCGTTCTTGGTGTCAGTGATGGGCTCGGGAGAATTAAAAAGGGCATATCACATTATTGCCCAAATAATATGTACAGTACTTAAATCTACCTCCGATGTCACCTTGAACAGCTGTGTAAGGTGGAGTCACATAAGTGCTTTTCCCGGCAATTTGAGTCTGGCAGCTTCAGGATTACAGTTTGAGAAGATTTCAGATGCCTAAATCAATCTACTGTATTTGCTGATATCAATAACAAACAAATCCCTGAAACGTTATCATAAAAAAGCTGCCGATCGAAATTATTGCCAGAAATTGAGCTAGTGTGTGTGTGTGTGTGTGTGTCTCGCCCTCCTCCTACTCACCCACAACAGTCATGGTGTCGTTCTTGGTGTCGGTGATGGCCTCGGGTAAGTCGGAGCTGACCTCGCACTTGTATACTCCCGAGGCATTCAGGTCCACCTTCTGCAGCACCACCTTTTCTCCGGTTGACTCCTCAATCTGCCGGCATTAATAGTATATAAAATTCATCCTGGTTATATACTTTAACCTTTTCAATCCAACGAAAAAGGAAAAACAATGTGTTCATGTGATACATCTGATATCCGAGATACCGGCCCCATTAGCCAAAATAGCTAAAATAACCTAAAAGGATTACTGGTACTCAACATCAGAGAATCTTTCATCTATAAAAAAATTGTGTGATCAACAGGGAGAAGTCACAGCCTTCACCTTCATCTATGTATGGAATAGTCAGTTTTTTGGAAGTGTTGTTGGTGAGCTCAATCTGGATTGTTTGGCAGGAGTTGCACTTACTGTGTAAGGATCATGGACTTGACAGTAAATGTGAGTAGGGGTACCGTTGCCTTGGATATTTCTGATGCAGTAAACTTTACATACATTATTAAAGACTATTTTCTACATGCGAGTAGTCAGTCTCCTCATTAAAAAAAAATTCCATCCTATGAATATCTTCCATCTTGGCTGGCTAGGTTTCGCTGGCACACACCATTACACTTCTAACACAAGTGCTAAATAACCTCCCTTATAATCGTAGGGAGGCCACTTTACCCCCAGGGGGTAAGGGGGCCTTCTCTTATTGTGGAATAAAAAAATAAAAAAAATATGCCCCACCCATCCTACTGCGTGTCGTATAAGGTGACTAATAGGGGGGGATGGAGATAGACTTGTGGACCAACAGCCTTTACTATACAATAAAGTCTTGCTATTGGCACTGTCTTGGTATGGTACTGCCGAGGCCAGTGAGGGGTGGATAGGTGCCACAGGGGACTCTATTAGAGTCTTACCCGGGCGCTGTTTGGCGCCGCGCCAGAGTCGGCCAGTGTTTACATGGTGGGGCAGTGTTGTGGCAGGATTTTATTTTAAAGTCCCAAGTTGCCTAATGTACAGTAAACTCTTGGTATAGTACTGTCTTGTTGTAGCACTGTTGAGGCTGGTGTGGTTTGCAGATACTACAGGTGCAGGTGCTGTAGTTGGTCTTAGTTGAGTCTTGCTATGGCACGGTTAGCCCTATGCCAACATCAGCCAAAGCGATGACATGATAGGGCGGTGTTGTGACGGGACTCTATTGTATTATATTCCAACTGCGGAACGGCAACCATGTCTGAGCCGTTGCAATGTATGTAATGGAAAATTATGTTAAACCATTGTACAGGTATTGTATTGTAGAGCCCTTTCATGGTCAGTAACAACAGTATCTCTCTGAACTTCTTCCATCCACTTCTGACTCTCGCTACTGAGCAGGCCTCAGCCCCACCATCAGCAGCAATCATGTCGCCCAAGTAAAAGAACTTATTGACTCACTCCAGGTGAAAATCCTCAAACTCTACGCTACCAGGCAGATTTGGTACTGCCAAGACACCTCGACATATGGCACGTTCAAAGTTAACGGCCATCGACAAGGGGCCCCTCAAACCACTACACCACTTATCTCTCGACAGCGCTTCCAAGACCAGGACAAACAAAAGTGGGCTCAGGACTGAACCCTGGCGTACTCCAACATTCCCCGAGAACTCATCACTCGGCTACCATTTCACTCTCACCACCACTTGGGAGCCCTCATACATCTTCATTACCACCACTCCTCCATGCCAAGTTTTCTCATGACCCCATGAATAAACTCTCTGGACACTCTGTCAAAGGCTTTCTCTATATCCACAAAGACTTAATAGAGTTCCCTATTTTTTCCCAGGTACTTCTCCTGTAGCCGTCTAACTATTACTATGTCAAACTATGGTGCCGCGGCCTGGCATACAGTATAAGCAATTATGTCTGCTGAAATTGATAGAAAAGAACCTGCTTCTTTGAGCATATGAAAGTGACATACGGTATACCCTGGGCCATGTACCAGCAGTTCAACGACCATGGACTTAAGCAATCTTATCAGGAAGCAAATTTGTAAATCCATGCATATAAGAGTTAAAGAATATTGAAATGTATACAGTAGTTTAAAAACTAATTTAATGCCAAAATACTTTTCCATTACAATTTAATCTATCATTATATTGAAAACAAAATTAATTTAATTACAGATCACAATTTTTATCTTAATTTTAAGGCAAAATGCAATACCGACTATTATTTGACTAAAAGTCATTATAATCCTTACACTTACCACAACTTTGACGTTAGGGTTATCTTTGTAGGTTAAGACATACTTCTTGGCCCGCTGATCAAAAATGTTCCTGGAACACAAAAGTTCTATTAATTATATAGAATAATACTCACAGTTAATAAACAATACTGTATATATATATATATATATATACATATCAATGTATCATATATGGGGTGGTGTAATGCATGTCCACAGCCCGATCATACAATGTCCTCCTTTTGGGAAATTTGGAAATGGCCACCCTAACTATTGAGAAAGCCCAGCAAGAATGTAGTTACCGGGTGTACCGCCCGTCTTGTTTACACTACGCGGACGCTCACCATCATGTTCCCGTCTATTTTGACTGCCTTTGGATGCAAAAATACATTACCCTAACCAAACAACCTAACCTAGTATTATAGATTTATAAGTATTTATTTTATTATAAGTATTTATAGATGATTTATGTTGTATGTCGGTAGTGGTACACCCGGTAACTACATCCATCCCGAAAGCCCTCATGACGTCACAGGCCGCCACTTGGGGGTAAACAAAGAGAATTGTCATGGATGTGTTACCCATGCTGTCAGACACTCGCTTCCTGCATGATCCTCAAACAGGATAACTGTTTTTCATAGTCCTAGCAGTTGTTTAGTTATAAAGAACATTAATTATCGCTGTTCTTGATCTTGGGTTGAAGGCCGTTGCAAACCTGTGTCCAGTACCCTATTATCGGTGTTTAAACGAAGAATTTAGTAATGGTATAAACATAACCATAGCAACCACCGGAAAATATTACCGAAACTACCACTCATTTTCCCATGTTGTATTTTTTATAAATTGGTTTTAGGTACCAGTAGTTTTTATCATTATACAGTAGCCTAGTTGAAATTAGTTACAATCCCCAAAATGTTTTTTACCACCCCCATGACTTATTGAAATCAGCATCTATTTTGCCAGCAAGGGGCTTAACTCTTTCAGGGCGGGCATTTTGGCTTAAATTGACCTTCATTCCCTGCACATCTTCATGCATAAACAAAATCCAGAACGATATTACAAAGGTCGGCCAAAATCACTAATAATTAGAGGTTTTGACGTTTTCGCTATGTGTAATGCTGCAGTTATGCAAGAGACATCTGTGAGTTACATCAGTGCTGGCCCAGACTTGGTGGGCGACGGATGAAGGCGTCCCGCGGGACCCGCGCTGCCTGCAACAGCGCGCCTCGCTCCCAGGCTACCTAATAAGCAGATTTTGGTGTCCGTCTGGTGACAGGCGCCGGAACGTATGCGTGAAGAGTTTTACCGCTGTCAATAGGGAGAATTTTTTTATAGTGTTTTATATAGTGCACATAAAATAATAGGGAGAATTTTTTTATAGTGTTTTATATAGTGCACATAAAATGCATCTCCGGTGGTTGAAATAATGCTTTGGTATGAGTTGTGTTAGTGGGCGTACCGTCCGCTTTGTTGTTGTTCCCTAGGCTGTCTGACCGAACAGCCCCAAGGTAACGAGCAAGGCCAAGGCCATAACTGAGTGCCCCCACAGAACTCTCCCTGTTATTATTACCACTAAGAAAGCCCAGGTGACCAAAGCTGCTCCCAGGAGGGGAGCTGAGGAGGGTGCGGAAACGCTCGGAAACCAAAGCCCCACCCAAGGACCTGTGCCCCTCAGCAGTTATGAAGGGAAAGTTGAGGGGCAAACCGTTCGCTTTGTTTACATAATCGCACGCTCGTAGTTACATTTGCGTCTAATTTGACTGCTGTTATTTGCCCCTGCTGATAATATACTGTATATGATGATAACAGTAAGTCATGGGGGTTGCCCACTCACCCCATTATTGTATCCCACGGCCAGGTGGTAGATAAATTGTTTTGTTACCGGCAATGGAAACAATAATGGGTTGAGGGGGGCTTTGCCCCCCTCAGCCCCCATGACTTATTGTCATCATCATACATATTACCAGCAGGGGCAAATAACAGCAGTCAAATTAGACGCGAATGTAACTGCGAGCGTGCGAGGCAGACAGTACGCCCGCTAATAATATTATATAATAGGCTTCAAATGTTAAGAAAACATTAGTGGTAGTTTTGGTACCCAACCACCTAGTTTATGTAGAGCGAGAGCAGCGGTATTATTGTCGCCCAATAAACCCTACAATATGGTGGCCTGTGGTTCCTTCAGAGTTCCCCTTTAGGGAGCTTATTTCTAGCTCCTTGAAGGTATTTTCAGATTTGATTTAATTTAAGAAGGACTTTTCAGTTACATTTTTATAATAGCAGCTCTTCCTAAGCTGAATAAAATAATCTGGCCTTACCATATTCACACAGTGCAAACATCGCTATATGAGTGAAAAGGTTAAGGAACGATACAAACATTTCCCTCTAATATTGAACATATAACCTACCTGACGAACTCGACGCCATTATGGAACCACTTGGTGTGAATGAGCTTGAGGTTGTCCCGCTCGACTTCGCAAATAAGGGTCTGGTTGGAGTAGCGGTTAGCATGCTTCGGGACATCCAGGTTGGATATGCGGAACTTGGATTGCCCCTGCACACCTGAGGAGAAAGAGAAAAGAGGGTTAGCGGCCATATTCTTAGGATAACCCCCCACTATACCGGCTACGTATTTTCAATTTTGTTCTAGCTATGTTTAAGAGGATTTTGTGGTTTTAGAAGGGTCTGTGGTAGTAATTTTGTTTAACTGTGATAGTTCGAAGCCTGTTTATTGCTGAAACTGAATAAAATCGTCTAATAGTTGCCAGGATATAATGCAAAGGATGTCACTACTACTGAAAGGGGTGTAACCTTAACAGTCAAACCATTTGTCATATTTAAGGACATAAATTAGATCATGTATTATTTTCATTGGGAGGTATTGGTGTTAAGAACGATATAAACTAATATATTTTTATCTGCAAGAATCTAGATAACATGAAAGCATCTTTCACACAATGTTTAGATCTTGAATCTGTTTAATGTATGATTAGTGAACACATGCCAGCATAAAGACCTGCTGTACACGAACGCTCTAACATACTTAGCTAAGTTACCATTGATGTGTATAGTACCGGTATATGTATATGAGAGAGAGAGAGAGAGTGAGTAAAAAGTGAGAAAACTATACCGCGATATATCCAAGTACGATCACTGACGAGGGAACACATTCTAGTGGGCGCCTGTGCACATCGGTCACCGGATTAAGTCAATAAATGGTCACATCCTTCATGAGTGTTTCTCTTCACTCTGCCATGGTGCACTTACAACACTTGCCTCGTCCACTTCTCCATTATATTTATTTACACTGTACACTGTTCAACTTAACCAGACGATAAATTACCATATCTCTAGCTGTGGCAGAAGCTAACCCTTTCAGTATCCGAGAATGCTTTCTTATATTTTATTCTGTGGGAGGAATGTCAAAGATTTATTTGGTAGCCAGTTCACCTTTTTGCTTACTAGTGAACCTTCTAAAACAAAGTAAAGTCGTCTAATGTTATCCTGACTATAATGAAGAAATTAAAGCGTCCAATTACTGTGACGGCTAAGAAATTAAGTACTGTACGGTACTATAGCCTACTAATTAAAAAAAAATGGAAAAAGAAAAGTTGTGGCATATTATTCTTCTGTTGGAAATATTAGAACATTTGTTGCACAGAGGGGAAAAAATATCCGTTTACTTTTAAAGAAGTAGAGTCGAACTCTACTTTGACAAACTATAGAAAGCATACTTCCTTATATGGTCAGCATTTATTATCATTAGACAAACTGACATAATTTTAAGTATCATACCGTATATAATTTTGGCTAGATTGTGTGTGTGTGTGTGTGAGAGAGAGAGAGAGAGAGAGAGAAAAAACGAAAACAAACCTATCATTTTTCATCTGTCATATTCTCCAAGTTCGTCTCACTCTAAAGCAGTCCCATCTCCATCTCTTATTCTAAACACACACACACACACACACACACAATCGCATCTCCATCTGGTACCGGTACAGCCAAGGTTAAAAATCATGGAAAGTACCTAAAATTTCTACTTAATTATTCCTTCCAGGTTTAGAACAAAGTTGGCCTTTCACATGGAAAAAATGTTATTGTATAATTATATTTGGGTGTTTATGAAGTTACAATATCTCTAGAAAAGTAGATCGAAAACTTGAAATACAATTTATAAAGGCCGTGGACGTTTTTGTGTACCCTGAATGTACCCTTCCCATCCTCCTAACCAACCCGCTCATCCCTAAACCTTCCCATCATATCCTCAAACCACCCCCCGGGCCAAGTCGTCCCCTAGCCACTAAACTATCATCCCCGACCCCACCCTATCTTACACCTCATTCCCCCCTCCCCCCCTCTCTCTCTCTTTCCCGCAATCCTCCAGTCGTTAGAGTTAGACCTTGCCCTTACCAATAAGCCATCCCCGTCTCCCCATCCTCTCGCCCCTATCTCTTCCTCGCACTTTATATCCCCCCATCCCCCATCCCCTATCCACTCCCCTCCCCTCTCACCCCCATTCTCTTCTCCGCAAACCCCCAGTTGTCCCCTCGCCAATAAACCCCCCCTCCCCCCATCCCTTGTGAGTGGCACTGGATATTCATGAGGTCAATACTCTGGTGACCCTGTGCTGACTGGTCCTACCTCTCATGGGACCCACCTTAGGGACCCCCTCCACACCTCTCTCTCTTTCTCTCTGCTGTGTGCGTGTCAGAGAGAGACGGGGGGGGGGGGGGGGGGGGAGGAGGAGGAGGAGGAGGAGGAGGGGGTAGTGAATGAGTGTGTGTGAATGTATGAGTGAAAGTAAGTGCGTGCCTTAAAATAAATACATACGTGCACTATATCTGCTCGTCATTCCAAAACCGATACTAAAAATAGCAAACCTGTGTGGTACGAAGGAAGCCTATTTTATCTATGGGCTTTACGAATTTGCTCGGAAGAGTATTTGCAAATTGAGCAAAACCTCATTTTCAAAACTTTCACCCACTTAAAATATCCCCCATTTTTCATACTAAAAGCAAAGAAGAAAGCTCTCCATTCACCTAAGAACCGAACCGAAAGAAAAACCAAACACAATTTTAATTTTACCCAGATCAAATGTAGCTGACAACGTATCTAATATCATGAAGAGAGCAGGAGTCGAAATAGTTCGAACTGGCGGGGTCACAATCGGAAATGTCGTGAAAAGGGTAAATAAACGGGAGAATGAAAACAGTGAAGCGGGTGTTTATGAAGTTCCATGTGCCTCCTGTAATAAAGTATATAATGGCTTCTTTTCTTTAGCCAAACCCTTAGCTATAATGTTAACGAACATAACACCAAGCTACTATTAGTCCATGAGCCAGGCCAGATATCGGTACCACCTGGGGTGACTAAACACGAATGGTACTAAAATGTTTATAGAGTGACTGTAAGTACATTAAGATATGATAGCCTTCTCGCACTGGTAGCTTAGTCTATTTTTTTTGATGCAATAGGGGCGCTACCCAAAAATAAAGATTTTTAGCGTGACGCTCGGCGTTTTCCTCATTTTCTTTAAAATCCATCACACAATCATCGCGAAACTTTGAACACCTATGTAGAATTATATTCTCTACCAGAGTTGTTCCTAGGTATTTTTCAAATTTCCTCATATTTCGGAATATACTCTATATTTTGGGTATTTTCCTCTAAATCTAGAATAAATCCTTAAATATGGGGAACATTGAAAAATATATTCTAACAGCTCTTGTAGCTTATTTGATTCTCTACAAGAATTATTCCGATGTGTATTTCAAGTTTCTCCATATTTAGGGGTTTATTTCATATTTGGGGATTTTTTGTTATATTTTGGGGATAATTTATTATTGGAAGGAGCAAACATATGTAGAGTGGTTTCCATGTAATGTGTTTGTTTGTTCATGGTTTAATGGTGATATTTTTTGCAGGTGTGTGTCGACTGTTTGACGGCAGGATGGAACCATCTGCGAGGAAGAGAGCACGGATCGACTGTATCATCCACTGCTCTGATGATGACAGCGATGCTCTGGTGTCACCACAGGATTTGGACTCCTGGAACACATTGCTCAGGGCTGCAGAAATCAGGCAGCATGATCCAGTCCTGGAAGCAGCCAAGGGCCTTGAAGAAGGAGGAATACCACACATACATTATCACCGTAAATGTCGTAGTCTCTTTACAATGAAGAAGTCACTGGATTCTATCCTTGCCAAGGGTGTCAAGATAGAATCAGCAAGCGTCGACCCCAGGAGGAGGGCATCAAGGGATGCCCCTAGTACTAGCAGGGTGTATGCCAAAGTATGTATCTTCTGCGAGAAGTCAAGCAAGTACATAAAAACAACAAAGACAAGGGAGCCACTCATACAGTGTGTTGAGCTACGAGCAGATGAGAAGATTCGCAGAGCAGCAATAAGGAAACTCAACCAGAGAATCCTTGGTTTAGTTAGCAGAGACCTTGTTGCTGCAGAGGGTCACTACCACAAGTCGTGCTACAAACTCTTCACAAAAGATGATTTCCCAGCGGCCGCCAGGTCGGGTGCAGGTGAAAATCAGGAAGAAAGCGAGGAAGCACGCTACGAAGAGGTTGAGACAGAAGCCCTCGAGGAACTCTGCTTGTATATAAGGACCAAATTATTCCCCAACCCAGAGGTACTGCCTATGACAAACCTCACATCTAGGCTTGAGAGATCCATGATGTCCCGTGGTATTATCCAACTGAAACCAGCGACAAAGAAACATGTTCGCCGAAAGATTGAAACCGAGTTTGGAGAATCACTACGCTTTGTCCCAGATGAGAAAGGAAAGCTTCTAATCTATCCACGCAGCCTCTCAATGGACGACCTTGCCCGGCAAGCACACAAAATGGCAAAAGACCTGCAAGAAGCAAGAGCAGCTAACTCTGAAGATGTCTTAACCAAAGCAGGAATGCAGCTGAGGAATGAGATCAATAAACAAGATGTGAGTCAGCCATGGCCTCCCGATACAGATCAGAATGTCATTCCTGCAGCAGTCACTCAATTCCTGCACACCCTGCTGACAGGAGAGTGTGAGTGTGAAACTCCCTCTGAAAGAGCTCAACGTCTTGCCACTTCCTTTGGCAGTGACTTGGTCTTTGCTGTTACCAGTGGCAAGACAAAACCACCCAAGCACGTACTGCTGACCAATGCTGTAAAGTCTTTGACAGGAAACACAGAACTGATCCGAACTCTGAATCGTCTTGGTCACTGTGTGTCTTACTCAATGTTTGAGGAGATCGATACAGCCCTTTGTATCCAGAAGCTGGAATGCTCAAAGGATGACATTCCACTGCCAGCAAACATCTACCCTGGTGTGTTCACAACCCTGGCCTGGGATAACATTGACCGACTTGAAGAGACCCTAAGTGGAGCAGGTACTTCTCATAGAGTCAATGGCATTGCTGTCCAGTCCAAGGTTGCAGGCTCTGTGCCAGAGAAAGTCCTGCCAGAGATTACCAAGTCCAAGATAAGAAGCATCACTCAGACATCATCAATGCTGCCAATATACAATGTTGGGCGGCGGGCAGGGCCACCTAGGATTGAGACTGCGTATGTCGACACTACCAAGGAAGTCCAGGATTCAAAGACAAAGAACCATATCTGGCTTCTTACTCGAATGTCAGACCATGAGGACCAGTCCATCAGCAGTTGGACTGGGTTCAACATCAAAATGCGCAGAGACATTGCAGTGGTTCAGGACACTGTAAGCTACCTGCCCACTATCAATGCTCCCGCAACAGAAATGTCCACCGTTAATGAAATCTTGGAACAAACGCATGCTATCATGCAGTCCTTACAGCTTAACAAGATTGTGTGCGTGTTTGATCAAGCACTCTATGCCAAAGCTGCCGAAGTTATCTGGAAACAAGAGAAGTTCAAGAACATTATCATCAGGATGGGCGTCTTCCACACAATCTGTAATCTCATCTCCACCATAGGAAAGAGGTTTCAAGATGCAGGTCTTAGAGATCTGTGTGTGGAATCAGGTATCATCGCAGAAGGATCAGTGTCAGGAGTGATGAACGGCAAGAGGTACAACAGAGCAGTGAGACTACACAAGCTCGTGTATGAAGCACTGATGAGGCTTGCATGGAAAGGCTTCCTTTCATGGCTAGAAGAAAACCATTCAAGGGACATACACCATCTAGATGAAACACTGAAGGACATCAACAGCTTTCACAGCAATGTGTCTCAGGGACTCTTTCAAGAGCTGATGGAGAGTGAATCATGCACACATATCATAAAGCTTTTCCAAGTTTATCTTGAGACCCTCAGAGATGAACACAACCTCTCAGCATTCTGGATGTCATACCTGGACATGGTTGAGATCATGCTGGACTTAATTCGAGCCTCCAGAGAAGGCAACTGGATGCTCCACCTAGGAGCAATCCGACAGATGATACCGTGGTGTTTTGCCTATGACAAAGTGAACTATGCCCGGTTCCTAACCTACTACTATGCCTTGATGTCTCGACTGCCCATTGAACACCCAGAGGTCCATGAACACTTCATGCAAGGTGGCTTTTCGGTCCAGATCGGTAGCAAGAATCCCTTTGGACGGATCCCTGTGGACCAGACAATCGAAGAGACGATCAACAAAGACACCCAGACACCAGGGGGCACAAAAGGCTTCAGCCTGAAAGGCGGAGCTGTCGCCAGGTACTACCTGACATCGGAGTATCGCAGCAGGTACTTAAGGCAGCTCAGGACTATGGTAGTAGGCCAAAAGTATACTGACTTCAGCCACCCAGACCTACAGATGCCCAGGATTAGAAGAGATGAGACCGATGTCCAATCTTTAGTTCAACTGATGGAGACCAGCTGGTTGAACCCCTTCAACGCAGAGCAAGAAGATCTTGTCAGTTTGTCAACTGCGACTATGGCACCACCAGAAGTTGTCAAAGACCTTCTAGGGGCCTACAGAATAGGAGAGGATGCATATCAAGCCTTCAAGGAAGAGCGCCTGGAGATCGATACGCCAACTATACAGTTTCATGACACGATGACGAAGACGAAACTGAGAACGTTCACTAACATCAGAATGAAGCCACGCTCACAAGACCATGCCAAGGAGGTTATCTTAAAGGCTGACAGGAACCTATTTGGCCAGATGATCCTTGTTGCCGAGAACAGAAAGCTCAAAATGAGTGATGTCTTGGCTCATCCCCTGGGCTCATCCCCTGGGCTCATCCCCTGGGGTTGGATGACAGATGAGGACGGTAAGCTTGCCGTCAACTGGATGCGAGGCTCACCAGCACCAGATGCTCTTATGCAGCTACTGTCTTGCAAGTGTGTGCGGTCATGCGAACTCCCTAAGTGTACTTGCCTCAGCAATGGTCTAAAATGCACGGACATGTGCAGGTTACAGACATGTCAGAACAAGGCTATTGAAGAAGAGCCGGTGGCACAACAGTCAGATTCCGAGTCTGACGTAGATGATATTTAGGAGTAGTAATTTGCCATAATAGTATGTACAAGCCCATGGCATGCTTAGTGTGTATTTACAGGACTTGTATTAAATGTGACAATTACTATATGCATTTTGTTGACATTTAGGCATTCCTGTCCCCAAATTTGACATTTTAAAAAATTTCGGAATTTTCGGTAGGGTATGTCTATTCAAGAAGTGATAACGACCATTAAGCTACCAATGTGCAAGGGCTATCATATCAAAACATAAACTAGAGACATGTAGCAAGCTAAAAACACCTAAGAGAATTAGTCACCCCGGGTGGTACCGATATCCCAAAATTCGGGTCTTGGCTCATGGACTATATGGGTTTCAGAGGCCGTGTGGCATCGTTTTTCGGGAATAACTTATTAACAGTTGGATCAGTATGATATTTTGACACGGCTTTTTTCACACCGTACCCTAATATTTGTCAATATAGTGCATTACCAAAAGTGTAGAAATAAGCCACTTGTCCCTGTGTCATGAGGTTAAAGTCGCACATTAATGACTAAGATACGGACAAGGCTACCGTGGCTTACCTGTGAGAACCACCAAACCATTATTGCTCTTCCATCAAACACGGTAGTAACTTATCAGCCACCACCCAACCCTATTATCGCCTTTAAATTCAAGTTATCTGTCAATATAAAGTATAAATATAAAAACAGTATGTATTGTTGTACATTTAATACTTGATATTGACAACCCCTAGACCCTCCTCAAGAATAATGTGTACATATTTCAATAGAAAAATGTCCCAGTCGAAGGCCGGTTCCTCTTATAATTACAGGCTCGCTATCGCTCGCCAAGAAAAAATCGACAACTAAATGGCACGATAGGTCTTGAAATTGACAACGAAATGAAGCTAAAGGTGTTAAAATCGCCAAACTAATGGGCTGAACGTCTTAAAAATCTAAAAACCAATGGGGTTAAACACGAGGGAGAAAGGGGGATAGAAAACCCACCCATCTCCCCTTAACATGGACATAGTGATAATACAAGGAGAGGGAAGAGGATAACAACCATTATAATATTAATAGAGAAGTAAGGAGATTTTTTTTTTTTTTTTTTTTTTTTTTCTATATTCCAACTTACTTCCTCTCGGGCATAGGCTGAGAGCCTTAACATTCACCGCTTTACAATGAACAGTGAAGCCCGTGAGGTCTTGTTCCAGTCTAGGGAGTGAGACATGTGAAGCACGTAGAGTACAACGAGCACCTGCCATCTTGCCTTCACATGAGGCACGGTGCTCACTCATGGCCCGAAATGACCCCATCTCTGAAGCCATCTCGTTCCCGTGCTTCACTGTCTCAACCCCTACACTCGGACTCTCACACTTACACACACACAACGCCACCTGTTGAGCAGATAACTCACCAGTATCAGATAAAATAAGAAATGCCCCCAACAGTGGTGTGTTAACCCCTTCTGAACCGGCGACGTTCTTTTAACTTATATTGGCTACTATTAGACGAGTTTACGGAGTGTCAAAAGGGCCTCCAGCAATTAACAGACTTCGAAATATCTCACTTATCCCTTTTTATTCCCACAGATGCTTCTTAAGCTGCACACAATCCTCTAGACATAGCTAAAATAAAATGCTAAAGACGTCACCGGTACAGAATGGGTTAAAACAAGAGCCAGACTCCAGTGATCCACAGAAGAATGTAAACAATGAACTACTCCTTGTCCAGCACTTGGGATTCCCGGCAGAGGTCAACAAAACATTAAGTACACCAACGATGATGAAGGAAATATTCGAACATGAGAGAGAGAGAGAGAGAGAGAGAGAGAGAGAGAGAGAGAGAGAGAGAGAGAGAGTGTGTGTGTGTGTGTTTCAGGGCTACGAGCCTCCCCCTCTCTCTCTCTGTATATATATATATATATATATATATATATATATATATATATATATATATATATATATATATATATATATATATATATATATATAAAATATAATCTATAGTTGACTACAGCCATCGTTCAATATATCCACCAAAATAGGGCCCCAGTAAAATAAAATAATCCATTAAAGAGCTTCGACGAAAATGTATGTACAGTTGCCCACATAAATCATGTTCCTTGTCGTGATCTTATATATGAAAGTAAAATAGTATGAATGAATTGCGAGTGTGTTTTCTCGTAATTATCAGTTGACTAATCAGGCGAGTTTAACTAATGCATAAGAAACTACACTCGCAACTAAGTAATGCGTATCATAATTGTTCATGTACAGTCGAGGTTTATAAGTGTTGTCAGATATTTCACAAAGTTTCGGACACTGAATAATACTCTGAGGGATAAGCACTTTTCCCAGTAACTATAAATATACCAATAACACTTTTTGAGCGAAAACTACAGGAATCTATGACAACACTTAACACCCACGATTGTACCCTATAGGATCCCAGATAGGAACAAAACTTATGTTGTCAACTGTGCTTGAGATTTTCATAGAAATATTTTAATAGCAAATCGATTGTATATTATATTTCACCATATTAGGGTTAACCAAATGGTAAAACAAGCCCCATAAATAGTATTTGATATGCGCAGACAAATGCAGCTTGACAAACAATGTAGTATTGGTTGCCATAATAGATACACAAAGAAATAATACAGGCTGTCACACGAAAGCAGAATAAAAACAAAAGTCTATATTATTGTATAGGCCTATGCAAAGATAACATTATGGTTTATTGTTCAAATTATGTCTGTGCAAGTGTACCAAAACCATGCTATTCTTGTTAATTTTCTTGTATTTTTTTCTCATACTGATTAAAGTCTTGAACAAAATTACTCCGGTTTGACACCCTGAAATATGAAACTGTAACGTAATGCATTAATTCCTCAATATTATCAATCCTGTCCTAATCCTTCTCCCACAGCCTCCTCAGATCACGTAGCCCAAGAGCGGCCTTCTGCGGGGACTGAGTATAGTGACAGGCAATGAGAGGTTGATGGGAGTAGAGTGTTGGGGGTCAGGCATGAATAATGGAAGAAGGGGATGGGATGAATCACACGGGTAGTAATAGTGAGAGAGAGAGAGAGGAGAGAGAGAGAGAGAGAGAGAGAGAGAGAGAGAGAGAGAGAGAGAGAGAGAGGTCAAGGAAGGAGGGTGGACTAAATTAAAGACTGGAGAATGAAGCTGATATAATGAACTAGAGAGAGTGAACCTTCCAAGGGGTGGGGGTGGAGGAAGGTCTGACGGATATGTGAATCTGGTCAAAGGAAATAATCAACCTGTGAAATGAATTGATGGATAAGTGGATAGTATATAATTATATATATATATATATATATATATATATATATATATATATATATATATATATATATATATATATATACTGTTACTACAAACTGAGCCTAGCATATGCTACACACTACTACTACTGTTACTACTACAAACTCAGCCTACCATCTGCTACTCACCACTAGTACTACTACTGCTACTACTACAAACTCAGCCTAGCATATGCTACACACTACTACTACTGTTACTACTACAAACTCAGCCTACCATCTGCTACTCACCACTAGTACTACTACTGCTACTACTACAAACTCAGCCTAGCATATGCTACACACTACTACTACTGTTACTACTACAAACTCAGCCTACCATCTGCTACTCACCACTAGTACTACTACTGCTACTACTACAAACTCAGCCTAGCATATGCTACACACTACTACTACTGTTACTACTACAAACTCAGCCTACCATCTGCTACTCACCACTAGTACTACTACTGCTACTACTACAAACTCAGCCTAGCATATGCTACACACTACTACTACTGTTACTACTACAAACTCAGCCTACCATCTGCTACTCACCACTAGTACTACTACTGCTACTACTACAAACTCAGCCTAGCATATGCTACACACTACTACTACTGTTACTACTACAAACTCAGCCTACCATCTGCTACTCACCACTAGTACTACTACTGCTACTACTACAAACTCAGCCTAGCATATGCTACACACTACTACTACTGTTACTACTACAAACTCAGCCTACCATCTGCTACTCACCACTAGTACTACTACTGCTACTACTACAAACTCAGCCTAGCATATGCTACACACTACTACTACTGTTACTACTACAAACTCAGCCTACCATCTGCTACTCACCACTAGTACTACTACTGCTACTACTACAAACTCAGCCTAGCATATGCTACACACTACTACTACTGTTACTACTACAAACTCAGCCTACCATCTGCTACTCACCACTAGTACTACTACTGCTACTACTACAAACTCAGCCTACCATCTGCTACTCACCACTAGTACTACTACTGCTACTACTACAAACTCAGCCTACCATATGCTACACACTACTACTACTGTTACTACTACAAACTAAGCCTACCATCTGCTACTCACCACTAGTACTACTACTGTTACTACTACAAACTCAGCCTAGCATATGCTACATACTATTACTCTTACGACTAAAAATTCAGCCAAGAATATGCCACACAACTACTACTACTACTACTACTACCAGTACTACTATTCCATCCGTTGCTTCCATTGAGCCCATCACACATCTAAAGGAGGCGTAAAGAAGTTGAAGAGTATTGTATAGGCTCTTAAGGCCCTCATAACCCTTAAACTGGAGGGGAAGCGAAGAACCGATCGGAGGAAATACCATTTGCGATATAGCTTATATTGACGTATGAAGCTCCGCTAAATAACTTGGTAAATTCTACGAGACTTCCTCTACTGACTTGGGAACAACAATCCCCCTTAACCAAATACATTATGTTAGGTTATAATAGATTAGATTATGTTAACTTACACTCTTAGATGATTAATATAAAAGGGTATCGGTAGAGAGAACATTTTGTCAGAGAGAGGAGGAGCAGAGAAGTGGAGAGGAGATAAAGTGAACCAAGAAGAGGGAGGAGAGAGGAGAATAAAAGAGAAGAGAGAATAGTGAACCGAGAAGAGGGAGGAGAGAGGAGAATAGAAAGGGAGATAAAGTGAACCAAGGAAAGAAGAGAAGAGAAGCGAGAAAGTGAACCGAGGAGAGGGAGGACCCGGAGGAGAGAAAATAATATAAAAGGAGAGAGAAAGTGAACCAAGAAAAGAAGAGAGAAAGTGAACCGAGAAGGAGAAGAACGAATTCCGATACAAATTAAGTTGTATATAAATGTTGTCAGGGGTATTTTGGCGACCACCTCAAGAGATAAGTTGTATATATAAATGTTGTGTAAGGAGTATTTTGGTGACCACCCTAAGAAATACGTTTTATATAAATGTTGTCCAAGGGGTATTTTGTATTTTGACGACCCCCCAGCGTCCATACAGCCTACCCCTAACACGGCGATGCTCTCATCTATGGTAGAATTACTATATAATAACTATACAATATATCTAGATAGTTGCAGGAGAATTGAACGAAATGGAAGGTGACGGACAGTGAGATCGAATATATTGTCAAGCATTTTATCTTGTGATGGACTCGCTACACCTACTGTATATTATACGGCATTTATGTTCTCCATTTTCAAGATATATACACTGTATATATATATATATATATATATATATATATATATATATATATATAGAGAGAGAGAGAGAGAGAGAGAGAGAGAGAGTAAGGTGTGTGGAATAGTTACAAACAGACAATGTGTGGTTATCGTAGGCTGCCCTGACTAATATCAGCGGTGCCAAATGTACAAACTGCCTAATCTTAATGGAATATTACAAAATCGAAGCCAAGTGTAGAGGCTTAGGAGGGGAAGGAAAGTAATGTAGAATGAGGGGTGATGGGGAAAAGGGAGGGTGGGGGGAGGGGACAAGTAATCTCCCTAGGGTGGGTGGATTAATTGTAATATTAATGTAGCGACGCCTGGTCAATAATCCGTTTAATACACTGATCGCTGTGTGTGTGTGTGTGTGTGTGTGTGTGTGTGTGTGTGTGTGTGTGTGTGTGTGTGTGTGTGTGTGTGTGTGTGTGTGTGTGTGTGTGTGTGTGTGTGTGTGTGTGTGTGTGTGTGTGTGTGTGTGTGTGTGTGTGTGTGTGTGTGTGTGTGTGTGTGTGTGTGTGTGTGTGTGTGTGTGTGTGTGTGTGTGAGAGAGAGAGAGGGAGAGAGAGAATGGAAGAGGGGGGGGGGGAGGCAGGCAGGCTTAACGTGTCAAGAGAGAGCACATTAGTCTTAGTTGAGAAAAATAGTGTATGAAAGTGGGCAAGAGGCGAGATGAAAATTATACATGGTTTCATTATAACACAGTAATGCATAGGTAACCAGAACAAAATATATATACATAAGAAACGGACAGCAGACACACACAGGCACATAAATAAACATCAAATGCTTCCACAGGTTTATTTATACAGTTTGACTTCTGTACCGGCGACGTCTTTCTAATTATATTATAGCTATATTTAGACGATTTTTTGCAGTTTAAGAAGGATCTGTGGTAGTAAAAAGGGTTAAGTGAGATAGTTTGAAGCCTGTTAATGGCTAAACTGAATAAAATCGTCTAATAGTATATATAATATATATAAAAGGACGGCACCGGTACTGGAAGGGTTAAAGGGGAATTTATTAGTTTACAGTTTTGTAAGAATATTGTTTGATGTGGGCTAGACTATTATTTTCGCTCAATATTATGCACTGACTTGATTAAGTGATTCTATTTAGCCAGTTATCCAAAAAAAAAATCACACGTTCAAATCATGGCAACAGAATAACAAGAACACTCTGGAACTCTCTCCCTGAATCAGTCTTTCCCTCATCCTGTGACTTAAACTGATTCATTCAAGCTCCATATGTCAGACATTTGACTTTAACGAACCTTGAATTTGGCTCCCTGTCACTCTCTAAGCTTTGGAGGAACACTTGTTACAGGCAACTTTGCCTTTTGCCTCCTTCATGCACATACAAAAAAAACACGCCTCTGTTTACAACTTGTGTTAATTATGGGTGGTTCTTACCGTAGAGTTTCAGATTCAAACTTCATTTGCTTGGTATCACCTCTATCAATACCATGACTCATTATTTCACATTAAGTATTACGGTGCCAAATATATTTTCTAGCCCCCCCCCAAAAAAAAAAAAATATATATATATATATATATATATAATTATATACTGTATATATATGTATATATATGTATATATATACATATACATATACATATATATATATATATATATATATATATATATATATATACAAACAGCTTACAATAGACCTCTGTTATGCCAAAGTGTTAATAAATGCAACTAATCGTACCCATATAGACTCGAAAGCTATGTCATGAGCCACACAAGGTCAGGTCAAGGTCTCTATCCCTTTATAATAAAACCTATGACCTAGTGACCTTATACACCCGACTCCCACACTAACAACAGTCACGGACAATAACAAACGCTCACACTTAACACTAGCCCAGCCGCCGCCGATTGGTTAGAGGGGAAGGTTATAGTGGTGTTCTTAACCCTCTGAGGATCGATGACTCACTTCTCTTTCTTTTTTTTTCTTTTCTGGCTATTATTCGACGATTTTATTCAGATTAGGAAGGGTATATGGAAGTCAGAAGGTTGATTGAGATAGTCTTTACCTTTTTTAATACCCACAGATCCTTCCTAAGCTGCATAAAATCGTCTAATGATAGCCAAAATAAACTGCAATAACGCGTCAGAGCTTCAAAGGGTTAATAACCGTAATTAATATTGGGGGAGTTTGATTGGTTTGGCCATTTTTCGAGCAATACGTTTTTGTGTTTCCATTTAAAAAATAAAAAATAACATAACAAATAAAAGATCCCCAGTCCACCTTGAAGATAAAAACAAACGCCCATCAGACCACTTTCAAGCCAATGTTATTCAATTTTCAGGTTTCTCATTATCTACAAGTTCGCTATCACTCACCTAGAAAAAATCGACACCTGAACGGGTTGAAATGTCGCATACGCGCCAAATTAGTGAATCAAAGCATCTTAAATTCGCCAAACTAATGGAACAAAAGAGGGGGGATCCAAAAAGACCCTCAACCTATACTCTGTTTCTTTTCAGCTGACGGTAAATTGAATCCCTTAGCAACTGATTTATCGATAGTTAATGGACAAATATGAAACTAATATGTCGCTGCATCATATTAAGACCAAGTTAGCACCAAAATATGAAACTACTATATATATATATCTCTGCATCATATTAAGACCAAGTTAGCACCAAAATATGAAACTACTATGTCTCTGCATCATATTAAGACCAAGTTAGCACCAAAATATGAAACTACTATGTCTCTGCATCATATTAAGACCAAGTTATGTAATATGAAACTACTATGTCTCTGCATCATATTAAGACCAAGAATATGAAACTACTATGTCTCTGCATCATATTAAGACCAAGTTATGTAATATGAAACTACTATGTCTCTGCATCATATTAAGACCAAGTTATGTAATATGAAACTACTATGTCTCTGCATCATATTAAGACCAAGTAAGCACCAACATATAAAACTACTATGTCTCTGCATCATAATAAGGCCAAGTAAGCACCAAAATATGAAACTACTATGTCTCTGCATCATATTAAGACCAAGTTAGCACCATATTTCACCACAAACTCTTCCAAATAACTGAGAACTCTAGATGGGAACTTGGCATTTTACCGTCAGTTGAAAAGAAACAGACTATAGTGCTCTCTTTTCCTATCTCACACCTACCTCTCCGGTTACCTTCCTGCCCTCTCAGTCCCCCTCCCCCCTCCCCTCTCTCCCTTAAAAAAAAAGGGGGGGTTCTTTTTCTTATCTGGCCCCCCCTTCTCCCTCATGCTTAGCCCCTTTGGTTTTCGGATTTTAAGAAGTTCGCACCATTAGTTTAAAGATTTTAAGACCTTTCACCCCATTTCTTTGTCAATAGCAAGACCTTTCGTGCTATTTAGGTGTATTTTTTTCCTGACGAGCGATAGCAAGCCTGTAATTTAGGAGGAACCGGCCTTCGGCCGGAACATTTTTCTACCCAAAAATGTAAAATGTATCTAGAACGGGGATCTTGGGGATATTTTTTAAGCTTGATGGGGGTCTAGGGAGGAATACATTAATAAATATACCTATAAACAAACCCTCCCCCTTAATATTTTTCTATTGATATATATATATATATATATATATATATATATATATATATATATTTCTATCCCGCAATGTATCTTCCCCTTCCCAACACAACTAAACCTCTACCTCCCTTTCCACCTCTCATTGAGCATCCTCCTACCTTCCTCTCTTCCCTATCCCACTCAGCCTCTCCCATCCCTCCCTCTCTCCCTCCCACTCAGTCTATCCCTCTCTCTTCAGCTTCACTTCTACCTCTCTCTCTTCCCACTCGCTGTCAACATCTCTTTCCTTCCTTCCCTCTCTTCCTTCCTTCTCCCCCACTTAGCCTCTCCCTCCCTCCCTTTTCCCCTACTCAGACTCACCCTCCCTCTCCACTAAAACTCAAGCCTCTGATTCTCTCCCTCCCTTATCCCCCACTGAGACTCTGCATCCCTCCCCACTAACAATCAGCCTCTCCTTCCCTGCATTCCTCCCTTCCTTCTTCCCCACTCAGCTTCACCCTCCCTTCTCCGCCACTCAGACTCACCTTCCTTCACCCACTAACACTCAGCCTAACCTTCCCTCCCTCACTTCTCTCCCAGTCGGCTTCACCCTCCCTTCTCCCCCACTTACAGTCAGCCTCCCCTTCCATCCCTCCCTTCCTTCTCCCCCACTCAGACTCTGCTTCTCCCTCCCTCCCTCACTCAGACTCTCCCTCCCTCTCCACTAACACTCAGCTCTCTCCCTCCCTCCTTTCCCCCCAACTCAGCTTCACCCTTCCTCCGCACTAACACTCAACCCCCCCGCCCCGCCCTCCCTAGCCACTTCCCTCCCACTCAAACTCTCCCTCCCTCCCTCAACATCTCCCTCCTTGCTCCCTTGCCTCCGCACTGCTCCACCATTGATTATCGAGTGAGCTGGGGTGAGGGAGGATGAGGGCTGGACACACCCTTACCGTTATAACAATCAACCAACAGGGGTCAGGAAGCAACCAGGGAAGGGTGTGGGGTGAGGGAGTGAGGGTCAGGGAGGGCGAGATAGGAGGAGGGTGAGGGTGAGGGTGAGGGTGAAGAATAGAGAGTTTGAGTGAGAGGTGAGGGAGCAAGGGAGATGGTGGAACAGTGAGGGAGGAAGGGGGCAAGGAAGGTGGGTAAGGAAAAGCAGGGGGGGGGGGGGAGTGGGAGGGAAGGAGGGAGAGTATGAGAAAGGGGAAGAGAGGAAGAGACAGTAATGTAAAGTAGGGAGGATGGACTAAACACCCCCCCCCCCCCCACACAGACACGCAAACAATCAACCACCAGGGGTCAGAGGGGTGGCTACTCAGAGACACACACACAGAGAAGGCTAGTTTACTGTAGGTCACTGGCTTACTGGGAGATGCTGAGAATCCAAGTACTAAAGTGTAGTCAAGCTAACCTGGCAGACATTGGTAACGCTGCCTTTCATACTTCCTTTTCCGCCTCTCTAAACTGCTCGCGTGACGCCGCCTTTCTTTAACATTGGCTATACAAATATATAGATAGGCAGCGTTACAAATTTCTGCCAGGTTAGCTTGAATCCACTTCAGGTGATTATTAAATTATGTCATTAAGATTCTAACTTATACCATAGACTTTTCAGATCAGATCAGATCAGCAATGGGAGTATGTTTTGAAGTCATACGGATTCTTATCCAAGCATACAGATTACTGATGACACTGATTTATAGTATAATATTCACTCACATGCCACTACCATGGTATTCATTCATATAGCATGACAAGACCTAGCTCCTTTGTAATGTAAGGTATTACTATATTTATACTGTGATAACATCAGTCTGAAAGAGAGAGAGAGAGAGAGAGATAAGGAGGGAGAGAGATAGACTTCCACAACTGTACAGAATTGAGACTAATGATGAGGGTACATGCAGTAGATGGTTGGGCTGAAGGGAACACAGACTCAGCCTTACAAGTGCGTCATACCACACACCTTCCCTGTTTCGTTCCATTAGTTTAGAAATGTAAAGATGCTTCACCTCTTTAATTTGGCAATAATAAGGCGATTCATTCCATTCAAGTCACTAAATAAAGATGGCACTAAATTCCTGTCTTCAGTCTAGTGGTAGACACCAGTGCTAGAGATCCTAGAAATGTTGCCAGAAAAATATTGATCATGTTACGTTATAGATAAAAGCTTTGGTCTTATCAAAAATTTGTATATATATATATATATATATATATATATATATATATATATATATATATATATATATATATATATATATATATATATATATATTATATACCGGTATATATATTATACATATTCCAAGCACTACGCCCAACCCAAGTCGCTTTAAGCTGGTTATCATTAGACGATTGTATGTAATTTTGGACAGAATTTTAGAAATTAAATGGTACAAACTATGGACAAATCTTTCGATATCAAAGAAATAGACTCGTTAGATCCAAAAATTTATTCCTTAACGTCTAATAATGGCCGCACTAAACTGCTAAAACGTGTTCTAATCCTCGATGAGTTTAATGTCCAGCCACTGCCAGAGGATCGAGCTCTAGTTCATCGGGTTTATAGTTGTACGCAGATTAATTAACCTTTACAGTACCGGCGACATTGTTTTTTGTTAAATTTCAGCCACATTAAGACGATTTTAGAAAGCTTAGGGAAGATAATTTATGTGGTAGCTAAAAGGATTAATTGAGATAGTCTGTAGCCTTTCCATTGATAGACGTCCTTCCTAAGGTGAATAAATGCGTCAAATAGTGACCCGAATATAATGGAAATGTCACGGTACAGAAGGGGTTAAATAAGGTGTAGCTCCTTTAAGAGGAGATGGGTCGTTTGTCTGGACCCCTTTCTCCCTCGTGTCTAGCCCCATTGGTGTTCAGATTTTAAGACGTTCGGCTCATTAGTTCGGCGATCTGAACACCTTTAGCTCCATTTCGTTGTAAATTTTAAGTTCTATCGAGCCATTTAGTTGTCAATTTATTCCTGGCGAGCGAAAGCGAGCCTGTAATTATAAGTGAATCGGCCTTCGGTCGGGACATTTTTCTAATGAAAAATGTACAAATTTATCTTGAAGGGGGGGGGGTCTAGGGGGTGGTTTTCTAAGTTTGAGGGAGGTCTAGCGAGGACAAAATTAATTAGTAGACCAAAAAAACAAACAGCCACTAGCCCCTAAACCAATACCTCTCCATAATTAAAGTTCAGACCATGATGCATAATATGTCTGTCGCGTGTCTAGTCCACACGTCTGTCCTCTCCCTTGGCTGAACACCTACAACACCACTATACTGTACATGGGGAAATATATAAAAGAGGATGTGGATGGATGTAAATAGTTGTGTGTGTGTGAGAGAGAGCGAGTGTGTGTGTGTGTGTGTGTGTGTGTGTGTGTGTGTGTGTGTGTGTGTGTGTGTGTGTGTGTGTGTGTGTGTGTGTGTGTGTGTGTGTGTGTGTGTGTGTGTGTGTGTGTGTGTGTGTGTGTGTGTGTGTGTGTGTGTGTGTGTGTGTGTGTGTGTGTGTGTGTTGGTTCTGAAGCAATCCCCCCTGTACACCAATCAAACGGTAGTGAATGTTTAAGGGTGACAGGGGAAGGGGAGGGTACAGGGAGGGGGGACGTAGGTGAGAGGAGTGGGATGAGAAGGGGAAGGGGGTGGAGGAGGGGAAGGGGAAAGGAGGAAGGAGGGGGAGAAGGGGGAAGGGGAAGGGGAGAGGGGGAGGGTAAAGGGGAAGAGGAGGGGAGAATTAAACCCTCTAACTATAGCATCTCCTTCCTAAAATAAACTAAACTACTATGCAAAACATGGAGGCATCTGCATAAACACTACAAAATTAATGGTTTAAAATTTAATGAAAAAGTATTGGTCATGAACTCCAAATCATCACATTTAATATAATTTATTTACTAGTATATAATTTCGTCTGTCACATTGTTGCTTTACCCAATGTTTGTTACACTCACACTCTCTCTCTCTCTCTCTCTCTCTCTCTCTCTCTCTCTCACTCCACCACTATCACTCCCACCATCTCTTCTTCCTTCCTTCCTTCCTTCCTTCCTTCCTCTCTTCCTCTCTTTCTCCCCCACGCCCTCCATCATTTTTCCCTACCACCGTTCGTTATCAGTGCCTCCCTTATCACTTCCTCTCACACACATTTCTCCTATTCCCTCTTCCATTTCTCTCATTCCCTCTTCTAGGTCCATTTCCTCTTCCATTTCTCTTATTATACCCGCGATTATTTTTGTTTATTTCTATTATTAGTATGTCTGTGTCTATTTCCTTTCCCCCACTAAATAAAATTACACTGTAGACTATATTCTTGTTATTTATTCTTGTTATTCACAATGTTTTAGTTTTTGCATTGTTCCATTACTTGCCTATCTTCATATATATTATTCTCTCTTTCACATCCATCTTTTGTCTTGTGTTTCCAATTGTCATCACTTCAACCTTGTGTTGTCTATAGTTCACTATTTTTCGTTTCATATATATATATATATATATATATATCTTTTATCGCTTTCCCTATTTAGTCTCCATCATCTCTCTCTCTCTCTCTCTCTCTCTCTCTCTCTCTCTCTCTCTCTCTCTCTCTCTCTCTCTCTCTCTCTCTCTCTCTCTCTCTCTCTCTCTCTCTCTCTCTCTCTCAGATTGATAATTCAGATGTTTTAAGCAATATCACCGTTACAGAGAGAGAAGTATTGAATTGTTTAGATAAACTCAAGGTAAATAAAACGCCTGGACCTGATACAATCTCGCCTAGAGTTCTAAAGGAAGCTAAGGATGAGCTCTCTAAACCACTGACATTACTATTCAATAAATCCTTGCAGTCTGGAACTATGCCCGATCAGTGGAAGCTAGCCAACGTAACACCGATATTAAAAAAAGGCAGCAAATCCCTATCCAGTAACTATCGTCCAATTAGCTTAACCTCAGTTGTATGTAAAATGCTAGAAACGGTCATACGAGACAGACTCGTAAATCACTTAGAGGAAAATAACATACTTAAAGATACTCAACACGGCTTTCGTAAAAAACGTTCCTGTTTAACAAACCTCTTAGACTTCTTCCACGATATCCTCAACCTCTACGATGAGAGTAAAGCTGTAGATATTATATACCTTGATTTTCAAAAGGCCTTTGACAAAGTTCCCCACAAACGTTTACTGCTAAAACTAAAAGCGCATGGAATACAAGACGGTGTGTTGAAATGGATAGAAAATTGGCTCAGCGACAGAAAGCAAAGAGTAGTCATAAACGGTAAGGCATCAAAATGGACCAATGTAAGTAGCGGGGTACCCCAGGGATCGGTACTAGGACCAATTATCTTTCTAATTTACATCAACGACATAGATGAGGGTCTCACCTGTACAATCTCAAAATTTGCTGACGATACAAAAATTGCAAATAGCGTACTCTCAAAAGAACAAGTTGACGATATGCAACACAATCTAGATAAATTGTCATGTTGGGCCCAAATTTGGCAAATGAGTTTCAATGCGGATAAATGTAAAGTACTACATATCGGATACCTAAATGAGAAAGCAAACTATTCGATGAATGGCACTCAGCTTAAGAATGTAAACAGAGAAACCGATCTGGGAGTAACAATATCGAGTAACCTAAAACCGAGTCAACAATGTTCAGAAGTTGTTAAGAAGGCAAACAAAATAATTGGCTTTATAGGCAGGTCATTTGAGCATAAATCCAAAGAAGTTATCCTAACCCTTTACAATTCCTTAGTCCGCCCTCTTCTGGAATACTGCGTTCAATCCTGGTGCCCTTATTACCAAAAAGATATAAACAAGCTAGAACGAGTTCAACGTAGAGTTACCAAAATGATACCTAGCCTAAAGAACAAACCATACGAAGAGCGTCTTAGAGAATTAAATCTATTTCCTTTAACCCAGCGCAGATTAAGAGGCGACTTAATTCAAGTGTTCAAAATCATCAAAGGCATCGACAATATGAACTGTAGTAAGTACTTCACTATCGACCAATCTAATTACACGCGGGGAAACGGTTGCAAAATTATTGGTAAATCTTTTAACTCGCACGAATCTAAGAATTTCTTCTTCAATCGAGTTGTCAACTTGTGGAATGGGCTTCCCCGAAACGTTATAGACTGCATCACCGTTGATTCATTTAAACTCCGCCTAGACAAATATCTCGCATTAAACCCGCGACTGACTGCGTTTGTAAATGAATAACTTTATTTTATCCCCCCCTCAGTTACTAACCCATCTGTCCCCTACTAACTTCCTAATCCTGCCACGGACATTAGTTCCAGGGCAGTAATTCCCTTTCCAATGTTCTCTTACCCACTCTAAACCACTGTTTGGACACTTGATCCTCAGTGTTTTGGAGGACAAGCAACCTAGAAGGGTCACTAGATCTGTTGTTGCTTGATTTCCTTTGTACTCCTTTGTACTCTCTCTCTCTCTCTCTCTCTCTCTCTCTCTCTCTCTCTCTCTCTCTCTCTCTCTCTCTTTCTTTTCCAGTCTCCTATACTAATGATTTTGGTAAGCCCTCGTGTTAGGCTTCTATGACCAGCCTTTTAGCATACGGTGATGGGCCAACATTGCCCCACGACACCATTTTGGGGCAGCAATCTTAAATATGGGAAGGGACATGCTCGGACCTTCCCCCCGTTGTAAATATACTAGGGAATGAAAGCTATAGTAAAGTAGTTAATACACGATATTTTTATGCTTAATTTTCAATGGTTAAACATTTTCTGCGACCTACTGTAGATGTGTGTGAATTTGTATTTTGTTATTTTATGTAGTGTTGTGTTGTCCCTGTCTCGAGTCGGCCACCCCTGAGTACATACAACTAAATTAACCTGATAAGCTGCCAGACAAGTGTTGATGAATGCAGTTGATAAAGCGTACAGTAAGTCTCGTACCAAGGTTTAATACTATATATACTAAACACACACAACAAAGCCACTCTAACAGCTTCCTCTCTCTCCACTCTTCAGAAATATAGGAAAAAGTAGAATGTAGATACGAGGTGCCGTTGTAAAGGCTCATCCCTCAATACCTTCATCTGATCTACTAGGCCACAACTCTATCTTTCCCTGTTAAACTTATTTCGTCAGCGGTGGGTATTTTTGGACCTCTCCTGTTTCGCTCCATAAGTTTGGAGATTTTAAGACCTTTCACCTCATTTGTTTGGCGCTTCAACCCATTCAGGTGTCGATTTTGTTTTCTGGGAGAGCGATAGCGAGCCAATATATTAGAAGATGTTTGCTATCGAAAAATGTACAAATATAGCTTGAAGGAAGTCTGGATGGGCATTTTATTTGTTTGAAGGAAATCTAGGAAGGCGTTTTGTTAGCAAACTAAAATACATTGCTCAAACATGGCAAAACAAGCAAAATCCTCAATAATAAATAAAATATCATAATAACCCACAAGACGTTAGACCAGCTAGTATTAAACCTCCTATTGATAGATTGGAGAGTTCTGTATATCTATCTATTATGTCTGTCTATCTGGTGATATGAGCTATATATCTATCTATTAACCGATAAAGTCGTTAATATTAGTTGTGTATCTATCGTATATATCAACTACGTGAAATAAGCTACCCATCTATATTTACTTACCGCAAGGGCGGGTGCCCACTTTCGGGGTTGAAATAGGGGAGCTATCCCCCCGCCAAAGGCGGCTTTCTAGGGCCGTTCCTAGCTGATGCTGAGAGGATTGGGTTCTAGTCATGTGGTGATGGGCTGGTCTATCAGAGTGAGAACTGAGCGATCTCTGCCATACCCATAGCTTACTCTGACTGTTCCGTTTACTTATATATTTTCTAGATCTCAAGTGACGGCGTCTCTTCCGTGGATTGACCTCCCAATCTCCCAACCTAGAGGTTGGCAGATTGGAAGCCAAAGCGTCACATTTTTCCTTTGACCCTCAACTTTCTCTTCATAATTGCTGAGGGGAACAGGGCCCTGGGTGGGGTTTTGGTTTCCCGGGCGTTTCCGCGCCCTCCTTAGCTCCCCGCCATGGAGTGGCTTCGGTCACCCAGGCTTTATTGTGGTAGCAGGGAGGGTTCTGTGGGGGCGCTCAGTTATGGCCTTGGCCTTGCTTGGGGCCTTGGGGCTGTTCGGCCAGGCAGCCTGGGGAACAGCAACAACAACAAACTTACCGAATATATCTATCTAAATATAAAGTAATATTACATATATATATATATATATATATATATATATATATATATATATATATATATATATATATATATATATATATCTAATAAATCACTCACTCAATCTATCTACCTTATTTGTATATATCTATTTATCTATATTTATCTATCTATCAATAAATCAATCGATCTATCTATCAATCTATCTATCGACCTATCTATAAAACAACATAATCTACCAATCAATCACTATTTAACCTATCCATCTATCTATTTATCTATCTATCAATAAACCAATCGATCTATCTATCAATCTATCTATCGACCAATCTATAAAACAATATAATCTACCAATCTATGCATATGTAACCTATCCATCTATCTATACTAACCTCATCTATCTACCCACCAACATCTATCTACTACAAGGGTACACAATGTCTGTAGGCTAGTTGTCCCCGGGTTTGGTTGACTACAGTGGGTGTCTCTCTGGCTGCCGGTAGAAGATAATGATCGATGTTATGTTGATAGACTCGAGGACCCTTCACGTATCTCATCCAGGACCCCTCTCCATCCAGATACCATTATATTTATAGGCCGGGTATCTTTTTATCTAGCTAACTATTTATCCCTATAGTTATCTATTTATGTATGTATGTATGTATGTATGTATGTATGTATGTATGTATGTATGAAGGTAGGTAGGTAGGTAGGTAAGTAGTATTGATTAGTTTGTTTGTATGTATGTATGTATGTACCGGTATGTATGTATCTATCAATCAATTTATTTATCACTGCATCTATTTATCTATTAATCTAGACATCTAGCTATAATCTATATATATATTTAGTAATGAAGGGTTAAACAACTACTTTTGTAAGCATCCCGTAGGTAAATAGTGAAAACGAATAATTAGATGCCACAAACGAGAGAATGATAAGAGGGATAAGAATTATAGTCGAGTAACGATAAGCAATCAAATGTGAAGACCATGCACCATAGACTTCAACAGATGACGCAGAATAAAAATAAATAAATAAATAAATAAATAAACAAGACAATTTGACACCTACCCTCTCATAACACACACCGGACTTGAATAATCCAATTATTATTTTACTATTTGAGAAGAGTCAAACATTAAATAAGTGTGGCCATTTACAGCTTGCTCCAGCCATCTCTGAGTTACAAGATACTATAGTCTATTCACTGCAATTAAGCCAGAAATCTCGACCCAAAACCTCTTAATTAAAAAGGGCTAGAGTAAATGGGCTGCAAATCAGCACATTTATTCCCTGGCTGACTCCTCCCAAACGATATAAATATTAACGCGATTATTCTAGTCCTTTAACATTTGTGGTCAAGATTTCTGCTCTTATTATAATGAACAAACTATAGTGATCACAATTTGTAGACCTGTCATATTGAATAGTACCACCACCGTATATAAGGTAAGATAGTACCATCACCGTAAATAAGGAAAGATAGTACCATCACCGTAAATAAGGAAAGATAGTACCACCACCGTATATAAGGTAAGATAGTACCATCACCGTAAATAAGGAAAGATAGTACCATCACCGTAAATAAGGAAAGATAGTACCACCACCGTATATAAGGCAAGATAGTACCATCACCGTAAATAAGGAAAGATAGTACCACCACCGTAAATAAGGAAAGATAGTACCATCACCGTAAATAAGGAAAGATAGTACCACCACCGTATATAAGGTAAGATAGTACCATCACCGTAAATAAGGAAAGATAGTACCATCACCGTAAATAAGGAAAGATAGTACCACCACCGTATATAAGGCAAGATAGTACCATCACCGTAAATAAGGAAAGATAGTACCACCACCGTAAATAAGGAAAGATAGTACCATCACCGTAAATAAGGAAAGATAGTACCACCACCGTATATAAGGCAAGATAGTACCATCACCGTAAATAAGGCAAGATAGTACCATCACCGTAAATAAGGAAAGATAGTACCACCACCGTAAATAAGGAAAGATAGTACCACCACCGTAAATAAGGAAAGATAGTACCACCACCGTAAATAAGGAAAGATAGTACCACCACCGTATATAAGGCAAGATAGTACCATCACCGTAAATAAGGAAAGATAGTACCACCACCGTAAATAAGGAAAGATAGTACGGTACCATCACCGTAAATAAGGCAAGATAGTACCATCACCGTAAATAAGGAAAGATAGTACCACCACCGTATATAAGGCAAGATAGTACCAGATAGTACCATCACCGTAAATAAGGAAAGATAGTACCACCACCGTATATAAGGCAAGATAGTACCATCACCATAAATAAGGAAAGATAGTACCATCACCGTAAATAAGGAAAGATAGTACCATGACTGTAAATAAGGAAAGACAGTACCATCAACATATATAAGGAAAGATAGTACCAGCACCGTAAATAAGGAAAGATAGTACCATGACCGTAAATAAGGAAAGATAGTACCACCACCGTAAATAAGGAAAGATAGTACGGTACCATCACCGTAAATAAGGAAAGATAGTACCATTACCATAAATAAGGAAAGATAGTACCATGACCATAAAAAATGAAAGATAGTACCATCACCGTAAATAAGGAAAGATAGTACCACCACCGTAAATAAGGAAAGATAGTACGGTACCATCACCGTAAATAAGGAAAGATAGTACCATCACCGTAAATAAGGAAAGATAGTACCATCACCGTAAATAAGGAAAGATAGTACCACCACCGTAAATAAGGAAAGATAGTACGGTACCATCACCGTAAATAAGGAAAGATAGTACCATGACCGCAAATAAGGAAAGATAATACCACCACCGTAAATAAGGAAATATAGTACGGTACCATCACCGTAAATAAGGAAAGATAGCACCATCACCGTAAATAAGGAAAGATAGTACCACCACCGTAAATAAGGAAATATAGTACCACCACCGTAAATAAGGAAAGATAGTACCATCACCATAAATAAGGACAATTCCATTTCCCTAACAGCCAATTTCCTGACACTTTAATGCATTATAATTAATGACTACAATTTTGCCTCATAAATACAGTTTCCCTCTCAAAATATCGTAACGGTTCAGTAATCGAAATACGGACACGGCAATTTATCGCCCGGTAAAACAGAACCGAGTATAGCGAAGAAGCAAGGAAGCGAGGGAGAATATGAGTGAAGAAAATAGATGATGATGATGATGATGATGATGATGATGATGATGACGAGAGAGAGAGAGAGAGAGAGAGAGAGTGGGCGAGAGTGAGTGTGTGTAAGGAAGCGAGGGAGAATATGAGTGAAATAAATAGATGGTGATGAGATGAGGGAGGGGCACATGAAGGAGTGGCTGTAGGAACAAAAGATCCCGGAAGTTGTGTGTGTGTGTGTGTGTGTGTGTGTGTGTGTGTGAGAGAGAAGAGAGAGCGCATGAGCATAGAATTCCTACATATATGTCTACACACAACAACACCCATTAATTTCCCCCATAAACATTCCCTATTATAACGCCCAATATTGAGATCAGACAATAATGACATCAATCAACACGGTAATTACACCCCCATCAACCCTAATTAATTTCACAACCAAAATATGGCCATGATTATCACCGACACTGTGTTTAATGAGGCCAAATTAAAATGGAGTTTCTGCATTAGAAGAGAGATGGGGTGGGGGGCGGGGCAGTTCTGAAACCCTTTCTCCCTCTAGTTTAGCCCCATTAGTTTTGAGATTTTAAGACATTCGGCCTATTCGTTTGGCGATTGTAAGACCTTTAACCCCATATCTTTGTCAATATTAAGATGTTTCGTGCCATTTAGGTGTCGATTTTTCCTAGAGAGCGATAGTGAGTCTGTAATTCAGTAGGAACCGACTTCAGCCGACAAAATTATCTGGTGGTAAAATGTCTAAAAATCACTAGAAGAAAATAAAAAAAGATGTTGCCGGTACAAAAGGGGTTAATGTGTCTGCCTATGTAATGTTAAGGGGGGATGGTTCACTTTTTGGGCGATTTTTGCATGTATTCATTATTTTTCTAGTTTCCTCCCTAGACCTCCATCAAATTAAAAAAAAAAAAAACATCCATTAGATCCCCCTTCTAGATTAATTTATAAAAAAAATCCCGGCCGAAGGCCGGTTCTTCCAACATTACAGGCTCACTATCATTCGCCAGGGAAAAAATCGACACCTAAATAGCACGAAAGGTCTAAATGTTGACGTAGAAATGGGGCGAAAGGTCTTAAAATCGACTAACTAATGAGGCAAAACTCTTCAAATCTGAAACTAATTGCGCTAAACATAAGGGAGA
>CM064517.1:34870959-35008904 GCA_032716605.1 Paralithodes platypus | reverse complement strand
TTATTTCAGTTGAAGGAAGTACAGCGTGATTTGGCGCAAGCTTCCCCTCGGACAGCGACCCCGAGCCCCAACTGTACAAGATGAGAATCTTTGCTCCAGACCGTGTCACTGCCAAGTCTCGCTTCTGGTATTTCCTCTCCAAGCTGAAGAAGATGAAGAAGGCCAGTGGTGAGATTGTCTCTATTAATCTGGTGAGCTGCTGGTTTAGTACTCTACAATAAACACAAAGATTTTGAAGTAGGACTTTGGTTGTAAGAACGATATGAATTTAAATGTAAAACTTGCACAACAAGCAAACCTAAAGAGGTACTGCACAACATTAAGACAAAAGAAAAATCACTGGAAATAACATAGTGTATTGAAGATTTAGCAAAATAACGTAACAAACAAAAACTCCACATAGTGTATATAAATAAAATAAGAAATTACATGGTTTTGGCTCAGTCTTCTCAAGAATTTTAAGTTTACATGGGTTTTGCATAGTACAGTAGGTCATTTTGAAGACAAAATTGTTCTTCACTTCCAAGTTTTTAAGTCTTCCTGCCCTTAGATTCAAGGTTATACAATATAAATAATATAGTTTAAACAAAGGTGCACATTATTTTTATGTTGGGTTTCACATTGTTGTCTCCATTATTGTGTGCTCATATTATTTGCATCTTGTCACCTCCTCTAGACCTTGTGTGGCTTTTGGAGTGGAGAGGAGAGGAATTATCTCAATCACCATTACCATTTCACTTGTTTTACGTGCTACTGGGGCCTTTTAAAAACAAAAGTTTAGGCCTTACCTCTTAACCCCTTCAGACTCATATGACGCAGAGGTTGCCAGATTAGCAATAAGAAATAGAGTTCTCTCACTCTTATAATTACTTCTCCAAAATTAGTTTTCTGCCCACAGCTAACTCAAAGACAACTGCAGAGGTTGAAGTAACTAAACTAAAGGTTTCTAAATACCCTTGATGGTAACAAAGGTTTTAAAGTATCCCTAATAGGCTCAAAATCGCGTCATATGTCGGAGAGGGTTAAGTGTTCTCGCCTTTGCCCACCAAAAGCTCTTAAGAGTGTTCTCGCCGTTCCCGGGTAAAGAGCAGCAGGGCTCTTGGGGTGGTAGCCGCCAGGTTAGGGTAATAGGGGTTAATGAAAATAATGTCGGAGGAGGCAGGCGAGTCATATGAGTGTTTAAGTTCATCTCATTAGGTGGTGGTCACGTACGTTGGAGGAGAAGCCGTTCTTATAAATAATTACCCAAAAAAAAAAAAAAAAAAAAAAAATATATATATATATATATATATATATATATATATATATATATATATATATATATATATATATATATATATATATATATATATATATATTTTAACCCTGTTCCCTATGACATTGACTGTATCTCTCTAATCTTATATTATGTCCCCTAGGTGGTTGAGCGCAAGCCCGATGTAGTAAAGAACATTGGCATCTGGCTGCGTTATGATTCCCGATCTGGTACCCACAACATGTACCGTGAATACCGTGACCTGACAGTGTCCGGCGCTGTGACTCAGTGTTATCGTGACATGGGGGCGCGACACAGGGCCAGGGCTCACTCCATCCAGGTACAGTATACCTTCGTTTATTTCACTCTTAGTTTGGCTTCTTGATAAAGTTTTAGTTCATTGCCACATCAATAATTCTTTGGGTTCACAGCTTTGTGTCTTCATTATTATGTGCACAGATAAATTGCGTCTTGTCGCCTCCTCTAGCCTAATGTGGCTATTGGAGTGAATCAAGATAGCAACACCGTATTGTCTAGTAGTCTGTAATATATTTCCTTTACTCACAAGATGATAGGACATCCAACAACAAAGTCCAATATGGAGTGTAATATATACTCAAAATGCTCTGCATAGTGGGTTTCTTAGCCCTAACCTGTAGGAAAATGAAGATTTATAGTTCTCGATCTATGGGTGGGAGGGAACACTTGTCTCTAATTCAGATCCTGGTGTTTCCTATGCTTAATTGGGGATGATGATACTTTTTTTTTTTTTTTTTTTACCACGAAGCACTCTGCTTAACCCATCAGACCCGGTTGGGCTTGAGGCACCCATAACAAACGCGGCCCGCGGACCCCGGAAGGGCTCTGAGGCTCCGGCAGCTTGAAAGCCGTCCGTCCGACGCATATAAACACAGCCGGTATGCCCGACGCCGCGCACCTCCGAACACAAGAAGGAGAGGCGTCGTTTGTTTGTGTGCGAGTGACTGTATGTTGTTGTTTTAGTAGTGAAAAGTGGCTCATATGGCTGACATCGCCACAAAGTTCTCTCAACGGAAATAGTCATCACAACTGAACCAGTTGAGCTTTCCCAGTGTATAACACCTCCTTTACGTAGGGCACGTGGTACCCGTCTTGCAACTCAATCCCACCCCTACTCTGTGCAACAAGAGTGAAATGCTTACTCAAACTTTCTTCTACTCAACAGCTGAGCTCTGGAACTCTCCCAGAATCAGTCTTTCCCTCTTCTTACGACTTAAATTGCTTCAAACTCCGTTTGTCCAGGCATTTTGGCCCTGTCACTCTTTCAACTATGGGGGAGGCACTCGCTATAAGGCAGTTCTGCCTTTTGGCTCCCTCAATCACATAGAAAAAAACAAAAACAAAATTTGACTTAGAGAGCTCTACTCAATGCCATTCTATAGGTACGAAACACATCTACGCTTGGAATGCGGAAGCATGTCAAATAACAAAGATACGGTAGCCTAGGCGTAGACGTTTTCGGCCAAAACCCCCGGGTTTCGGGGAAATTATAGAATACTATAGCTGGGCTAGGGTGGGTGCCCTGATATATCAGGAACTTCGGTGAACAATTGCCACAGTTTGCTAAACTGTGTCGGCCACCTCAGCACTGGTTGGCCCGAGACTCAAACCCTCAACCTCACGGTTTGCAGGAGTGCTCTACCAATCGTGCTACAGCCTGTGGGGGTCTTCACATTTAGTGTCCAGAAGAAAAGAATGCTAAATGTATCCTGCATATCATTAATTGCAATTGAAGATGGGGATCATTATGGATGGCAAGGGATACTGGACCTCCCAAGTCTGGACCCCTCTTAATGTTTTATTTTATTTTGCGGTTCCTATTTAGGTTTGTTTTGTAAGTTTTTACATTTAATCCTTTCAAATCGATGATACTGTTGTACCCCTTAATCTAGCTGCCACCAGACAGTTTCATTCAGCTGTGCAATTGTCAACTGACGGGTAGATGGAGATTCAATCGTGGCCATCCCCTCGGGGATTAGGGCGTCCGGCAATAGGTAGGTAGGAATGTCAGACTTCATTTTGGACCCTTTGGCTGTGTCAGAACGTATTATTATAATGTAAAACTTGCAAAATAAACAAACCAAAACGTATACGAACATAAAAAGACAAAATAACTAATCAAAATCGCTATGTGGAAACTACGCTTATGGAAAATAATTAATTTATAAATAAAAGAACACAATCCACCACATAGCGTGTACAACTGTACATTACTACATGAGCAAGGGTAGTCTGTTTCCCAAGCAACCTGATCCCGCACATAACAACGCACTAGCGTCACGTTCAAGGAATTCGTCAATATGGGAAGTCGGGGACGTTCTGGTAAAATTTTACTAAACTCTACATGAATTAAAATGTAAAACTTTCAAACTAAACAAACCAAAATTGGGATAAGGACAATATAAGTCAAATTAAATTATCAAAATCGCTATGTGGAAACAACGCTTACTAAAATGAAAATTATTAAATAAAAGAACACAATCCACCACATAGGGTGTACATTACTACATAAGCAAGTTAATCTGTTTCCCAAGCAAACTAATCGCACATACTGTATAACAACGCACTATCGTCACGTTAAAGGAAGTAGTCAAGTTTGGGAAGTCCGGGACGTTCTGGCAAATTTTTACTAAACTCTGCATGAATAAAGAAACTACATGTTAAATGTCAAAATATTATTTAAAATCAAATTTGCAACATGACAAGACATTAACAATAGTACAAAATACAAATATTGATCAAGATATCTGAAGCCCTCCGAATCATAAGGGGACCAACCGACATTTTTTGAATTTCCAAGCCAAGAACGTGGTGCCATAGCCCAACTTCTCCCCTACACACTGGTAGTCGTTTGGTACCCTTAAGACGAAAACTGTATGAGTGAGAGTCCTGGACGTTAAGGTAACTTTTTCGCCTTTCGGGAACACTCACCAATATCCTGGGAACAATATAACATGACACAAGGGGTCCAAACGACACTCAGTTAATCCCTCCATAATCTCACTCTCCCGTACGTAAAAGTACGTTCACTTACCCATACCCTTGTACTTACCTGTTAATTATTAACTACTTACCTGCCTTACCTGGGGTATGGAAATTGGAGGCTTGTGGGTGGGAATGATGGACAATTACGTACACTACCCAATATCAGTGCATTATTATCTTTAAAAGAAAAAACTCGTGATCAAAGTACTGGTAATGTTAGATTTTGGCCATTCAAAAAAGGGGATAATTTTGGTTTGGGTGTTTTTACTAAAAATATAGACGTGGAACCCCCTGTTTTTTACATGCTGGGATGAAAGAGTAGTGTTTCAGCTACCTTCAGTAAAAATATGAAGAGGGCACCTTACCGGGTTAAAGAGTTACACATATTTTGAACTGCCAAACTTTGACCTTGATTTTCTCAGAAGTAAGAAATGGTGGTTGGTCCCCTTATGATTCGGAGGGCTTCATCTATACTATTACAAAATAATATATAAAATACAGTACAGCACTCACTAACGATAGTGCTATCGGGTAGGTACCTGTAAGCATAGCATGCCTCAAGTGACCCCTATCAATAACTACCCTACAAATAACCTACATTTATAGCACAAATAAACTAAGGAAATCGCAAAAGTAAGCAATTGATACTATCGACAATGAATACATATAATATAAAAACAAATAATTGCAAAATATGAAGTAACAACAGATTTAAACAAAGAGTACTCTTTTAACAAGAACAATAAATTTAAAAAATCATCAATATTAATAATAATAATAATAATAGAAAAAGAAAAAGATAAACAATAAATACAGACAAAAAGTAAGCAGAGGTTATACAAGAAACTTCAAGTTAAAAATGCTTGATTAAAATTATTGATGTCAAATTTTAGAATACAGTCACAATAATTGACCCTAAAAAGATTAAATTTATGGAACAATTTACTTGCCTCAAAACCTCTGTCCACTAAGAGTCTGTATAGTAACCTAGCTCTAGCCCAAAAGTCATCTACTTTAGTACAGATTTTACAAAATCTTATTAATTTGGAATAAAAACAATTATAAGTTATTTTACTATCGATATTACTACTAGGGAAAGGAAAGTTTATTACGTTAAAATTAAAATCATCAACTTTGTGATATACTTTAAGTATGCACTGTTCATTAACATAAGGACAGCTTAGTATCGCAAAACCAATATCTGGGCCCCCTCCTTTGATAGCACCAGCTGTAGTGAGCGACGCAATCAATAAAATGAAGGACGGTAAAGCTCCAGGTTGCTCCGACATTGTCGCTGAGATGATAAAAGCCTCAGGGGAGATTGGTGTAAACTTAGTCACTGAGTTGATAAACACCATTATTAAAGATGAGAAAATCCCAGAGGATTGGCTCAAAAGTGTAATAGTAAATATATACAAAGGAAAAGGGGATGCGCTAGATAGAGGAAATTATAGGGGCCTGAAAATGCTTGACCAAATCATGAAGGTCTGTGAGAGAGTCCTTGATGGTTTGATCAGGCAAAGCATCTCTATTGATGATATGCAGTTTGGTTTTATGCCAGGACGTGGTACAACCGATGCTATCTTCATAGTCAGGCAGATACAGGAAAGATACCTACTAAAAGGCAGGGATCTTTACTTTGTGTTTGTGGACCTGGAGAAGGCCTTTGATAGGGTACCTAGAGATGTTGTACAGTGGGCTATGAGGAAACTTGGTGTGGAAGAGTGGCTGGTGCGTGTGATAATGAAGATGTATGAGGATTCGCGAAGTTCGGTGAGGGTGAAAGGTGTACTGAGTGATGAATTCGCAGTCCGACTTGGAGTCCATCAGGGTTCAGTGTTAAGCCCCCTCCTCTTTATTATGGTCTTGGAGGCGCTGTCTAGAGTTTTTAGAGGCGGACTCCCGTTGGAACTGTTTTATGCAGACGATTTAGTCCTAATAGCTGACAGTATGCAGGATGCTGAGGCCAAATTCAGAAAGTGGAGAGAGGGCATGGCGAGCAAGGGTTTAAGAGTCAATATTAACAAAACCAAGGTTATGCATTGTAGTTTGAGACGAGGCAATGTGGAAAAGAGCGGTGCATACCCATGTGCAGTGTGTGGAAAGGGAGTGGGCGTTAACTCAATTCAATGTAGCATCTGTCGATGTTGGGTACACCATGGGAGTAAGCGCTGTAGTAGAATAAAGGGGCCCCTGCCGAAGGATAAGTCAGAAATAGAGAAATTTGAGTGCGTAGTGTGCAAAGGCGAGCTTGTGTTAAGTGATGATCCTGTGGCTGTGAATTTTGGAAATGAGTCTTTGGAGCTGGTGAACAAGTTTTGTTACCTAGGAGATACCATCTCTGCCGGTGGTAGGGCCGAGGCTGCCACTGTTGCTAGAATTAGGTGTGGCTGGGGGAAGTTCAGAGAATTGATGCCAATCCTGACCATGAAAAGAATGCCTCTCCCCCTGAAGGGAAAGGTGTATGCCTCATGTGCTAGAAGTGCAATGACGTATGCCTCAGAAACATGGGCCGTTAAAGTAGAGGATGTCAACAGAATGGAGCGTAATGAGATGAGAATGGTGAGATGGATGTGTGGGGCCAGGCTACAGGATAGAATAACAAATGTTGAGCTGAGGAGACGTTTAGGTATAAAGAGTATTAGCGAGGTGATGCGTACAAGTAGACTGTGATGGTATGGACATGTGGAGAGAATGGATGAACAAAATTGGGTGACAAAATGCAGGTCTGTGATTGTGGAGGGAGCTGCACCAAGGGGTGGACCGAGGAAGACCTGGGATCGGACTATACGCGCCGATCTCAAATCCAAGAACTTGACAAGTGAAGCAGCCCTTAACAGGGTTGCCTGGAACGCCGCCATTAGGACAAGAGACTGAAACTGCACTTATGTGTGGAACACTCAGTCTTAAAATGTTATGTATGTATGTAATCTCTATATTTATATCAAGAAAATTTTCAACTTTATAATTTACGTTACATTGTGTGAGGGGAATAGAATTAGGGTAAATAAGTTTAGCAACTTGATTAAAATTTAACAAATTGCAAACAAGAATATCATCAATATATCTACTATTATTATTTAACAGTTTAGCAAGTGCTAATTTTTCTGGAATTTTATTTTTCTTGCTACTGTCAACTAAGTCTTTTATATATTTAAATTCTAAAGCAAGCAAGAATAAGTCTGCAATTAAAGGGCTAGCATTTCCACCCATAGGAATTCCTAATATTTGTTTGAAAATGTACGGCCCGAATCTAACATAAGTATTGAAAAGGAGGAATTTAAGGGCATCTTTAAGTTTAGTTCTATCAAAATATACAGAACTAGTGGGAGTAGAGCTAAGTGATGCATTATTAAAATATGTATAAACATTTATGAAATAATTACCATTCCTAACGAACCTGTCAAAGTGCAAATCTATAATAAAGCAAAGCTCTGAATATACTAAATCTAAAGGCAAATTGGTATACAAAGTTGAAAAGTCGAAGCTATGTACCGAGGTAACTTTCGGCATGGTATTTATTTTATCAATAACTTCTAACGAATTGTCAACACTCCAATAATAGTTAATGCCAGTTCTTCTCATGATGGTATTACAATATCTTTTATGAGTACTTTTAATGTATTTTAAGCAATTTACTACTTGTTCTGATAGAGTTTTAGTGGTAGCAAATTTTGCTCCGGCAATAAAGCGATATTTATAAGGTCTTTTAGGAAATTTAGGTAACATGTATAATTTTGCAATGCACTTGTTCTTATCAGAAAGTTTAATATCAAATATTATATTTTTCTTGGTATGTTCATCGATTAAGTTATCAATATTCAGATTATTTTGAATTTCATAAACAGAATTACCGCAAATATTTTTACGTAATGTTACCCTTAATACCTAATTCTTTTTTCATATTTTCAAGATAAAATTTCTTACATGTGAAGCTATAATTATCTACTGTAGTGATTACAAAATGTTTATGTAAATTTATTAAATCAGCTTTAAGCTTATTATAATTATAGTCTATAAAATCTGAAAGATTAAATTCATTTTTAAGCGAGAAAATTTTATTTCTAATTAACTTAATTAATAATTTAGACCATGCTTCTAGTTCTCTCGCATTGCAGCACGCAATTTTTAACAATTTATCTTTAATTTATTGACTGAAAAAACAATATCTTTTAAAATTATGTCCCATGTTACTTTATTACTCCCTATTCTAAATTTAAACCCTTTACGACATAGCTCCGCTAATTTGTCGTTTGCAAAATGTTTAACTAGTTCTACATCACCTGTTAATATGTGACATATCGGACTATAAATGAACTTTGCTAGTGCATCACGTCTGCTAGCTGGCATATCCATGACTCTTTCACACGCATTTATTATTATTGAAAATATCATATCTGAAAAAGATTTCCTAAAAGTTTATTGTAATTCCTAATAATAGCCCCATCAGGTCGTTCATATGAAATCACTATTAATGGTTTGAAATCTTTACAACCATCTGGTAACATGGACTTAACTTTCTTTGAATTAATAAGACTGTTAACATTAATTTTGTCTAAAATTAAAATGTAAAACTTGCAAACTAAACAAACCAAAATTGGGACAAGGACAATATAAAGTCAAATTAAATTATCAAAATCGCTATGTGGAAACAACGCTTACTAAAATGAAAATTATTAAATAAAAGAACACAATCCACCACATAGGGTGTACATCACTACATGAGCAAGTTAATCTGTTTCCCAAGCAAACAAATCGCACATATAACAACGCACTATCGTCACGTTAAAGGAAGTAGTCAAGTTGGGAAGTTTTAGAGGAATAATTTAAAGTGGACATGACTTTATCTTTAATACGGTTATCTTTGGATTTCTTAGAATTAGCTCTAATATATCCCATAAAAGCAAAGACTATATTCATAAATTTATTTGTGAAATTATGTTTATTATTTAGAATATTTTCTATAAAAGGAGCAAAACTTTTCTTTTGTAGGCCTTTCAATGAATCTTTTAATTTTTTAATTCCGAAATTTCGATATAACGAATATAAATTATTAACAATAATTTTAATATCAGACCTGCTTTTCTTTTTATTAAATGTATTTAGTCTTCTATTATAAAGAAATTACAATTAGTGTTAAAATCAAAATTTGCAACTTGACAAAACATATTTTTTTATTAAAATTGTCCAAGTAGCTAATTTGATTAATATTTGTACATTCTGACACAGCTCCTTTGACATAATCAGTAAGCTTCTTTAACAGATTATTTATCTGTTAAAGAAGCTTACTGATTATTTATGGTGATGGGCTGGTCTATCAGAGTGAGAACTGAGCGATCTCTGCTATACCCATAGCTTACTCTGACTGTTCCTTTTATTTATATATTTTCTAGATCTCAAGTGACGGCATCTCTTCCGTGGATTGACCTCCCAATCTACCAAGATTGGAAGCCAAAGCATCACATTTTTCCTTTGCCCCTCAACTTTCTCTTTATAATTGCTGAGGGGCACAGGGCCCTGGATGGGGCTTTGGTTTCCCGGGCGTTTCCGCACCCTCCTTAGCTCCCCGCCATGGAGTGGCTTCGTTCACCCAGGCTTTATTGTGGTCGGCAGGGAGGGTTCTGTGGGGGCGCTCAGTTATGGCCTTGCTTGGGGCTGTTTGGCCAGGCAGCTTGGGGAACAACAACAACAGATTATTTAAGTAGCGAGTATATACTATTTATTTTTATTTATTTATTTTTTTTTTATTTTTTTTTCCCCCCCCCCCCAACTTAATCCTTCCTCCCCTGGCAGCATTTATAACGGTCGATAGTCCTATCCGGGCGATCTGGCCAAAAAAACATTGTAGGCCTATTTTAGTTATTTTAACTGCTAGAGAATTCACACAAATCTCAAAATGTAGCCCTTACTTGTATCTGTGGAGAGAGTTTTGGCTGTTTTGCCGCGGATTTAGCAATATCGGACACGTTGGCAGACTAATTTTTGCGGCGCTCCGATCGTCTTTGTTTACTAACATTTCGTCACGCGGCTTTCATAGCACGCTTAAGGAAGCTTTCAAGCATACAGATTTTAAAAGGACAACCCGGGCTCCGGGCTTAAGCAAGGTGCGTCCTTTTAAAATGCTGCCCAGGCAGGAAGGGTTAAAGGGGTATAAAGTAGTTTATTAACATGTGTACAAAGACCATTATTCTAGATGACTAATACCTATTCAATTTAACCAGATCATGCGTGTTGAAACTGTGGCCAGCGGAAAGTGCCGCAGACCATTGACCACCCAGTACCACAACTCCAAGATCAAGTTCCCAGTCCTCTCCCACACCAAGAAGAAGAACATGAAGCGCGACAGGATCGCCTATGGCCGACCAGTGCCCAAGTGTTTCTAAGAGGCTCGTTAATAAATCTAGGCCATTTATTTAAGTTTGTGTATCCTTATTAGTATCTTCAAAACTTTGAAAAGGGTTAAAATCTTATTGTGTTTGGAACAGATAGCCAAAATGTAGGTGGATTAAAAAATACAACACACAACAGGAAAATGCATTAGGAATGAATGACAAGTTGACAACAATTGTGGGGGTCTTCTAGGGTCATTGGTGCCAGTTCTCTGCACCAATATAGGTGGTGCCCACCTTTCAACTTCTCCCCCCTATTCTGCCTAAAAGTGAACCAATTATTTAATTTTGCCAGTCTTCCACTTGACAGGTGAAATTTGGAACTCTTGATGCAGTTTTTACCACCATACACACTGCTGAATAACAAGGCTAGGGTGGGTGCCCTGACGAATCAGGGACTTAGTTACCACAGATTGCTAGACCGCACCGTTCACCAACAGCACTGGCTGGCCCGAGGCTCGTACCGTCAACCTCACGGTTAGCAGGCGAACGCTCTACCAATCGAGCTACGGCCTGCTTCATTATATTTCCCTTATCCTATGACCCTGCATTTTGATTTTTTTTTTTTTTTTTTACTAACATGCCTTGCCTTTTGCTCTATCGCGCTTTCAATTTGGTGGACACTTGTTACAGGCAGCATTGCCTGTCTAAACCAAAGATTGATGCTGGAGCAGTAATTTATTTACTAAGGGTGGAGAAGTCTAAGCAAAATATTGATGTAATTGTGTGCTTTACCTGGGCTTGTAAAGAAAAGTCATTACTGCAACGCAAGTTTATATTTGTAAAAGGGGCAGTAAAGATCCAACACAAACTTGCACCCCAATTTTCATGTTCTAGGTAAATATATCTACTTTTCAAGGTCTTCATTAAGTAGGCTTATCAAACTCCAAATGATAACTATGGGCAGAGGATTGGGTTTAGTAGGAAAGAATGATAGAGATTAGGAGTTGAATCAGTTGCTGTTTGCTGATGACAGCCTTGGTGGCGGATTCCGAGGAGAAACTGCAGCGGGTAGTCAAAGAGTTTGGTGTGGTTTGTGGGCGGAGGATGTCGATAAAAGTAAAGTAATGGTGTGTAATAGGGGGTGAATCTCGATGGGAAAATATTGGAACAAGTAGAGTATTAACCTCTCTGCTGAGCAGGGGGGTTAGTGACCACCTCCCTGTGCGTAGGTATTTCACTGATTCCTGTCACTCAAATTGTTATCTTACCATAAATATCATTAATACTTATCCATATGCGCCTATTTTACGTTGATTATGAAGATATTAACTTGTTACAACAATAACAAGTGGAAACGGTGTTTGGCTGGTCAAAATGAATGCGAGTTACATAACTAAAGTGTGAGCCAGCTTGACCAACATACGCCTGGAGCGACACTGGACGTGTAGTACCGTCTCTTTCTCATTCACTCGCTTGGTAACAAAAGCACAGCCTGCTTATTACTCGCTATTGTTAGCACGAAAATATACCGACGAATAAGGGAATAACGGAAAATAGGTGATAAATGAAGGAGGGGATGTGGAGGAGTAATATTTGGCATGGCCAAGGGGCAAAATAATAAAAAAAAAAAAATTATACTGGGCTGGTTTAAAAAAAAAAATGTATGCCTTGGATTATATAAGGCTTCCCGCAGCGCACCGGTAAAACATTTATTAGTCTTTTCGCACTAGCCGGGTTAAATATCTAGGAGGAACGATAAGCATGAGCAGAGGTAAAACTGAAGGAAGCGGGTAAAAAGTGCGATGTATCAAGGAATTGTTGTTCCAACAGTGAGACATGACTCTGAAGGAAAAGGAGAGAAGCTGCTGGAGGAGTATGTGTGGAATTACTCGTAGAGACAGATTGAGGGATGACGAGAAACGGTGGGGCAGCAGGAACATTTGTTAGCCAGAGTGGACAGAAGGGTGCTGAGCTGGCTGGTATGGTCATATTGAATGAATGGAAGATGAAAGGCTTACAAAGAAAATATGTGAGTCAGATACAAGGAGAGATAGACCCCCATTGAGATGGAGTGACTGTAAGACAAGCTTTGGATGAATAATGTGCTTGTGAGTAGTGAACACATGGTCATTTGGGAGAGAGGGTCGGGTGCAAGTTGAGCTAGATAATAGTCCATCAGGTGCCTGGCCCGGGGAGCCTGTATATATGAAGGGTGCGCCTGGAAGGGTGGTTTTGGCTTTGCTGCATGTCTGTCTGTGGAGATCGGAACCTGTCGGGGGCGTGGGAGTGCTGGAGGGACCCTGGTCTCTGGGTGACCTAGATGTGTGTGAATTTTTATTTTGTTTTTGCGTGTTCGTTGTTTTCTGTTGTGTTGTCCCTATTCGGGCTCTGTCTTGAGTCGGCCACCCCCAGAAAAATCCAGACAAGTTAGGTTGGCTGAAACAGTCTGGATTGAAATGCCCGTCCTAATTTCTGGGGTTTCCGGGTCTGAGAGTGCCGGGATTTTTCTGTATACGGTTTCACACTGTATATTTCGTCTTCATACCTATTTTCTAGTTGTTCACACGTTCATTATACAAGTAAAATATATGCATATGGAGTAGTATTATTATTTATATAGTAAATATAACTGTCAGAATTGACGCTAATTAATTCGCATATGCAGCACTTTAAAAAATATTGGCGCGCTCCTCGGTTATTATATACAAATTTGTAGAATAACTTGGAGGAGCAAGGCTTCTATTACCAACAGGCTGCTGCTCATCTGCCTCTTGAAGGATTTGGGGGAGTGGGTGGAGGAGCAAGGCTTCTATTACCAACAGGCTGCTGCTCATCTGCCTCTTGAAGGATTTGGGGGAGTGGGTGGAGGAGCAAGGCTTCTATTACCAACAGGCTGCTGCTCATCTGCCTCTTGAAGGATTTGGGGGAGTGGGTTCTAGCCTGCTGTACCAAAATGTGCATATGGTTTCGCACAAACGAACCTCCAAGATTTTATCGTTGGATAAAGGATTACAAGTAATATCAAGATTTGATTCAGCGGAGAATAACTTATGAACATTTCAGGCCACAATTTACTAAATGTCCTCGAATGTACAGGTAATCCAGGGTTCAATGCGCAGAGAATGTTGATGCATTTTCCATATTCTAGCTAACATACAATCATACTGGGCTTAGGAAAGATCTGAGTTAATAGTTTGGACCCCTATATACTCCCAAAAGATCCTTCCTAAGCTAAATAAAATGACAAAGTTAGCTAGAATACAATGACAATAGTATCATTAAAATATATGAGATTATAACAGGTAAATTCAGTAAAAAGTGAAAACACTAGGGCTACATTATCAATATTTTACTTACATTTAATATACCACTGTACATAAAGTAATATATTATCTACAATATTAACAATAAGCGATGCCAATACATGTTTTAATACTGTATTGAAAGTGTGTATATCCTCCCTCCCCCCCCCCCCCCCCCCGAGTTGTCATTTGGTTCCTGGATAGCTCCACGGGTACATCATTTCAACCAGTAGATCTTAAGGGGAGAATTTCACCTAGGGGATCTTCTTTTTTTCTTAGCTTCCAAGTTCTCCCTCATGTTTAGCCCCATTAGTTTTGAGATTTTAAAACGTTCCCTGGTTAGTTTGGTGATTTGAAGACATTTCGCCCAATTTCTGTCAATTTTAAGACTACGTGCCATTTAGATGTCAATTTTTTCCTGGCGAGCGATAGCAAGCCTGTAATTTAGGAGGAACCAGCCTTCGGCCAGGAAATTTTTTTACTGAAAAATGTACAAATTTATATTGAAGGGGGTCTAGGGAGTATTTTTTTAAAGCTTGATGGGGGTCTAGGAAGCAAACTAAAAATCTCCCCTTAACAGTGCCTAAGTAATCAAACCAGTGTCAATTTGAAGTACTAACCTAACTCAGCCTAACCTAAGCTAACAGTATTGGTCGATTTGACACCAGTCGAGAGCTACTGGTTGAAATGGTCTACTGGTCGAGTAGTCCGGTCCCCAGAGAATTATATTGTTACATCCTTGAATCGCATCGCCAATACAGATTTATAAATGCTTTACCCGATTGTACTTTTTATAGATATTATTTACCCAATTGTACTCTTAATATATTATACTGCATAATTATTTATATTACTGTAGATGCAAACATTATCTCTCACATCTACTCAGGTATATGGTTAACCCCTAAGTACCAGTGACATCTTTTTTAATCTGGTTTTAACTACATTTAGACGATTTTATGAAGCTTAGTAACGATATATATACTGTAGTAGCTAAAAGGATTCATTGAGATAGTCGGTAGTCTCTTAAGGGGTAGACGTCCTTCCTAAGCGGAGTAATTCTGTCTAATAGTTTCCCGAATACAGTATAATGAAAAGGACGTCACTGGTATCATGCGGGTTAACTTGTGCGAGTCCATCATTTTAAGTTTCTACCTCAACTACAGCAAGTCAATCAAATCCACACTAGAGAAATATCATGATTAACCCTCTCTGTACCGGCGATATTTCTTTAACTTTATTCTGGCTACTATTAGACGATTATATTCAGTTCAAAAAGGGCCTCCAACAATTAACAGCCTTCGAACTATCTCACTTAACCCTTTTGACTGCCACAGATTTGCTATTAGACAATTATATTCAGTTTAAAAAGGGCCTCCAGCAATTAACCCGGGAGCTGCGGGGAGACTCTTAAGAGTTCCCCCGGCGCACTGCGGGGAGACTTAAGAGTCAGAGAAAACAAAAATCAACTTTTGACATCGAAAAAAAAAAAAAAAATATATATTTTTTTTTTTTTTTTTTTTTTTTTTTTTTTTTTTGGCCCCTGGGCCATGCAAAATCTCAGTCCTCTACCTCCCCTCCTTCCCCACTTTCCTCCTCTCCTTCAGTTATCACCTATTTTCCCTGTTATTCCCTTATTCTGAGGTATATTTTCGTGCTAACATTAGAAATCCGATTGGAGGGTGTGGTCATCACTGATTGCAAGAGAGAGAGAGAGAGTATCGATCGACTGTGTCTCAGTGGCCTTGGGGGAAATTGGCGGGAAAGCAGATTGCCTCACCCATACATTATACAACTCGCGGGCTATATCTCCGATTTTGACCATCCAAACGCTGTTTTCACTCGTTTTATTGTTGTTTCAGGTTAATACCTTTATAATCAACCCATAATAGGCGCATATGGATAAGTATTAATGCTATTAATGGCACAATGAATATTTTAGTGACGGAAACACCTCAAATACGTCAGCACAGGGGGACGTTTCCAATTACCCCCATGCGCACTTCAGAGGTTAACAGGCTTCTAACTATCTCACTTAACCCATTTTACTACCACAGATCCCTCTTTAGCTACACAAAATCGTCTAAATATAGCTTGAATAAAATGTTGTTGTTGTTGTTCCCCAAGCTGCCTGGCCGAACAGCCCGAAGTCCCCGAGCAAGGCCAAGGCCATAACCGAGCGCCCCCACTGAACCCTCCCTGCCGACCACAATAAAGCCTGGGTGACCGAAGCCACTCAATGGCGGGGAGCTGAGGAGGGAGAGGAAACGCCCGGGAAACCAAAGCCCCACCCAGGGCCCTGTGCCCTTCAGCAATTATGAAGAGAAAGTTTAGGGGCAAAGGAAAAATGTGATGCTTTGGCTTCCAATCTTGGTAGATTGGGAGGTCAATCCACGGAAGAGACGCCGTCACTTGAGATCTAGAAAATATATAAGTAAAAGGAACAGTCAGAGTAAGCTATGGGTATAGCAGAGATCGCTCAGTTCTCACTCTGATAGACCAGCCCATCACCAATAAAAATGTAATAAAATGTAAAAGACTTCGCCTGTACAGAAAGGGTAAAATCCACCAAGCCACTCTCATGACCAGTCAACACCTAGCCAATCATGTAATAAGTTAGTTAAGGGGAGGTTTTCACTTAACCTCCTTCTCCCTCGTGTTGAGCCCCATTACTTTTGAGATTTTAAGACGTTCACCCTGTTGTTTGGCGATTTTAAGACACTTCACCCAATTTCTGTAAATTTTAAGACTTTTCGTGCCATTTAGGTTTTGATTCTTTCCTGTCAAGTGATAGTAAGCCTGTAATTTTGGAGGAACTGAACTGGCTAATTTTCTACCAAAAAATTTACAAATACTGTAGGCTATATATCGAAGGGGGGTCTTGGGTGTTTTTTTTTTTTTTTTTTTTTTTTTTTTTTAAACTTGATCGAGGGCTAGGAAGCAAACTAAGAATCTCTCCTTAACACATAATTAAACTGTAATCAGTAATAAAGTCTGAACCGTATTTAGAGACTTGTATCAACTCCACAAGATAAAAGGAAATACAGGTATTGTAGATCTAATTAACAAAGTGATGTGTCAGTTAACCCTTACAATACCAACGACATCTTTCTATTTCAGCTGCATTTAGAGATCTTATGAAGCTTAGGAAGAATATATGGTAGCTAAAAGTATTAATTGAGATAGTCTGTAATCATTTAATGGGTAGACATTCTTCCAAAGTAGAATAAAACTGTCTAATAGTTGCCAGAATATAATGAAAAGGACGTCACTGGTACTGGGTGGGTTAAGATTCTAGTCTAGCAAAATGGTAAACAATAATCAAGATACAGGCAGTTCCTGCGTAGCTTCCTAATTTTCAGGGAGAGATATCCACTTGAGGGATATTTTTCTGGACCCCTTCCTCCCTCATGTTTAGCCCCATCACTTTTGACTTTTTGAGACATTCGCCCCATTAGTTTGGCGATTTTAAGAACTTTCGCCCCATTTCTGTCAATTTTAAGACCTTTTGTGTCATTTAAGTGTCGATTTTTCCTGCCGAGCGATAGCGAGTCTGTAATTTAAGAGGAACCGGCCTTTGGCCGGGACATTTTTCTACCAAAAAATGTACAAGTTTAAAGACTGTTTTGTCCACAGAGAGTGTGGTTACAGTCTCACATTCTAAATGGCAGCTTTCCAGGCGGCCCTGTCAAGAGATGCCTCTGTTGTTAAGTTCTTTATTTTGAGATCGGACCGGAGTATCCGAGCCCACGTCATTCTAAGAGCTAGCTTCAGCGCCACCTCCGGCGGAAACCGTATCGCCCAGGTAGCAGAACTTATTCACACAATCCAGCGTTACACTGTCGAAATCAACACGGACAGGCGGGTCATTTAATACAAGATCTCCCTTGCACACTGCACATTCAAAGTCTATGATTCTTGTCAAAGGTCCTCTAGCTCCAACTACACCTCGTGTACCCAGTCACTACAGACGCAACATTGAATTGCGTTACTTCCCACATACTGTACTGCGTATGGATAGTCGCCGCTTCTTTCCATAGTTCCACGCCCTACTCCACTAATCAATCATGACCTTTGTTTTATCTATGTTAACTCTTAGACCCTTATTTGCCATACCCTACCTCCATCTTTTGAACTTCGCCTGTGCTTCCTGCGCACTATCTGCGATAAGAACTAGATCATCTGCATATAACATCTCCCATGGGAGTCCTGTCCTAAATTCACTTGACAGAGCCTCCAGGACTAAAACAAACAGTAATGGGCTCAGCACTGAACCTTGGTGAACTCCAACCTTCACTGGGAACTCTTCGCTCAGGTCCCCGTTTACTCTAACTACTGTCTGTGACCCCTCAGACAACTGAACCAGGGTCAAATTAAACTTTAAACTCACTTAGGGTAAGTAGGCCGTAGAGGTGTATTCCAAGTTAACTTTTCCCAATACATTACGGTACTATGCACAGATGGCAAAACCTCTAACCTCCTCATTGGCTATGAAATTGTCCCTCAGACTCCCAAGAGGTATTTCGTACACTGAGTATGATTAAGGGAAGATGGATTTTTTTTTTTTTTCATTTATTCCTTTAGGCCTACTTCTTAGTTTTCTCTCTAGACCTCTATCAAGCTTAGAAAAACACCCCCTAGACCCCCCCTTAACCCTCGGAATCAGGGAGGCCTCATATGAGGCAAAATGGTCGGCTAAAAATCGCCGCTATAATCATCAGAACTCGGCAACCACGAGGTGTAGCGACGTCATCTCTACGGCATTCTACAGACAACAAAAATTTCTACAATTTACAAAAACATTGACTGCTCTAGGTGGTCTCAATCAGTAGCTACTGAATTATGAAGTTGATTTTACCAAAATTCATAGGAGGCCCCCCGGATCCCATGGGTTAAGATAAATTTGTACATTTTTCGGTAGGAAAATGTCCCGGCTGATTCCTCTTAAAATTTCAGGCTCGCTTTCGCTCGCCAGGAATTAATCGACACCTAAATGGCACGAAAGGTCTTACATTTGACAACGAAATGGGGCGATAGGTGTTAAAATCACCAAACTAATGGTCCAAACGTCTTATAATCTCAAAACAATTGGGACTTAACACGAGGGAGAAAGGGGACCAGAAAAACTACCCATCTCCCCTTAACCTCAACAGTCCATCATCAGCCTCGCCTTAAAATGAAAACGGTATCATACTGAACGGGTACTATGCACGGTGTAAAACGTATTGTGGCTAATTAAACTTTATAAAATGCTATAATGATATAAACTTCATAAAATGCTATAAAAAATAATATATAACACGTAAAAAAAACAGAAGCGTAAAACTAATAAGCAAAGTGGAGTGATCATAAAGTCAGCAATTTCTTAACCCCTTCGGTACCAGGGACGTCTTTTTAATATGATTCTAGCTATATTTAGACGATTTTGTGTAGTTAAAGAAGGATCTGTGACCGTAAAAAGGGTTAAGTGAAATAGTTTGAAGCTTGGTATTTCCTGTAAGCTCTTTTTAAACTGAATAAAATTGTAAAAGGGTTAAGTGAAATAGTTTGAAGCTTGTTATTTGTGTAGGCTCTTTTTAAACTGAATAAAATTGTATAATAGTAGCCAGAATAAGTCAAAGGGATAGCACCGGTACTGAATGGGTTAAGACCTATAACTAAAAACTTTCAGAATCACAGACCAAATCAGAATGTTCCATCCCCTTACCGTCCACTTAGGAATACTTTTAACCCCTTCTGTACCGGTGATGTCCATTTAACTTCATGCTGGCTACTATAGGACAATTTTATTCAGTTTAAAATGGGCCTCCAGCAATTAACGGGCTTCTTTAACAATTTTTACTACTACAGATGCCTTTTAAACTGCACAAAATTGTCTAAATATAGCTAGAATACAATGAAAAAGACGTCGCCCGGTACAGAAGAGGTTAACAAAAACTTACAATATCAAATCACGTCACTTCACCGTCCTTCTGAGAATACTTGAAAAAAAAACTACAATATCAAATCACAATGAAGTACAATACAGCATTATCACAAAGCAATAGATAAATTTATACAGCCAAGAAGAAAAAGAAGTAGTAGAAACTATATATATTTACAAAGATATTCCTTCCTGACAGTCTCACACATCACAACGTAAAGGCGGATTCGCACGACCGCTTTTCCCGCTCAACTTTTGAACTGCAACATTTTTTTTCTGGGGACATTTTGAACCTTTTGCACTGATGTCAGCAACTACCTGTACTGTATACTGTATTGAGTTTAGAGTATTATAGATGTCAAAATTCTGACATCAACATAATTCAAAAGTTGTGGGAATAATGCTCGTGTAAATCTGCCTTAAGGGGTAAAGGAGCAGGGACGTTGGTAAGGAGAATTGTGTCCACGCTTCGTTTACAGTAGCAGACTAGCGGTCATTGTTTTGTCTACCTTTGGATTTTAGTGCGTTTGATTTTTTTTTTTTTTTTACCGAAAAATGTAAAAATGTATCTTGAAAGGGGATCTCAGGGGTGGTTTATGAGCTTGATAGAGGTCTAGTGAGCAAACTCCCCCCCCCCCCCCCACTACATAAAGCGGACGACCCCATAAGCAGCAGCTATATGAAGGTACAGTACTGTAATGATACCGCAACTGAATCAATCCATAAAGAAAATGGTCAATGTAGGTAGCTATTTTAAGGTACGGTTGTGCTAATAAGTCATGTCCCAGCTGTCATTACGTTTGGCTTGCTCTATGCTGTATTAATGTCTGTCAGATGTTGAATAGGGTGGGTAATTGTAAGGATATGTTTGTATATTTCACTCGATATGAAGAAATGAAGCTTAGATATTGCCGATACCAATTATTGATCAAAACATACTTGGTGCCGAGACATCACTTATTAGCACGACTGTACTAGTAATATAGCAATCTGTAAAAAGATGGCAGTACCCAGGAATTTCTGAATATTTGCAGGAAAAATACTGACACATTACAGTATTCTGATAAACTTATAAGAAGCCCAGTTAGTCACATTAATTTGTATGCACTCCATGTATTTATATTGCCTATCTATTCTATCTATCTTTTTACTCAGGCCTAATACCCACTTTTCCTATTTGTTTTATTTTCTCTTCTTTTTTATATTGTATGGAAGGAAAATTATGATTGAATTCTAAAATTCTTATGCAATACTTAAATAATAGACATACAATGGTTTAACGTTGCTTTCCATTACATACATTATAACGGCTCACACGGGGTTGCCTTTTCGCATTTGGAATATAATACTGTACAATAAAGTCCCGCCACGAAACTGCCTATCATGTCATAATTTTTGTTTTTATATTGGCATAGTGCTAACCGTGCCGCAGCAAGACTTGATTAAGTCTAACTGCAGCACCTGCAGTATCTGCAAACCACACCAGCCTGAACATTGCTACAAGACTGTACCATACCAAGACTCTACTGTACATTAGGCAGCTTGGACTTTAGAATAACAAAACCCTGCCCCAACACTTCCCCACCATGTAAACACTCTGGCTGACTGTGGCGTGGCACCATTATCGGCCAGGTAAGACTAGGAGAGTCCCCTGTGTCATCTATCCGTGTCCCACCAACCTCGGCAGTGACAATAGCAAGGCTATATTGTGAGCCGTGGCATAGTCAGTAGAGCGTCGGCTGCTGATCAAAGGGTCGGCAGATCGAGTCCGCCTGTCAAAAGTTATATGTAGATGTCAAGCCCGGGCAACTTGACCTAGCGATTCGTGACAAACGTCTAATGTTTTCAGAAATTAGGGCATCTGGCAGCAAAAAACAAAAAAGTATAGTAATTGATGTTGGCCCACAAGTCTACCGCCATCCCCCCTATCAAAGTTACGGTTTTATAGCAAATATATTCTTGCAAGTCAGTCACACTATCTTTCCTTCCATACATAAAATCATGGCATGGATACAAACTAATATGGCCAATTATACAAAGAGCAAAGTACTAGGCTTCACTAATCAAAACTCATGGTCTTGGTTTTGTTTTGTTTTTATTTCAAAATATTGTTTTGTTAAATCTTAGGAATGATAAGAATGTGTGTGAAGGTACCTTCTTGATGCGGAGGGAACAAGAACGAGAGGACACTAAGAAAATTTACAAGGAAAGAACTAGGCTTGAAAAGACAAACTCTTTTTGTGATGGAGTGGTAAATGAGTGGAACGCACTGCCCCAGTATGTGGTCGATTTGAATCAGTAAAGAAGTTTGAAAGTAATCTTGATAAAGCACGGGGAAGACAAGAAGTTGAAGTTTGATTACAAAGCAAAAATACAGAAAATACAGTGCAAGTACTGGTACTGAGCTTGATACAAAGGCCTAGTTTGCCTTTTTTCCAGAGGATCTACTGTAAGAATGTAAGACAAGCAAAACGTCAACAAAACTCTCCTTACGTATGTCTCTGGTAACGAGCAATGGGGAGAGAACATCATTTGTACGATAAGCTAAATTCATAAAACCTTATCTCTTAAGAAAAACCTTAAGGTAATGAGATCATTTAACCTCGAGCACTACCAAGGCTTCCACATACAGGGCCATTTTATTAAACCATGGTAAGAGCTTTCCCTATGACCTTCCCCAACCCAGATTGACCGTTATACAGATAAGCGATAAGGGTCAATCTGGTTCAGGAAAGGTCGTAGGGAAAGCTCTTCCCATGGTTTAATAAAATGGCCCACACAAGGTCTCAAGCTCCAAATGCATGACATCACAGAAACTATCGTAACATATCTACATATTAATGTAGCTTGTATGCACAACATAATATATAAGTACTTAGAATTATAAATATATTAAAACATGGTAAAAGTAAACAAAACGTAATAATAATTAATGAGAGATACTGTACAATCGCGGTCATTACTTCCGATACATTTTGAAGCCTATATTTAAAGGAACCTCCGAAATACAAATATTAGGTAAAGAATTAGTAAACAGTTTCAATTCAACCAGAGACAGCTTTGAAATTTATCAGAATTGTTTTACCATGACCGTACATAATCATATAATGTAAATATATATATATACTGTACTGTATATATATATAATTAAGGTACTTGTGCAATGTCCTTGGTTACATAGAAGTTATGCACTACTCAACTGTTTACTTTTTAATTCTTATCACATGTTCTTACTATTATAAAAATTAGTTTAACCCTTCCGCCTCGGCAGTCCTCTTACGCTCCGTACCCGCGTTAATCGGCGCATGTTGGGTGTTATGGCCTTATTTTCTCAATAGCTAAGCAATGGTATTAGGTAAAAAGATAAGCTTAATTGGAAAATGAAGTACATTTTGTTATCTTGATTCTGGTGTTGACCGGACATTGCTGTCGTCGGGTTGTTGTGTTACGCAGTTGTGAATATTACGCGCGCGGGAGTTTAAGAAGCCTACCGAGGACCACGGTGAAAGTTCGGTGTGGCGTACAAGAGGACAACCGAAGTGCGGAGCTTAACCAATGTTCAATCATCATCATCAGTCTACATTAGTATCAGTCTACATTAGTCTACTGAAGAACTGGCCTATCCCAAATAAGATGATGTGAGTCTGTGTACTTGGTGACAGTGGTACAGTATAGTAATGATGCATGTACTGTATGATGGAGTGCTTGAGGAATGTTGTTATTCAGTTGGAATGGTCGTGTGTGTTGTCTGTAACCAGTTATCAAACATGTTAGGCACTAGTTTTAACGGGACTCTGGTCAACAATCCCCTTTATGTCTGCCTCTCACAACATAACTGTTTCTTACAGCAGGGCATGACGAGTCAATAATGGGGCTTTGCACACTAGACAGTCCAAGCATCCATTAAGTTGTAGGGATACTATATGTGCAATATTAGGCTTTAAATTTAACTTAATATAAGGTATTGGTAGATATTTTTAAGAGTATATGATATTGCAGAATCTAATGTAAATGAAAACTATAAATAGTAGATCTCTGAATACTGTAGATCTATAATGTGAGTTACTGAATCCACTGCCGTGGAGAAGTGGAACAAATAACAAGAAAACGCAAGCTTTAATTAATATTAGTATTATTATAAGTAACTTGACTGGTATAATATATCCTCTGATTGCTACTGTAATACCATAGGTTTTAAGTTGAGGTCTAGCATATGTAGAAAGCCTTGATACAACCCTCCCTCACATATCTACTTTACCACAACAAATTTCTGTACAATCTCTTATCACATCAGTATAAAATTCAAATTTTTTTTTTTTTTTTATGAAAGCTCCAAGCAAATATTTTAAAATCGGAGAACAAAGAAGTCTTAGCATAACACTGAACCTTAGCCTGATAAATGAGGAACGCAGAACAAGAGCAGGACAACCACGGATATCACTAGTCAGAATCATATAGGATAGTCGATGGGCCAGATACCGGAATCACAAGAATCGGCACAATCCGAGGTCAAACTCTCAGTATAATCTCCAATAAATAGGCCTATCTAATAAGTGAGATAAGAGCTCATATCATATTGAAATAACATTTCCACAACAATAAGAAAAATGTCTTGAAGATTATACCGGTAACTGTAGCTATAAACCCTCTCTGATGGTAGCAAGTTACTCCCTGGACCACAGACTATATTAGAAATAAAATATTCCCTCTATCCATGTCAAGAGGAGGAATGGGGATAATAGTGACGTTCATATTGTCTGCAGACTGCAACTTTGTCAGATTTGTGAGACTGATGGCTAGAAATGAAGCACTATGTTTATCCAAAATCCTTATCAGGGGCCATGATGGCATATTTTTTAAAGTTTTTGACAGCAGGCTAAATTTGTATATTATTCGATAGAAAAATTTCTCCGGCAAAGCCGGATTTCTTCATACAATACTGGCTTGCTATCGCTCGCCAGGTAGAAATCAACACCTGTATGGGGATAAACGTCTAAAACAGTTGGCTGAATGGGGCCGAACTTGTGTTTATCTGTTGATCTTGGATGGTTTCGGTGAGCACCTATACCTCATTTCAAGTTATTAATTATTTGATCCAGATAAAAATTCTGGAACTGTGAGCCACCCTTTTGGGTGAAGTAAAGCTTGTCAAAGCTGTCTCGAGTCGTCGTCGTAGTCCCCCCCACCCCCCAAAAAAAAGTGGGGATTGGGCCTCAGTATATAGATAGATAGATAGATAGATAGATAGATAGATAGAAAGATTGTCTATGAAAGTGCTCCTCTAGCAGGTAGTGGGTGACCAAGGAAGACGTAGGATCAGGTCTGGACAGCTACTTTTACACCACTGGTTCAAAACACTCGCACTCATAAACGCCCACAAACCAAAACGGCCCAAGACATAAATGGTTAAGGTAGATTAAGCTACATAAGGGTAGGTTAAGCTACATAAGGTTAGGTTAAGCTACATAAGGTTAGGTTAAGCTACATAAGGTTAGGTTAAGCTACATAAGGTTAGCTTAGTATAGGTTTTGGCTGAATGGATACAACCCAGAGATAGAGAGAAAAGGAGAAAAAAAAAACAGGTCACCCCCTTTAATTAAGTCAAATTGTCTAATGATGGGCAGAATACCGTGGAAAAAATCTCACAATACAGAAAGGGTTAATATCTTGGCTCTGGTGATATTGGCATTCATCCAAATCTTAAAATAAAAAAAAAAACAAAAAAAAAATGGGGATTGGGCCTGAGTATATAGATAGATAGATCCTACTCTGGGTCTGCACTCCTCAAATCACTCACTCTATATTTAATCAGGTATGTTTTAATCAAGTTCCCTGTAATCATTCTTGCCTACCGACAAATCGCACCTCGCCATATTCAAGATAATTTTTGCAGTTGCTGTAGTCAGATTCAAAAGTTATGATTATGATAGACTCTGGCCCTAACAGCACTCCTATCCAATATTCCTATAGTAGAGTTAAAGGTGCGTCATACAAACAATCATAGTGGATGACATAAATATCAGTTATAGATTTAAGTTAAAAAAAATCTGTAGAACTGGAGTCTGTTCTCTAATTTTAACCTAAAGTAAGTACACTCGACCCTCCATTTGCCGTACCCCCAATTCCCGGTTTTCGGATTTCCCGGTCACTGACCAACCCCCGTACAATATTTGACAGGCCCGTACATATGTACGGAAAAGTCCGGGAACATTAACGAAAGTACGGGCATTCGAATTTATTGCACCGCACGGCACAAGTTTTCCGCACTCCTGCACTATTACAGGCCTACACCATCATCTAGCCAGTTTCCCTTTAGTAAAGAAATCTTATATAAAGCTATATAATGTTATTGCATTTATAAACATAACAATCCCAAGCGGCAGTATTTTTCGTTAATAGCCTATTCGTTCGGCTTGAAAGAACATGTGTTCAGCTTTGCCAGAAATGTACTTTCGGCGGCGACATTCGCCGTGACAAGAAGAAGAATGCTAGCCTACTTGGACCAAAATTGGCAAAATGGCGACGTGTATATATAAACGGTTCCAGCTTTGAAGGCTTCGTAGGGCAAGCCATGAGAACTGAGGAGCTTATGATGAGCATGATGAAGCATCAAAAACGAACGAAATAGGCCTAGGCTTAATTCAATAATATACTCTTAAGATGTTACTGGTGAGTCTTATTATCCTTTACACATATTAATTACCATATACTACAGTACTGTATAGTAGTTTTCAGAAATTTGTGATTAAATTCCGAAAAAGGGTAAAACTAGGCTTACTTAAGGGTGATTATAGTCCGGCAATGTTTATGTGGCACGGACTGTTAGGGTTCCCGGACTTTTGCGGCCCCCGGACTGGACGCCCCCCCATATAGTCCACCAAATGGAGGGTCGAGTGTCCCTATAAGTATCAGTCTTAACTTTGGCGTACCATAATCATGTAACTCCTATACTACACAATTATAAATCAGAGGGATTTTAAATTATAATTACCAGTGCAGTATACAAAATCTTCAGATATAAAAAAAAAAAAAAAAATTGGCAAGACAAAATAAAGACATAGAAAACACATTTATATAAACAGTCATCTTCTGATACATCTAATTTGTTTTAAAGATAACTAAAACTAAGTTTCTTTTCACCTAGCTAATTGATTAAATTGAGGATCAATGATTTATTAACGAGTGAAATATTGTTCAGCCTCGCAGGCACCGAGTACATAATTTATAAACAAAGCACAACACAGTTATTACGGACAGTTGCCAATAACAAGCACATTTAGAAGGAATCCAGAATTCTTTAGTAAGACTGATCTTTAAAATATGTGTGGATATCCTTCCTTTCAACTGACGCGAAGAAACAGACTTCAGAAACATCCACCAGTAATAATGCTTGTATGACACCACCCTACAATGTCCAGGCTCAGGTTTTCAGTTGGCTTTGGTAATGCAGTACTAGCTTAAAACCAGTTTCTTATTTTCCTTCAATGGTTTGTAGAATTTGTTGACAAGATATAAAACTTGATTTTGCCTTGTAACGTAAGCACACAAAAGAGTCGCCACTGCATTAATTTCACCATCTGCACTAAATATTCACCAGTTGTATCATTTTCCAACAACTCCTGATGGCAACTTTATTCGGTGTGAGTATACTAGGTTCGTGTCCTTGGAGTGCCACATTTATTTGTTGATTTCATTAATTGAGTTTAGAAGTAAAGTTGGTTGGTGAAAAAAATAATAATATATAGGGACTACCTTGCACTGGTAATGGTGACTAGACCAAAGGTAGATTACTTATCATACAATTTTTATAAAAGTAATATTCAAAAACTGCTAAAAGGAAGTTGCCCATAAGAGAGTTGTGAGAAAAAGCACTTCAACAAATCCACAATAACTCGCATACTATACACACATACATAAATTCAAGACCGAGTGGTCCACACGAGGCGCTGTTTCAGTCTCATATCACAACTCAAGTTATTTCAAGTAAATTTCATGCATTTTGTTTCTGGTTTTGGTTAGCTTGTTTTGCAAGCTATATATTTCAATTCTGCATAGTGCTACTGGATGGTGGTCTGGATCTGCCAGAGTGAGGGTTGGTGTCCTCTACTTCCCACAGCCGGTTCTGACTTTACCCTTTTTATCATTCTTATTTCTAACTTTTTTCCTGAGAGTGGTGAAGGCAATGGGGCCATAATGGTGTGCCCCATGGTTCCCTAGTGTCTCTCACAGCCCACTGGCACAAGTCGGCCTTTCTCTCTCTGGCGCAGGGATGCGGTGACCCTATAGCCCACCACTTTGGTGGTGCAATCAGCTTCTGGAGCAGTGGACCACTGGTTCCTATCTTCAGAAAATTTGCTTGGTATACTTCCAGCCAGGGCCCCACTGGGGTAAATAATATAGCAAAACAGTAGTGGGACTGCCATCCGGGTGAGGGACTGCTCTGGGTCTGCTCCTTCAGTGCTAAGGGTCATAATCCACTTAGTGGAAATTGCACTGTGGAGTGGGTCAGTGGATGCATGTCTGAGAGCCTGGAGGCAGTTTCTACCATGGCCATCCCTTTTGGGGCACCAGATTATTGATGATGATGATGCTACTGGGTGACCAAGGCTCTCGTGTGAATGTACGTATCTAATCCTTTTAAAATACCGGTAAAGCAAATCCTCTGCTAACATGCGTCCCTCACCCGATTCAGAGGTAGAATTTTGCCAGAGAACTCAACCTTACAAAGATTATGTTTATGGCTGACATTGAATGAAAACTATTAAAGAGCTCAATATTAATTTTAATAACCGATATCCATGTATTAATGTTGGCTATCACAATTATTGTTAAGGTGATATTTCAGGATAGATGGCAATATTTATGCACTACAGTACAGAGACTTTTAGTGTTGGTGACGTTAGCATTGTCTCACTTCACTGACATTCATTATACTGTATTATTAATTAACTTACAGTAAATCAACCTTCTCAATCAGATAAACGGTCAATCTTTTAGTATCCCTTTTTGTATTAGTTTGTCATAACAATTATAATCAAAATATAGAAGCCGGCAATATTAGTGCAGAAACAAATTTTAAACCAGGAAGTTCAGAGAACTGCTGCCAATTCTGACCATGAAAAGAATGCCTCTCCCCCTGAAGGGAAAGGTGTATGCCTCATGTGTTAGAAGTGCAATGACTTATGCCTCAGAAACATGGGTCGTTAAAGTAGAGGATGTCAACAGAATGGAACGTAATGAGATGAGAATGGTGAGATGGATGTGTGGGGCCAGGCTGCAGGATAGAATAACAAATGTTGAGCTGAGGAAACGTTTAGGTATAATAAATAGTATTAGTGAGGAGATGCGTACAAGTTGTTGTTGTTGTTCCCCAAGCTGCCTGCCCCTCAGCAATTATGAAGAGAAAGATGAAGGGCAAAGGAAAAATGTGACGCTTTGGCTTCCAATCTTGGTAGATACATACATACATACATAACATTTTAAGACTGAGTGTTCCACACATAAGTGCAGTTTCAGTCTCTTGTCCTAATGGCGGCATTCCAGGCAACCCTGTTAAGGGCTGCTTCACTTGTCAAGTTCTTGGATTTGAGATCGGCGCGTATAGTCCGATCCCAGGTCTTCCTCGGTCCACCCCTTGGTGCAGCTCCCTCCACAATCACAGACCTGCATTTTGTCACCCAATTTTGTTCATCCATTCTCTCCACATGTCCATACCATCCCAGTCTACTTGTACGCATCACCTCGCTAATACTCTTTATACCTAAACGTCTCCTCAGCTCAACATTTGTTATTCTATCCTGTAGCCTGGCCCCACACATCCATCTCACCATTCTCATCTCATTACGCTCCATTCTGTTGACATCCTCTACTTTAACGGCCCATGTTTCTGAGGCATACGTCATTGCACTTCTAACACATGAGGCATACACCTTTTTGGGAGGTCAATCCACGGAAGAGACGGCGTCACTTGAGATCTAGAAAATATATAAGTAAAAGGAACAGTCAGAGTAAGCTATAGGTATGGCAGAGATCGCTCAGTTCTAACTCTGATAGACCAGCCCATCACCAATGCGTACAAGTAGACTGGGATGGTATGGACATGTGGAGAGAAATGGATGAACACAATTGGGTGAAAAGATGCAGGTCTGTGATTGTGGAGGGAGCTGCACCAAGGGGTGGACCGAGGAAGACCTGGGATCGGACTATACGTGCCGATCTCAAATCCAAAAACTCGACAAGTGAAGCAGCCCTTAACCTCTGAAGTGCGCATGGGGGGTATGAGACACCACACTCCTGTGCTGACGTATTTGAGCTGTTCCCATCACTAAAATATTTATTTTACCATAAATAGCGTTAATACTTATGCATATGCGCCTATTATAGGTTGATTATAAAGGTATTAACCTGTTACAACAATAAAACAAGTGGAAACAGCGTTTGGATGGTCAAAATCGGCGATACAGGCCGGGAGTTACACAATGTATGGCTGAGGCAACCTCCCAGCCCACCACTTTCCTCCACCTCTGGAGAGAGACTGTCGATCGATACTCTCTCTCTCTCTCTTGCACTCGCTTGCTAATAGTGATGACAACGCCCTGCTACCAACTCGCTAATGTAAAATAGACCACAGGAAAAGGGAATAACAGGGAAAATAGGTGATAACTGAAGGAGGGGAGGAAACTGGGGAAGGAGGGGAGGTGGAGGAGTGATATTTGGCATGACCCAGGGGCAAACAAAAATAAAAAAAATAAAAAAATAAAAACCCAATTTTTTTTTTCGGTGTTTTAAATTGATTTTTTGTTTCCCTGACTCTTAACCTCTGAAGTGCGCATGGGGGTAATTGGAAACGTCCCCCTGTGCTGACGTATTTGAGGTGTTTCCGTCACTAAAATATTCATTGTGCCATTAATAGCATTAATACTTATCCATATGCGCCTATTATGGGTTGATTATAAAGGTATTAACCTGAAACAACAATAAAACGATTGAAAACAGCGTTTGGATGGTCAAAATCGGAGATATAGCCCGCGAGTTGTATAATGTATGGGTGAGGCAATCTGCTTTCCCGCCAATTTCCCCCAAGGCCACTGAGACACAGTCGATCGATACTCTCTCTCTCTCTCTTGCACTCGCTTGCTATCAGTGATGACCACACCCTCCAATCGGATTTCTAATGTTAGCACGAAAATATACCTCAGAATAAGGGAATAACAGGGAAAATAGGTGATAACTGAAGGAGAGGAGGAAAGTGGGGAAGGAGGGGAGGTAGAGGACTGAGATTTTGCATGGCCCAGGGGCCAAAAAAAATAAAATAAATAAAAAAAAAAAAATATAAATTTTTTTTTTTTTCGATGTCAAAAGTTGATTTTTTTTTTCTCTGACTCTTAAGAGTCTCCCCGCAGTGCGCCGGGGGAACTCTTAAGAGTCTCCCCGCAGCTCCCGGGTTAAGAGTCTTCCCGCAGTTCCCGGGTTAACAGGGTTGCCTGGAATGCCGCCATAAGGATAAGAGACTGAAACTGCACGTATGTGTGGAGCACTCAGTCTTAAAAATGTATGTATGTATGGGTCTGCCTGCGGAAATCGGAGCCTCTCCAGGGGATCTGGGACCTGGGAATCTTTTGCTGGGGACCCCAAATGGGCCTGGGTCTCTGGGCATTTCTCCTGGGCGACCTAGATGTGCGTGAGATTTTATATTTTGTTTTGTTTTTCTGATGTGTTGTGATGTCCCTGTTCAGGCCCTGTCTCGAGTCAACCACCCCCATATATACTGTACAGTATATAAAAAAAAAAAAAAAAAAAAAAAAAAAAAAAAGGAAGGTGCCAGAGTATAATAATAATAAACACTATTTGTCTACAGCCTACTGGGCAAAAGCCCTCATAAGGCTGGGGGTGCCAGAGTATATACATACATACATACCTGTACATGTATTTCTTTGAGATGGGACTGGGCAGCATATCAAGTTTCAACATACAGATTTATGATGATCATTCACTATACAGTAGTTGAAGTTAACTGAATCAGAAATAAGTAATAGAAAACGAATAACATTATATACCTTTTTGTCAATTTGAAAAGACATTCTGCAACCAATTTTCACGATCCAGAAATTCCATAGATTGTTTCTCAAGTGATTCTAATGTTAATTTACTCATTTGAATAAGGCATTTAAAATAAAAAAAACTTCGTAATTGCCATATTCATACAAGTAGAATCATCACAAAAATCAAGGAACTATATTTATCAAGTCTCTGGCTAGTCAAAATAAGTTGAGAATACAAAATTTTGGACTGACAAAAGGTAAATGTGATGCCAAAATTTTTATTGAATGACTAAACCTAAGAATACCGGACTGAAAAAATGGCCCAAAGTTATTATTAAACTGTTATCCGATTGAATAGTAACTCCACCACTACGCTATATCAAACGGTTCAAAGTTACAACATCACGACTGTCATTGAACACTAACATCATTATGTCCACACATCTTATAGAATAGCTTAGGTTAGTTGTGGATGGGTCAGGTTAAAATAAATGAGCTTAGAATAGTTAACTATAATAACTATTAAAGTTTGGTTAGGATTGTTTAAAAGTAGGTTAGTGTACGGTAAATTGAGTTAGCTTAGTTTATAGTTTAAGTTAGGACTATTAATCAGGATATTAACACAATGACTGCGGCACTTGTCATATGACAATTGCTTGGCGTAGGGATGCGGCGACCCCACCGCCCGCCACTTTGGTGGTGCAATCAGCCTCTGGAGCAGTGGACCAATGGTTCCTATCTTCAGAAAATTCCTGTGCTTGGTATGCTTCCAGCCAGGGCCCCACTGGGGTAAATAAAACTGCCATCCGGGTGAGGGACTGCTCTGGGTCTGCTCCTTTAGTGTTCATGGTCATAATCCACTTAGTTGAAATGGCACTGTGGAGTGGGTCAGTTGGGGCATGTCTGGGAGCCTGGAGGCAGTTTCTGCCATGGCCATCCCTTTTGGGGCGCTTCCTCTGGAGGCGGGGCGTCAGATTTGATGATGATGAATTGTTTGGTCACCACTGTACCATACGGGGGTTTGCGACTAAAAGTATCCTTCATTCCCTGCACATTTTCATGTATAAACAAGAGCTAGAACATATATCAATGATATATCACTGAAAGGAGAGTAATAAACCTTTCCAATGACATCTGAATCATGTCTGTACGACCACTGGTTGTCGTGCAACAATATTGCACAGGTGACCCTAAATCGGTAAAAAATAGCGAGATCGAGTGGTTTTCGCTATCCCCAAGTCTGTAAGGGAATTGGAAATGTCTCCCACTGCCACTAGTGATCGCCCAGACACGGGGGGCAATGGATGGGACCGTTCCACGCTGCTTATACTCGCTCGCCTGCCTCCGAGGCCTTGTTCAAGGCAGATATTCGGCAATTGTCATATGACAAGTGCCGCAGTGATGACCAAATTTTTTATATAACAGCCCGCAGTCATTGAGTTAACAGTTAGGTTAGTTTAGGTAGGTTAAGTTACATAGTTTAGGATAGATCAGGTATATCTTGAACCGAAGCATGCGCAAGCTAACTATTATACCAATGAGACATTCTGACTGGGATATGACAGTCTGGACGTTATGACTGGAAACCGTACCAATATGCCCTGCCAATGCTATTATAAAAAAGGACTAGTCTCCAAGTATTTCAGAACAGGGTGTCAAACCAGCGCCTATTCTATACCATTTATAACGGAGTCCCTTCTCTTTAGCCATCGTTATTACATATGCCAAGTTGAAATTATGCTTTACCGTCTTTGGAAGTGATAAAAATAGTCAAATCAATGCAAATTGCATTCTAATTAACCCTTCAAGTACCAGTAACATTCTTTTCATTATATGCTGGCTACTATTCAATTCAATTTAGGTAGGATCTCCAGCAATTAAGAGGCGGCAAACTATCTCAATTAAACCTCATAACTACCACAGATACATCTTTATTTTGCTAAAGCGTTGTTTCCACATAGCGATTTTGATTAGTTCTTTCGCCTTTATATAGTCTTGTCCTCGTTTTGGTTTGTTTATTGTGCAAGTTTTACATTATAGACATCACCGGTAATGAAAGGGTAAACCTGTATACATTCTCATCTTCTTTCCAGTCTCAAAACCAAACTAGGCTACCCCAGTTCGACACTCCATTTCAGAAGCCTTGAAAAACTCGCCTAGGTGAGAGTTTGGGAGTGCAATCTCAACAGTGCTAAAAATTATACGAACGAGAACCTTACCTGAACGTCATAGTAAAAACTCTTAAATATTGACACACTATTTTCAGAGAGCGTACAAATTGCCAGTCCGTCTAAGTAGATGATGACTTTATAACAGGATTCCAGTTACGTCATTTGATCCTGAGCCTTTCAATGGAGGATGAAGCTGGTATCTTAGCTCTTGCTAGAAGGAAAATAGAATATAATTAAAAAGTCATCATCTAATCATCAGGGTTGAAGGTTGAAACTATTTTCCAGAGACACAGTACCATACAAATTCTGAAATATGAACACTGGCCATTTTTCAGAGAGACTGTTGATCTAGGGTGATGACTTGGACCTCGTTGTCCTTGCGCCGCGTGGTCATGAGGCAGGAGGAGCGTTCGGAGCACTCCTCGTTTTTGGTGACATGATGGTGTAAAGAACGCTCCGAACACTCTTCTTTGACATGACGATGTAAGGAGCGTTCCGAACACTCCTCGCCTTTGACGGTAACGTGTCGGTGTAGCAACAGATCATCCAGGTCTGGGGTACAGTCACTGTCACTCGTCACCTCCACAACTTTGGCTGATTTACGCCCCTCGGAGCCAGGAGAGGCCTCATGAACTGTGGCCAGAAAGGTTGGACCGCAGATGACTGAGGGGCGTGGGGAGGGTGTGGTACTGCTGGTCTGGGTGGAGTCTGCAGGTAGGTCATCCACCTGCATAACATCTAAATCTGAGGGGTCCCCAGAGCTGCCGCTGAGGACCACAGTGACGTTGGTCTCGTCCGACACCTGAGATTCGCTAGCCTGATCCGAGGGTGACGACACAGTGATGAGGGGAAGACTGCGGTCCGCCTCCGGGCTGGGGAACAGGTCCGGGGAGACTATACCTTCCAGGTCTGGCTCCGGCAAGGGAAGGGAGGAGGACCGGGGACCAAAGGCGGGCTTGGGCTGCACTTTCAGTCGCTTTTCAACGTCGTCGTGGACCGGTGTGGAGAAATACTTGTGCTTGTACCACATCTTGCGGCTGCGTTTCATGGCGCTCTCTCCGGCTACACCCGCTGATGATGCTGGCCGGTCGTCACGGACGTCCCCGGCTACAGAACCTTCCCGGGTATCTTCGGAGAACACACTGGCCAGCTCAATACTGTCCTGACTACCATGGGTCTTGATGAAGCTGATGACGCTATGACTGTCAGCGTCATCATCAGCATCAACACTCATCTGCTGACTACTGAAACCCACACCCCGATACACCTCACCACGCACACTCACACCTCTACCAGTCACTGGGGGGGGCGGGGGCGACACTTTCACTATGACGTTCCGGTCGTTATGGGTGTTCACCACCGTCACCGAAGCACCGAACTTACTACACAGGTTGACTTTGGCAGTACTGGTGGGCCTCACACCCACACCTTGGTCCTCATGACTAGAATTGGGTGTGTCGGGGTATTTACAAGGTGATGATGATGATGAGGGTGAAGGGGTGTAAGGGTCCACCCACTCTAGACTGGTGGTGGGTGATGCCTGGGGTAGTGAGGGTGAACTGGAGGTGCCCTGGGGTGGAGGTGGATCACAACGCGCCTCACCCTCCAGACTCAGCGAACCCTTCATGTTCCCCCGAGGTGTGGGTAGAACCAGGGTCATATTACTGTCGCTGTGCCTCCGTCGTTTACTAGGAGAACTGAGGTAGCCATCAAACATGGCTGCCTCCAGAGTACTGCTGTTGCTGTCACTGTGCAACTGTCTCTTAAAGGAACCCATACTGCGCCGATGACCGCCACCATACTCTATACTGTAGTGATCACCGGAGCGGTTCAACGCCTCGTGCAGCAGCTTCAATACCTGAGTTATAACACAATTAATGAAAGACCAATCTAAGTCAGAAAAATAGTTTAACTACAATACAATAATGATATAGGCTAGAAGTGTAACTTATACCAGAATGAAATATACCATAACTAAAAAGTGCATTGTAACTAAACAATAGAAGAAACTGTGAATTATTAGTAATAGACCAATATCAAACAAAATTAATAAACTAAAGAGAAACACCCACAGACCCACAGATCACCTACATCAAGAAACCAAAATCCTCAAAGTCAAAGACCATCTGGACATGAGAGGCACTCAATTCCTGGCAGCAGCCTCCACGAACCAAGACCACCCACTAAACTACATGGCAACACACCCACAGACACCAAGAAATATCAAAACAACACCCAGCACACGGTATCACACACAATTATTGTCCTCTCTCCCTCCCTGCCCACCCCGAACCAACTTCCAGAAGCACATCCATACTCATATCTCTCACCGATCCATCCACTCACTCACAGACAACACACAGCTGCATGCACGACCTCCCGAAATCCATCCTTCCGAATCCTCCCTTCCTCGCGAGGACAGAGTCCACCTGGCCAGGCTGAGATGCGGACACCATCCAGCTCTCCTGAGCTATCAGAAGAGACTGGATGACTCCGTTGTCGACGCCTGTCCGGGATGTAACACAGCACCCCATACCATTAAACACATCATAGAAGACTGCATTTCACACAACCACTTACGCCAACAACACAATCTACACTCAATGAGAGCTCTGTGGGAAAGCCCGATCGTGGCCATGGCCTTTCTCAGGGACTCGGGGCTGTTCGGCCAGGCAGCTTAGGGAACAACAACAACAACAACAACTAAAGAGAACACACTAAATTTACATACAAATATAACTACAAATCTACTAATTGTGGAGAATTGGAGATATTAGATATCAACTTCTATAATTGATGAAAGCACCAGCACAAACAAAATACTGTGATGCTGCTAACAAATAAACATATTAATACACATTATAAAGATAAACATGATGTGTGGGAGTTTGGGGGAATGGATAAGTGTAGGATCATAGCACACCAAAAATTGAAAAGAATAAAGTAGCACATTTACTAAAAAAAAAAAAAAAAAAACAAAAAAAAAAAAAAAAAGGGAAAGAAAAATAGGAAAGACAAAAATAGGAAAAGTGGGGATTGGGCCGGAGTAGATAGATAGATAGATGTGAGGAGGGGGCACCAATAAATCCCAGTATAATTATAAATAGGTTTGTTATAATTAGCAAAAAATTACAAACATATTCAGAAAACTCTGTTCAGTGAAAATATTGTACTTTATTTAGTGAACACAATTGTTGTCTAATAATGTTGTTAGTGAAAAGCCCAACTAAACAACAACTCTTCTGCCCATTACAGTATTATTTTGTTAAGGGAGCCCACCTCGCTTTTTTTTTTCTCTTTCTCCCCCTCTCTCTTTGGGTTGTATCCATTCGGCCCCATTCATCCTACTGTTTTAAGACGTTTACCCCCATCCAGGTGTCAATATTTTCCTGGCGAGCGGTAGCAAGCCAGCATATATATATATATATATATTTGTTTTTGACAGCAAGCTAAATATTTACATTTTTCGATAGAAAAATTTCTCCAGTGTAGAGAAGCCGGATTTCTCCATACAATGCTGGCTCGCGATAATCGACACCTGGATGGGGATAAACGTCATAAAACAGTTGGCTATATGGGGCCGAATGGATACAAGCCAGGGAAAGAGAGAAAAGGAGAGAAAGTTAAAAAAAAAAGCCAGTGACCCCCCTTAATTAAGAATAGTTACTGTAGGCTACTATTAAGCTTCACCCTACAAAAATTATTATCAAGTCAATCCATAGGTGTACAGTACTGACCTCCTCCCTGGAAGAGTTGGTGGGTATGACGTTAGGATAGACCTTCCTGGGGCGAAGGTACGACACCAGATCCAATACCTCGGAGCAGGAGGCGTGCATGGACAGCAACACACGGCAGAACGTTCCATCACGATTTAACTGCTTCACCTCCTGGTAGAATAGAAGAAAAATTAAAATTACCCATACATTCAAAACTTCAGATATACAGTACAATAAACCCCCGATATTTCGGACTCTTTTTACTCGGAAACCCGTACTTCTCGGAATGGCATCGGCCTCTCGGAGATGTCCCTGTATATCTCGGCAATTTCCAAGTTGGACGGGATTTGTGTCCGGTTTACAGTGTTCTCTCACTCGGTTTTAAGTGGTTTTGGGATAAATTGAAGCCTGTGCCTTTTAATTATTGTGTTAATATTAATTACTATGAACTGTACTGTCCCTGAAAACATAATAATGTTCGTATTTGTCATTAATATGATGAATTTCACATGCAATGATGAAATATAAAGTGTAGCACTGGTAGGGTGATCTCAGTTTTCTATGGTGGCGCGGACTCCCCCTTCCTATTCGGACATTTTTCCTCTTTGTACATGTATTAGGACATCTCGGAAAATCGGACATTTCGGAAGTGAGCATCCCCCAATTAGTCCAACATAACGAGGGTTTACTGTATATATATGCCCGGTGACCACATTGTTAGTACAGTACTGTATTAATATTGTGTTAACAAATTGTAATTTTCATGTTTTCTGATTCTGTTTCGCTATTTCTCGTGTTGAGACTTAGTTAATGTTTTGTTTGCTGTGTTCAGCATGCATTTCAGTTAAGTTGCCGAGTTTCATATATTTTATTCCACGGTCTATTCACTATAATGAGGCAAAGATATAATAACTCCAACCTTTCATAACTCATAAAGAACTGAGTAATCAAGCTGACACTTCTAACTTGCTCATGTAGTGATGTACACCCTATGTGGTGGATTGTGTTCTTTTATTTATAAATAATTATTTTACTTAAGCGTTGTTTCCACATAGCGAATTTGATTCGTTGTTTTGTCTTTTTACTGTGTTCGTATACGTTTTGGTTTGTTTATTTTGCAAGTTTTACATTATAATTTGGGAAGTAGACTAAAAAATAAATGTACATACATACATAAAATTTTAAGACTGAGTGCTCCACACATACGTGCAATTTCAGTCTCTTGTTCTAATGGCGGCGTTCCAGGCAACCCTGTTAAGGGCTGCTTCACTTGTCAAGTTTTTGGATTAGAGATCGGCACGTATAGTCCGATCCCAGGTCTTCCTCGGTCCACCCCTTGGTGCAGCTCCCTCCACAATCACAGACCTGCATCTTTTCACCCAATTTTGTTCATCCATTCTCTCCACATGCCCATACCATCCCAGTCTACGTGTACGCATCTCCTCGCTAATACTCATTATACCTAAGCGTCTCCTCAGCTCCTCATTTGTTATTCTATCCTGCAGTTTGGCCCCACACATCCATCTCACCATTCTCATCTCATTACGTTCCATTCTGTTGACATCCTTTACTTTAACGGCCTATGTTTCTGAGGCATAAGTCATTGCACTTCTAACACAAGGCATACACCTTTCCCTTCAAGGGGAGAGGCATTCTTTTCATGGTTAGAATTGGCAGCAGTTCTCTGAACTTCCACCAGCCACTTCTAATTCTAGCAACAGTGGCAGCCTCGGCCCCACCACTGGCAGAGATGGTATCTCCTAGGTAACAAAACTTGTCCACCAGCTCCAATGACTCATTTCCAAAATTCACAGCCACAGGATCATCATTTAACACAAGTTTGCCTTTGCACACTACGCACTCAAATTTCTCGATTTCTGACTCATCCTTCGGCAGGGGTCCTTTTTATTCTACTACAACGCTTACTCCCATGGTGCACCCAACATCGACAGACGCTACACCGAATCGAGTTAGCGCCCACACCCTTTCCACACACTGCACATGGGTATGCACCGCTCTTTTCCACATTGCCTCGTCTCAATCTAAAAGGCATAACCTTGGTTTTGCTAATATTGACTCTTAAACCCTTGCTCGCCATGCCCTCTCTCCATCTTCTGAATTTGGCCTCAGCATCTTGCACATTGTCAGCTACAGTATTAGGACTAAATCGTCTGCATAGAAACAGTTCCCACGGGAGTCCGGATCTAAAATCTCTAGACAGTGCCTCCAGGACCATAATAAAGAGGAGGGGGCTTAACACTGAACCCTGATAAACTCCAACACAGACTGTGAACTCCTCACTTAGTACACCTTTCACCCTCAATGCAGTTCGCGAATCCTCACACGCACCAGCCACTCTTCCACACCAAGTTTCCTCATAGCCCACTGCAAATCTCTAGGCACCCTATCAAAGGCCTTCTCCAGGTCTACAAACACAAAGTAAAGATCCCTGCCTTTTTCGTAAGTATCTTTCTTGTATCTGCCTGACTATGAAGATAGCATCGGTTGTACCACTTCCTGGCATAAAACCAAACTGCATATGATCAATGGAGATGCTTTGCCTGATCAAACCCTTAAAGACTCTCTCACAGACCTTCATGATTTGGTCAAGCATTTTCAGGCCCCTATAATTACCTTTATCTAGTGCATCCCCTTTTCCTTTGTATATATTTACAATTACACTTTTGTGCCAATCCTCGGGGATTTTCTCATCTTTAATAATGGTGTTAATCATCTCGGTGACTAAGTTGACACCAATCTCCCCTGAGGCTTTTATCATCTCAGCAACAATGTCAGAGCACCCTGGAGCTTTACCGTCCTTCATTTTAATGACTGCGTCGCTCACTACAGCTGGTGCTATCAAAGGAGGGGACCAGATATTGGGGCAAGAATGCTAAGTGCGGGCGTACCGCCAGCCTTGTTTACACTACGCGTAGTGGCCTCGGACCTTTGCCATCATGTTCCCGTCAATTTTGACTGCCTTTGGATACAATAATATGTTGAGGGGGGCTTTTCCCCCCCTCATCCCCTCATGACATATTGTCATCATCATATATATTGCCAGCAGGGAGCAAATTACCGAAAAAAATCGCCGTCAAAATAGACGCGAACTTAACCACGGCGATCGACAAATGTAAACATGACGGCGGGGGAGGCGTCGGACCTTTGCAATCATGTTCCCGTCTATTTTGAATGTCATTGGATACAATAATATGTTGAGGGGGGCTTTGCCCCCCCTCACCCCCCCATGACATTGTCATCATCATATATATTGCCAGCAGGGGGCAAATAACCAAAAAAAAAATCGCCGTCAAAATAGACGCGAAGTTAACTGCGGCGATCACCCTATGTAAACATGACGACCGTACGCCCGGAATCTACATCCATTCCGATATTGTTTTTTCGATACTAAGCTGTTCCTTATCCCATTCAAAATCTACATTGATATCCATTTTTAAATTCTGGAGATCAATCTAATCATGTACAGTACTTAGACACAACTGCATTATGGATAGCCTAATATTTTAGTGAGAGGAAAGAGCAATGAATTGGGCCAAGATCACTAGGACCGGCCTCGCTAGACATTAGTTCCTGAACCAATAAAAATTAAGGAACACCCTTACAAACCCCAATGCACTTGAATAAATTAATGAAAGAATAATACAGCCTTTGAATGAGTGAAATTTGTCATTATGACTTTATAATAACACAAGAACTTGCCTTTCTATATTCTATACGAAAAGCTATAAAAATAACTGCGATTTTTTTTTATCTTGGGTGTTTTTATTCCGGGGGAAAAAAAACAAAAATTATCCACGGGGATTTTTTTTTTTTTTTTTACAGTACAGTACAGGTACATAACAAATTATACTCCAACTGATAAAAAACAATTGTCAGATGGTTACAATGTACGACACTAAACCATTGTACAGTACTGTATGTTCGTATGTTCTGCTCCAATGACACACAGCGACACGGTATTTGTCTGTTAGCTCTCTAGTCCTCACCTTCAAATTAATTTTATCTGTCCTTCTCAGTTCTCTACACATGGCTGTACCACTACAAGGCATTGCTCTTCATCTTGTCAACCACATCTTACTCAGAAAATATAAATCCACGAAGCAAACTGACTGAAGAAAAAAAAACAAGGTAGACAAACCAATGCTAGTTAAATACTGTACTCAAAAGTAAGAAAACTCTATTAAGAACCCACCTTGGCTGACTGATAAAAGGTATAGAACATGGCAGAGGGTCGTATGACTCTGATGCTGGGCGCCGTGTCCACCCCAAAGGGCACACAGCGACAGGGTAGTTGTCTGTCCGTCTGGTCTTCACCTTCTTCTAGCTCACTTATCTGGGGGGAAAATACACAAAGACATTAGTAGTTTTAAATGCTGAAGAGGTTTTCTTTAACTCATAAACACTAGCGGATGTCATATGTGTTTTGTTTTGTTTTCTTTTTCCCTTGAGTGGCATTTGGAGATTCATTTACACAGATTGGGTGCAGGTCTGGTCATTCTCTCGTGACTTTCACCCTCACCAGGCATCCACTATGCTTGTTGAAAATTTTCAACCAACATAATAAGACAAGAGACACATTTTCAACTCATCACCATGGGAAGATGTAATTACTAAAAATGCAAGTCTGATGACTCCAAACTGCACTGGAGACAGGCTGCAGCCTCCTGCACATTCAGGCTTGCCAGTATGAATGTTGGAAGTATGAGTGGTTAAGAGAATGAAGTTGTGGAAGTGCTTGAACGTTGAAGAGTGGATGTGTGCTGTGCCCAGGAAACCCGTTGGAAGGGGTGTGGTGCACAGTGGATCATTGGAAAGAACAAGAGATACCGGTTGTATTGGAAGGGGGGTGAATTTGGGTGTGCTGGTATCTGAGGAGTGGGAGAAGAGCGTGATTGAGATAAAGAGAGTAAATGGAAGATTGCTTGTTCTGAAAGTGAAAGTTGGTGAAAGAATTATGAGTGTGATAACGGCATATACCCCACAGATTGGATTAAAGAGAGAGCAGAAAGAGACCTTTTGGAACGACATTCTTAGTGTCGTTTCGGGCCACTCGGAGTATGATACTACAGTCGTAGGTGGTGACCTAAATGGGCATAAGGGAGCATGTGCTGATGGGTACGAGGGTGTGCATGGTGGGAAAGGGTATGAAAGAAGAAATCTAGAAGGTAAATTTATACTGGAGTCCTGTGTTGCACTCAACATGGTTGTGTGTAATACTAAGTTCAAGAAAAGGTTGAGTCATCTGATCACATACAGTTCTGGGGGCACCAGTAGCCAGATTACTTCTTAGTGAACAGGAAAGACGAAGTTTGTTCAACATGTAAAGGTCAGCCTGAGCGAAGAATGAATCTCCCAACAAAAGCTCCTAGTCTATGACTTGAGCTGAAGGCGAGATCCTGTGCGAAAGAAAGTACAGTATACATGCCCAAAAGGAAAGTATGGCTTCTGAATAAATCAGAATACAAGGATGGGTTTTGAAGCCAACTGGGCTTCCCTATGAACTGGTATATGCATATGATCTAGTACTTATCGCAGATAGCGCGCGGGATGCTAAGGCCAAGTTCAGAAGATGGAGAGAGGGCATGGCAAGTAAAGGGTAAGTTAATATAGATAAAACTAAGGTTTTACACAGTAGATTAAGGCTAGGAAAGCTAGAAAAAAGTGGTGCATACCCATGCGAAGAAGTCCGAAATTGAGATATTTGTATGCATAGTATGCAAAGGTGAGCTTGTGTTCAATGACCGGCTCGAGACTTTGGCAATGAAGCACTGGAGATGGTGGACAAGTTTTGCTACTTGGGTGATACAATCTCTGCCAGTGGTGGGGCTGAGGCCGCCACTATCGCCAGAATAAGATGCGGCTGGGGAAAGTTTAGAGAACTTTTGCCACTACTCACCATGAGAAGACACTTCTCCCCTTAAAGGGAAAGGTGTATGCTTCATGCGTTATAAGCGCAATGATATATGCTTCAGAAACGTGGCCTGTCAAAGAGGATGATATCAACAGAATGGAATGCAATGAGACAAGAATGGTGAGATGGATGAGTGGTGCCAAACTGCAAGATAGGATATCAAGTGAAGAGCTAAGGAGAAGATTAGGTATCAAGGGTATCAGTGATGAGATGAGTATTAGCAGGCTTGGGTGGTTTGGACATGTAGAGTGGATGGATGAACTAAGCTGGGTTTAAAAGATGCAAGTCCATGAATGTGGAGGGAGCTGCATCAAGGGGCGGACCAAGAAAGACGTGAGATCGGACTTTGCAATCTGATCTTAAATCAAAGAATCTGACAAGTGAGGCACCTCTTAACAGGGTTGCCTGGAACGCCGCCATTAGGACGTGAGACCAGAACCGCACTTCGTGTGAAGCACTGGGTCTATAAATTTTTGTATGTATGTATGAAGAAAGCTACGAGTTATTAGTATCTACAGTATTAGAAGTATGGATACCATAATTCATCCTAAGCTGCTCATCCTAAGCTGCTTATTATATTTTCCTATGCCTTTCCTTTAGATAAATAATAGTCATTTTACTGTACAATAACCTACAGTGAAAAGTGGTACAAACTTTAGTGAACAATTCTGACGAGACATTCTGAAATATTCCCTTTAACACCTTACGAGCGGCCTAGGCGGTAACTTCTACTACCTGCCAAGCGGGGGGTTTTACCCTAAACGAGCTTATTTCCGTGCTCTTTTTCATGCATAAACAAGAGCCAGAGCATAATACAATTATGTATCCCTGAAAGGGTGTTAATTGAGCTTTCCAATGACACCAGAACCATCCTTCTACGACCACGCGTTCTCTTGCAACGATCGTGCAAGACAAGTGCAAAATCCCTAAAATACGGTAATTTCCTTACATAATTCCCTGTGTATCGAGGCAGTGAGTGTGTGTGTGGAGTAGATGTCAGTAGTCACGCGGGACCCGTACCGAGCGGTCATGAGCCGACTTACGCTCCTCCCACCGCTCGGCTCTCTCTCAGAGCACATTACGTGCTCAAAATTGCATGCTACTATAGCCGGGCCCCGCTCTTCAGGTTGGGGTTCTCTTGTCAGACTATAGCCGGGTGCTGCCAAAGAGGTTTTAAACACATGCATGAGTCGTTGTTTTCTTCACTGAATGGCCACTGTCCCAAGTTAGTGTACCAGTTACTTATGAATGCAATTGTACATGATAAACAAAAGCACATAGGTTACACTCACCCTCCAGTCACAGGCATGTATCCAGGTCTCGGTAGCGTCGGGAGTGAGGGCGTCCTGAATCTCTGGCACAGTGTCGTACATGCGGTACTTCCACCGACTAACATGGACCCTCATACCAAACCTCTCGTGTAGGCTCCGGTAGATGTACTCATACCCATACTTGGCTGTCAACAGAAAAGTTCAAATTAGAATGAAGCTTGCATTTGATTCTCTAAATACAGTATATACCAAGATCCTTACCACTATGCAGAAGTTAGGTCAAATTAAATTTCTGTTTCCTCCAAGTTAAGTTTCCTTCGTTAAGTACAATTCTCCGGCTGAGTGCAAGAAAGGCCAATGTCCATATATGTCACTAGAGAAATTCCCTGATAAAACCATGTCATAAATATAAGTTCATTTATTTATGCGTGCGATTAGTTTGCTTGGGAAACAGATTAACTTGCTCATGTAGTAATGTACACCCTACACCCTAATGTACACCCTATGTGGTGGATTGTGTTGTTTTATTTCATAAATTTTATTTTAGTAAGCGTTGTTTCCACAGCGATTTTGATAAGTTATTTTACCTTTACCAAGTTTCAGCGGATGATACAGTTCTGATGAGTGATAATGAATGGGAGTTGCAGGGTCTGGTAAATGAGTTTGGAACAGTGTGCGCAAAACGGAATTTGAAGGTAAATACGGGGAAGAGCAAGGTTATGGTCTTCGAAAGGGGTGAAGTCACAGAGTGTGAGGTGAAGCTGAACGGTCAGGCTATGGAGATCGTCAACTCTTTTAAGTATCTGGGCAGGTGTGTTGAGTAAAGATGGGACTATGGATGAAGAGGTGCGGGAGAGGGTACAACAGGGGAAGAGGGTTGTAGGAACGCTAAAAGCAGTAACAAGAAATAGGGTGGTCAGTATGGAAGTGAAGAAGTCCTTGCATGACAGTGTGGTAATCCCGACACTGACTTACGGAAGCGAAGCATGGACGTTGGTTGAGAGACTCAGACCAGAGTGAGAGCAGTGGAAATGAATTACTTAAGGAGTGCGTGCGGAGTTACATGGAGGGATAGACAGACTAATGAGGAAGTAAGAAGGAGGTGTGGTGTGGAGGTAGATGTGCTGGAAAGTGTGAAAAGGAACAACTTGAGATGGTTCGGCCATATGGAACGTATGGAAAGCGAGAGAATGACTAAGAGGGTGTATGAGAGCGAGGTGGAGGGACAGAGGGGGAGAGGTAGACTGAATATGAGGTGGAAGGATGGAGTGAGGAAGTACATGAACGAAGGTGGTGCTGACTGGGGACAGAGGTGCATGGGGGCGGTTCGTTCGTGGCCACCCCTTCGGGGATCACGGCGTCAGGCAATAGATAGATAGATAGATAGATTTTACCTTTATCTTGTATCGTCCCAGTTTTGGTTTGTTTAGTTTGCAAGTTTTACATTTGAATTTGTAAAAGGGATAATTTGTTCACCCATTAGCAGTAAACATACTACTGTTGAAGGAGGAGATTGGCCCTTTTTGCACTCTGGTTTAACCGGCCAAGGTATTTATTGGCATTTCTGGACATTGGCATTTCCTGCAATTAGCCAGGGAATTGTGCAAGATAATATATTATAATATTGGCGGTGAGGAATGGCCAAAAGAAAGAAATATTGTTCAAGATGAATAACTTGATGCAATCAGGAAGGACTGTGAAGTCAAGTTCAGTATTAGCTGCCAAGGTAACCACAAAGTTGAAGATTTTAATTTAACGTACAGTACAGTAATAACTTTCCTTTCCCTAATAGTAATATCAATAGTAGAACTTATAATTGTTTTTTATTCCCAGCTAATAAGATTTTGTAAAATTTGTACCAGAGTAGAAGACTTTTGGGATAGAGCTAGGTTACTATACAGACTCTTAGTAGACAGAGGTTTTGTTGCAAGTAAATTGCTCCATAAATTTAATCTTTTTAAGGTCAATTATTGTGACTATTTTTAAATTTGATATCAATAATTTTAATCAAGCATTATTAACTTAAAGTTTCTATTATAACCTCTGCTTACTTTTTGTCTGTATGTATTAAGGTTTATCTTTTTCTATTGTTATTATTATTTTTTATAATTAATTGTTCTTGTTAAAAGAGTACTGTACTTTTGTTTAATCTATTGTCCTTCATATTTTCAAATACTGTATTTGTATTTATTATATTGTATCTATTCATTGTCGATAGTATCAATTGCTTGCTTTTGCGATTTCCTTAGTTTATTTGTACAGTACAATAAATGTAGGTTGTTGTTGTTGTTGTTCCCTAAGCTGCCTGGCCGAACAGCCCCGAGTCCCTGAGAAAGGCCATGGCCACGATCGGGCTTTCCCACAGAGCTCTCATTGAGTGTAGATTGTGTTGTTGGCGTAAGTGGTTGTGTGAAATGCAGTCTTCTATGATGTGTTTAATGGTATGGGGTGCTGTGTTACATCCCGGGCAGGTGTCGACAACGGAGTCATCCAGTCTCTTCTGATAGCTTAGGAGAGCTGGATGGTGTCCGCATCTCAGCCTGGCCAGGTGGACTCTGTCCTCGCGAGGAAGGGACGATTCGGAAGGATGGATTTCGGGAGGTCGTGCATGCAGCTGCGTGTTGTCTGTGAGTGAGTGGATGGATCGGTGAGAGATATGAGTATGGATGTGCTTCTGGAAGTTGGTTCGGGGTGGGCAGGGAGGGAGAGAGGACAATAATTGTGTGTGATACCGTGTGCTGGGTGTTGTTTTGATATTTCTTGGTGTCTGTGGGTGTGTTGCCATGTAGTTTAGTGGGTGGTCTTGGTTCGTGGAGGCTGCTGCCAGGAATTGAGTGCCTCTCATGTCCAGATGGTCTTTGACTTTGAGGATTTTGGTTTCTTGATGTAGGTGATCTGTGGGTGCAGTAGCTGTGCAGCCTGTAATGATCTTCAGGGCTTTGTTTTGAATAGTCTGTAAGGTCTTATGATGTGTTTCAGCTAGGTTAGAAGCCCAGGCTGGGCTTGCGTATTCCATCACTGATCTTATGTATTGTTTATATACTGTGGTGGTAGTTTCTTTGTTGTGTCCAAATTTTGTGTGAGCAAGTGACCTGAGGGCGTTAAGTCTGGGTGTCAGTTTCTTTTTAATGTTTGTGGTGTGCTGTTTGAATGTCATATGAGTATCATATGTTACTCCTAGGATTTTGGGTGTGTGTGTATGTGTTAGGGGTGTGTTGTTTATGGTGAGTTGAGGGATGTATTCGTGTTCTCCTGTCCAACTTGTGAGCAGGGTTGCGGTGGATTTGGCTGGGGCTAGATTAAGTCTGTTTTGTAGTGCACCAGCCATGTAGTGTGTTGAGATAGGGTTGAAGGAGATCTGTTGCTCTTTTTGGGTTATGGTGTGTGCATGTGAGTGTTATGTCATCTGCATAGGAGGCTAAGTTTATTTGGGGCGTATTGGGTGTAGTTATATCGTGCATGTACAGATTGAAGAGTGCGGGCGATAGGACGGATCCTTGTGGGACTCCGTTTGGAAAGTTTCTGATTTTAGATGACTGACCGGCAAAAGATACGTGTGCACATCTGCCTGCTAGGAAGTTGGCCAGCCACCGTTTTGTGTTGTTGTGCATGTTTGTGTTGTAGATTTTGTTTGTTAGGTTGTGGCGGGGGATGGCATCGAAGGCTTTACTAATGTCGAGTGTGGCTAATAGTGATCTGTGTGGTGGTCTAGCTGAATTGATGCCGTCGAAAGCTCTTTGTGTAAGGTCTGTGAGAAGAGTGTTTGTGGAGTGCAGTGGCCTAAAGCCATGTTGTGTTGGAGCTAGGGGTAGGTCAGGTGTAATTAGTTGTAATACTAGGCGTTCCATGACTTTGGAGGGGGAGCAAAGGAGTGTGATGGGGCGGTGCGAGGAGGGTAGCGTGGGGTCTTTGTTGGGTTTGGGGAATGTGATGATGATACCATGCTTCCAAATGTCTGGTATTGTGTTGTGTGAATAGCTGTAGTTTGATATGTTAGTGAGTGCTTGTATGCCTTGTGGTCCCAGGTGTCTGAGGTGTATGTTGCTTATGTTGTCTAGGCCACAGGCGGGTGAGTGCTTGAGATTGTTGATGATATGCTTTGGCTGGTGATTGGTGAAGGGTGTATAGTCAGGGTCTGTGGGGAATTGTCTCTTACGTCGGATGACACGTCGGTTGTCTTTGTGAGGTTTTAGGTGGCTGACATGTGAAAAGTGATTGATGAGAGTGTTTGCTTGTTGTTTACATGAAGGAGTAGAGTCTGTTGTTGTGATTGCAGCATGTGATTGTGTTGTGTTGCTGTTGGAAAGTGTGATGCTGTTTAGTGTTTTGTATAGTTTTTTGGGGTTTGTTTTGTGATCAAGTGTTTGTAGGAAGTTATTCCAATTTAGTTTTTGTTGTTCTTGTATTTTGTTGTTAGTTTGGGTGTTGAGTGCTTGAATTTGTTGTGTGATGTCTTGTGTGTGGGGTGCTGGGGAGTGTTTCAGTATGTCGCGTTGTCTGATGAGGTTTTGAATTTCTGGTGTGAAGTTGGGGTTGTGTCTTTTTCTGTTACCTCTTGGAATGTGTTTCTTGTCAGCGTTTTGGATAGTTTTATTGAGTATGTGTACAGCATTGTTGATGTTAGTGATGGGTGTACTGTTTAGAGTTGTGAAGTGTTGTTCTGTCTCATTTGTGAATGCTTCCCAGTTAGCTCTTTTATAATTGGTGTATGTGTGTTTGTGGCTAGCTGGGGTGAGTCTGGTTTTGGTGGTGATAATGATCGGGAGGTGGTCAGAGCCTAAGGTTCTGACCACCCTCCAGGATGTTGTGGGGGCGAGTTCTGGGGAGCAAAAGGTGATGTCTGGAGATGATGGGTTATAGAGGGCTTGGTGAGGAATATGGGTATGTTGATGGATGTCGTTAAGGATGATGAGGTTATCGGTTTGGTTTTGTAGTACCAGCCCTCTGTCTGTGTCGGGGTTGTCGACAAACCAGGCCGACGTCTGGCGTTGAAGTCACCACCCAGGATGATGTGTGGGGTGTGTGGGGTGTTTGTGATGTGTTGTAAGTGTGGTCTGTATTCATTTGGTACTGTAGGGGATGTTTGGGGAGGATGTATGTGTTTATGATGGTTATGTTGGAGTTGTTGCCAGTGCGTATTTTAATTGACTGTATTTCTGTTGTGTTATCATTTGGGGGGAGGAGTGATTTGGTTTGTACACTGGTTACTATGTATGATATTTCTTTGTGTACCAGGGTGATGAGTCCACCGCCCCCGCCGACAGACCGGTCTTGTCTGATGGTGGTGAAATTATGAAATGTGGGTGTTTTTTGTGTTGTGCGGAGTTTTGTTTCTTGTAAGTTGGCAATGTGTATGTTGTGTTGTTTGATGAAGTGTGAGAGTTCATGTTTCTTTGTGTTGATGCCATCTATGTTCAGTTGAAGAATGTTAATGTTATGTGCACGATGTATGTTGGGTGCTGCTGCACGAGGATGGGGTGGGGGGGGGGGTGATGGTGGGGGTGGGGGTGAGGGAGGGGCTGGGGGTTGGGATGGGTGAGGTGGGGGTGGGGATTGGGAAGCAGGAGATGGGGGTTGGAATGGATTAGGATGGGGTGTGGTGTGTTGAGTTGAGGATGTGGATGGTATGGGAAGGTTAGGTGGGTTAGGGAGGAGAGGTGGACGGGTTTTAGGGGGGGGAGTGGATGATATGGGAAGGTTAGGTGGGTTGGGGAGGAGAGGTGGACGGGTTTTAGGTGAGGGATTTGACTGGGAGAGGGGGGCATGAGGAACAGGTCCAGGTGTTTGTGTAGTGTTTCTTGGAGGCAAGTGTTGTGCAGGTGAAGTGGGTCCAGTTCCCGCATGAATTGCAGAGAACTGAACCCTTAGTATGGCGACTTGAAGTGATGGGTTTTGAGCAAGTTGGACATATGTATGTGAACGTGGGTCCTGGGTTGCTCTCAATGTCTCCGGCTAGAAGAAGTCTTCGAGAAATGACAGCCGGAGAGTCATTTCTCGGTGTAGGAAAAACTGTGTGATGTGTGTGTGTGGTGTGAGAGGTGTGGAAATTCCCGGCGCGACCGAAGCCGCTCCAAGGACCCGTGCCCCCAGGGAGGGGGCAGGGGATGGTTGTGACGGTTTGGCTCCCGAAACTGCTCCCCGCGGCCGGCATCCGGTTTTTCCTCCACTGGTCGTTGATTTTGTCTTCGGTTGTGGAGGGTTGGCAGCCTCGGGAGGTGGCCCCACGGCGTAGACGCCGCCACATCAGGACCTTAGTTAGAACCCTAGTTATTTTGTTTGGTATTGTACCGAGTGATTTAGTAGCTGGTTATCTTGATAGTTTGATAGATACTATTTATGTTGTGTTGAGTATTGTAGTACTGTACTGTACAATATATATAAAGGGTTGGTTACTGTATTTTATGTTTTTTTTTTTTTTTTTTTTTTTCCAGTAAGTATTGCAAAGTTGCAAACACTTTCCAGAAGAATATAATCAGATTATAATAAATTACATGTTTGACAGCAAGCCTCATACTTCAAGAATTATAATAGTTATGTATGGTAAGCCTACTAGAAAACTTATTGTAATTGAAACGATAGTATTTTTGTGATTAACAGCTCTGTCTTGAGTCGGCCACCCACAGCTATGGGCTATGTGCCTGAGTATTTTTGTAAAGTCAGTGAAAATAGGTTATCCTAAACTGAACCAGTTGCGGAAATATACTTGATCCGCCCAGGTCAAGTGAGATATCTCTATTGGTCTAACTGGTAGAGTGACTGCCTCATAGCCTAAGGGTCCTGGGTTCAATCCCAGCCCAGGGCATATTTTCGGGAGGCTACTTCAGCATCTAACAAAATTTAAGTGTTTTAGTAAAATTGTTAGGATGGTTGAAAGTAAGATCGGCGCTCCAAAACTCCTCTTTCGGGTATGGTGTAAAAACCTATTCCTACATTTACTTACATACAGTACATACAACAGCTCAAAGATATAAGGTAGCATACTATGTGAGAGAAGGAGAGAAGAGGCAGTACAGTACAGTACTGCCTGTAGCGAGTATCCCAAGAACCTTCTTCTGGTAAATCGGATTATCAATTAATTGAAGGTGACACCAAGACAAAAATGTGTTGTACATTAACAGTACAATTGTATGCAGTTGGTAATTGCTAACACATACACAGAATGTTAGCAATTTACACAAATATTAAAGATTGTATAAATATATGATATTAAACATTCTGTTGTGATAAACAGTGTACAGTACAATATTTATTAAAGATTTTTTAAATTTTTGTAGAGAAGAGTATTATAACAAACAACCCTTATATAAATATATAAATATGTCTAATAGTGCTCAAGAATATTCATAAGCTGAAATAATTGTAGAATAATTTTAAAATGTTATAGCTAATGTAATGCAAATATCAATGCAATATTGTATATACAGTAACAATACAAAAATTACTGGGTGAGCTTACTTTCTTTGTGCCTATACAGTAGGCCTACTGAAGATAGAGGATGACTATACATCAGGCAAGAGAAGTAATAAATAGAATAGAAGAGTGAAAACGCGGTCGTTTAGACTAGATACTGTAATAGTCCGTCAGGCGCCTGGCCCGGGGAGCCGGTATATATATGAAGGGTCATGCCTGAATGCGTGATGGGCGGGCACTGTGGTGTGCACTGCAGCATGTCTGCCTGCTGAGACCAAAACTTCTCAGGGAGATCTGGGACCTGGGAATCTTTTACTGGGGACCCCAAATGGGCCTGAGTCTCAGGGTCTTCTCCTGACTAACCTAGATCTGTGTGAATTTGTATTTTGTTTATTGTGTTGTGTTGTGTTGTCCCTGTTCAGGCTCTGTCTAGAGTCGGCCACCCCCAGCTATGGGGTATGTGCCTGAGTATATACTGTACATACATACTGTACAGTACATACAATACTGATTAAGAGGATGTGGTAAAGCGTGTGGGTGGGTACAGGATGATGGAGGTGGTGTTTCCACTACAGTATTCACATCCAGTGCAACTCTGCATAAAGTGAAAACTTCCAAACAACTTGCATACATTTTGGCAACTGTTTGACAATGCTTCAGAGGTAGGATCATAAGTCTACCTAGGAAAAACTCCATATTTATACCTCTGTCCTCATAGGCACGCAGGAGGCTGGGAATCCTCCTCCCCTTGTAAAATTCTCCTACTCATCGAGACAGAGCAAGGGGCAAGGGAACGCGAAAGTGGTCCCGGAACCTAAGAATTGGAACTGTATATTATGTTACTGTTCGGGCTCTGCCTTGAGTTGGCCACCCCCAGCAATGGGGTATGTGCCTGAGTATGCTTATGGTAGTCCATCGTAGTCCGATGATGACGTTCCCTTCCTGCATTCATCTGTTGTGAGTTCTACGATGACTGTAGAGTCCTATCCATGATGCACATATCCTGCCACAGTCTGGGCACTGGTAGTCCGGGTTAGGAGGTGCTGGTTGTTCCCGGCGTGCATGTCTCCGGGCCCTCTTCTCCTGCTGGTGGTGTTTCCTCTGACGTTCCAGTTCCTTCGCTCCTTGCTGGCAGTGTGAGCGCCATAGTGGTCTATCTGATGCTAAGTTTTCAAGTGCAGTTGGTTGTATATTGCACCTTTTTAGTATTTTCTTTATACTGTCTGTATCTTCATTTTGGTCCTCCAGCTGCTCTGCGGCCTTCATGCAGCTGTCTATATTTATGAGGTAGTCTCTCCTCTGGCATACGGATGACATGCCCCACCCATCTGAGTTGTTGTTTGATGATAAGGGTCTCAATACTGGTGTTGTTGGCTCTTTCAAGTATTGTTATATGAGGAACACGGTCCTGCCAGGTTATACCCATAATCTTTCGGAGGCATCTGATGTGGAAAGCCTCCAGGGGTCGTATATGGCATCTATATGTCGTCCATGTCTCCCAACCATAGAGCAAAGTGGTTAAACACATAGCATTATATACAGCCACTTTGGTACAAAGAGTCAGGTGATTATTTTGGAAAACTCTCTCTTGTAGGCGGCCAAAAGATGCTGCAGCTTGTCTCAGTCGGTGTTGTACCTCATCGTCAATACTGGCCGTTTCAGACAGGAAGCTTCCCAGATACTTGAAGGAAGGAACTTGTGCTATCTCCTCTCCTGCTAATCTGAACACTGGCTGCACAGGTGGTATCTGAGCTGACCACTGAGAAATTATTTGTGTTTTCTGGATGTTAACTGACAGGCCCATTCTGGAGTAAGCACTTACTGCAGCTTCAAGCGCGACTTCTAGTTCCTCTGGCGAGTGAGCTACAAGAGCACAATCATCTGCATACTGAAGTTCCAGGATATTTTCCATAGAGACTTCTTCTTGCTTGAAATCTACGAATGTTGAAGAGGTTGCCATCTAGTCTATAGTCTATGTTGATTCCACTTCTGTTTGCTATACTGTAGTCCTATGAAGAAGTATTATAACGCATATTAAAAAAAAAGAAAAAAAAAGAAAAGGATGATGGAGGTGGTGTTTCCACTATTCACATCCAGTGCAACTCTGCATAAAGTGAAAACTTCCAAACAACTTGCATACATTTTGGCAACTGTTTGACAATGCTTCAGAGGTAGGATCATAAGTCTACCTTGGACAAACTCCATATTTATACCTCTGTCCTCATAGGCACGCAGGAGGCTAGTAATCCTCCTCCCCTTGTAAAATTCTCCTACTCATCGAGACAGAGCAAGGGGCAAGGGAACGCGAAAGTGGTCCCGGAACCTAAGAATTGGAACTGTAAATTATGTTACTGTTCGGGCTCTGTCTTGAGTTGGCCACCCCCAGCAATGGGGTATGTGCCTGAGTATATACATACATACATACACATAGGCACGCAGGTTGGCCAACAAAAGGCCATCGAGTGTGGTGGTGAAAGTGGTTATGTACAGTAGCCTACTAGCTAAATCTATGAAATACATTAATTCTTAGCACTGGGTATTTCAATGCCAGCTGTGAAAATATGCAGAAATTGCATGAGGTAGACCTAGAAATATGTAGGATTTGGCTTAACGATCGATCTCAAATTTTAAAACTAGACAGGTGAGGCAGCCTAGAATAGGGCTGCTGTTAGGACATGAGACTGAAACCATACCTCATATGAACCACTCACTCATTGAAGTGTACAAATGTATATGAATCTTGGCATTCCGTCTTCATTCATTCTTGGGACATAGTCAACCACTGCAAAACACCTCTTTATCCCCTTGCTGTCTATGTCTTGCTTCCACATGAGAGGGTTAGCAGCACTACACTGTTTCTCAGTGACATTTCATTTTTATTACTGACCATTCTTTCTATTAGTACATAATCAAGTTCTCTAATCACCCTTCTCCATTGCATTTTTCTCTTTTGATCTTGGTCTCTATTTTACCATATTTAAACAAACGGCTCTTTTCAATTCCCTTTCAAACTATAATGTATTAACCTGTGAGAGTAGGCCTATTTAATCTGGTCATTCATTCACAGAACTTGTTCTAAGTTCATGTTTTGGCAGCTGTACATTCTTATATTAGTAATATTTACTCATACATTGACCTGATAACTATCACATAATAATTAAGTATGCCCTAAATATTTTGGTATAAATATCGTTTTCTTTTCTCCTCAATTAGTTACGTTTTCTTTTGATTACAGGATCTTGGAGCCGGGACCGACTGCAAGTCATTTCAGGATGATATCTTCCACCTTCAGAACCATGTCTAGTGCTGTTGGCAAGAAGAAAATCGAGTTTTTCTATGACATATTCTCACCGTACACATGGTTTGCATTTGAGGTTAGTATTGGAGCTTGTCATGGAAGCCAAAACTGGTGAGCAATTAGTAAGTACAGTACAGGTAATTAGAAGTTAGGCTATTGTTTATAATATTCATATTTGTTCACCAACCAACTATAATATACCAGGGTAAACTTCTACCGTGTGTCAGTCAAGAGTTTTAGCATAGGCCTAGGCTATGCACTACAGCATTGTTTGCAATGTTTGTAATTTTTGGTCAATATAGAGTTTATGTAGCCTAAATTGCTAAAAAATTTGTGTGCATTTGTTTTTACGGTAAACCTGACTTTTTGGACCGACAGCGATTTCAGTAAGTTTTATTTTGTTTTTTGTAATTTTTCCTTCAGATATAGTGTAGTTTTATACTGAAGAGGAGCGGAAATGAGTATTTACCCATTATCCAACAATCTAAAAACACGCCCCCCACTAGTGGGGAGGGCTATGAAGTTCAGGGAAAATGAGGGGTTAAAAGGGTAAAAATACAACAATATAGCGTTTTGTATCAAAACTTGGCTCGGGTTTTCCCAAATTGCAAACCCATACAACCCAATTTTGTGAATACCCGAGCCAACTTTTCACGAAAGCTGGCTCGGATTTCACGGGGTGGACTGGGTAGCATAATATTTCATGTTATAAAAATAGTTAACTTTGGGAAGACATTAGCTAACCCAACAACCTTACCTAACCTATCCTAGTATTATGGGTGGGGGCTGCCGCCCCCACTCCCTCGCTGGTTGGGTTAGATTTTTTTTTTTTAATGTTCTAGGCTATTAGCCTAACCTAACAACCTTACCTAACCTAACCTAGTATATGGGTGGGGGCTGCTGCCCCCACACCCCCGCTGGTTAGGTTACTTCTTTTTTTTTTTTTTTTTTTTTTTTTGTATGTGCTATTAGCCTAACTTAACAACCTAACCTAACCTAACCTAGTATATGGGTGGGGGCTGCCGCCCCCACACCCCTGCTGGTTGGGTACTGGCTGAAAAACTTATTGTTTTACAGTAGCCTAGGCCTATACATGTATTTTAGCATTTTATTTTTCTCCCTTATAATACATTTCAGCTCTTAATGCCATATATAGCAATGATGTATATGCTGTACCGGACCTATTAGGCCTAAACAGATCGATGGGCTAACTGTCGGTCCAAAACATCAGTATAACCGTTTTTACCAATTTTAGAGGTTTTTAAGGGTGTCTTGATGTGTTATAATGTAGGAAATGCATATTTACCGATTATTCAACTAGGCCTATCTAAAAACATGCCCCCCACAAGTGGGAAAGGCTATGAATATCAGGGAAAATAAGGTTATAAGGGGTTAAAGGGGATAAAAAGCAAAAAATAAGCTGTATTTGGCCATAGGCCTAACCGTTTGCCGTGCGTTACAGAATAAGTTGAGAGGGGACAAGCCCCCCCTCAGGGCCCTCACTCCCCCAGGACTTATTGAAATCCTCATATATTTTAACAGTAGGGGGCACATAGTATACATACCGGTACCTCATTTTCCCTAACCGACCCTATTGTTGGATAATGGGTAAATACTCAATTCCGATAGTCCTCGATATATTAATCCACTGGATATGAACGAAAATCACATATCGGTACCCACAAAACAAATCGAAAGACGTACCGGTACGAGACCAAATCATCCAACTGATACCATGAGTCGCCGAGGCTACACTTGCTGCGGATGTAAAGATACAGTACTAAGATATTAAATATACAGAATAGGCCTAGATGAGGTATATTGCCTGTATAATTCTGGTCTAAATTATATTATATGGTTCATCAGCTTCATCTTATGCTTTTTCTTAAAATGTTCCTTACTGCTTCCTCATCATGAGGTAACCTATCTTGCAAGTTTACACAAGTACTGTAAGCTGTATACTGTATGTATACTGTATGTAGATAATGTAAGTAACATAAACAAAATTACATGAGTTATACTTTATTGACCTATTATGGAAGCATATATCTTATCCTCTGCCAGTGCTTGTCCAGGTTGGTCTTGAATGTGTTGAGAGTAGGGCTGCCAACAACCCACCCGCCTCTTGCGAGGTAGGCGATATAGAGGATTTATATTTTTTTCCAGGATTAGTAATAATTTTGGTAAGATCCTGTGTAGTGGGTAGAACAGATTTTCAGATGACTATTTACTAAGAAACATTGAACAATATCTTAACCTAACCTAGCGGCTCGCTTGGTGTAGTGACTAGCGTCTCGGACTTCCACCCAGAAGGCCCGGGTTCGCGCCCACGCTCGGCGCATTAAAGATTTTTCACAAGCACTGAGTCGTTACCATCCCTCATGAGCAAAGGGATGGGATAGTAGTACAGGACCCCAATGGAAATACGCCTAATCGGCCTTATTGAGCTATCCTTAGCTAGCTTAGCATGCGCTAGCTTTAAGAACTATTATTATTATTATTATTATTATAACCTAACCTAACCTTACCTAGTATATTTGTGGACTATTTATAAATGTAAAATGTAAAAGTATATTGTAACATTACCAAATTACTGATATATAAATACAGTTATACAGGTCTACCCGCAACACAGGATTATACCATAATTTTTTACGCGCATTTAGACACATAGGAATGAAGTACATGGTATAAGAAAGCTATAGGCCACGATAAAATTGACGGTTGAATATAATTATATACCGTAATTACATAAACTTTATATCGTTCAATTTTTTTTTATGTTAATGTCACTATTTTTACAGTTTGTTTTCTGGTAATTTTCATCAATATAGGCTATAGTGCTTCTATTGATAAGGATGTAGTATCCAGGCGTACCGTCGTCGCTTTGTTTACATAAGTCGTAGGCTCACAGATACGTTCGCATCTAATTTGACGTTTTAATTTTTTGTACGAGTTGTGGGTATGGATGGTGTTAGCGGGGCGTACCGTTCGCTCTGTTTACATAGTCGCATGCTCACTGTTACATTCGCGTCTAATTTGACTGCTGTTATTTGCCCCTGCTGGTAAAATATATAATTATGACAATAAGTCATGGGGAGTGAGGGGGGCAAAGCCCCCCTCAACCCATTATTGTATCCCACAGGCCAGGTGTTGGGTAAATTGTTACAGGCCGTGGGATACAATACTGTAATGGGCTGAGGCCCCCCTGCATGCACGACCTCCCAAAATCCATCTTCTGAGTTCTCCCCTCTGTCCCCTGGCCAGACTGAAATGTGGGTACCATACAGCTCTTCTGAGCTATCAGAAGAGACTGGATGGCTCCATCGGCGACGCATGTCCAGGATGTAACACAGCACCCCATACTATTAAGCACATCATAGAATGCTGCATTTCACAACTAAACTAAAACAACCAACGGGGCAAAAAATAACAGCTGGCCGTGAGATAATACCGTAAAAAAAAAAAATAATGTTACTGCGAGCCTACGACGTATGTAAACGTATGTATATTATACAAATTGTAGGAGTTTATGTAACAAAATGAACGAACTTAGAACACTCGTTAGCACAGAAAATATAGACATAATAGCGCTAACTGAAACGTGGATTAATACAGAATCTAGGCATTTTTTAGCAGAATTTGATATTCCAGGCTATAGTTTGTTTAAATATGACCGAACAAGTAGGAGGGGCGGGGGTATAGCAGTGTTTGCCAGGAGTACATTAAAAAGCTGTATTAAATCAGACTAAATAATGAAAATGAAAGTGTTTGGGTAGAGGTTAACGAAGGTAGTGAGACCATAGTTATTGGAGTTATATATAGACCGCCTAATATGAGTAGAAATGGCGGAACATCGTTATGGGAGGAAATTAAAATAGCATCAAGGTTTAGCAATGTGTGCATTATGGGGGATTTTAATTTTCCGAACATTGATTGGCAGCACCAAATAGGCGACTCCGCTTCAGTAGAGTTTATTGAGGTAGTACAAGATATTTTTTATTTCAATTCATAGATACGCCGACTAGAGGTATTAATATTCTTGATTTAGTTTTCAGTAACAATGAACATATGATAAATAATGTAGAGATTGGTGAGCACCTAGGAAATAGCGATCATAAATCTATTTATTTTAATATACAATGGACAGGGAATGCTAAAGAGAATACGACACTTATCCCAGATTTCAGAAAAGCCGATTATGGTGGGCTAAGAAGAGACTTAAGGGTGGACCCTATTGTTAAGCAATTAAGTCAGGATATGCCAGAGTTAAACTTGCCACCTACATATAACCAGTTTATTGCTTCACTCCACAATGCTCAAAATAAATATATCCCTAAAAGAAGATTTAGATCTACGCAGAACCAACCAAAATGGATGACTAATAAGCTGATAGATCTTATAGGAAAAAAGAAAGGAATATATCGAAAAATAAAGAAAGGCGAAAATCATTTACATATATACTATCAGACTCTATCAAGACAGGTCAAAAAGGAAATCAGGAAAGCAAAAAGAAATTATGAAATAAGGATAGCCAGTGACTCAAAAAATAACCCTAAAGCTTTTTACCAACTATATAAATCTAAAGTTAGAGATGTAATAGGCCCCCTAAAAACTTCAATAGGAGAAATAACAGAAAATTATTTAGAAATGTGCAGTACATTAAATAGTCAGTTTCTTTCCGTTTTCACTAATGAAAATTTGGCACAGATTCCAGAAGTCAATATGGTATATAGTGATAGTATAGAAAATATGTTAAGTACAGTTAGTATAAGTAGAAATGATGTGCTTAACCCTTGTCTAGCGGGGTGTTTTGGGCTCATTTGGGCATATTCAGGCCCTCCTGCATGATAAATCAAACATCTGCATGAAAAAAAAATTATTTAGCAAAAAACTAGGCACTAAAAGCTTCAAAATGAGACCAGAACGAGCTACGTAGCACTCGTGGTTCTCTTGCAGTGGTGCCACGAACATGGAAGTTTAGCATATATCGGTATATTTTCCCAGCTATGCTCACTACTGGCTACACTGCCGGCCTCTCGAGAACACAGGGAACATGAGTTAATGGGCGGCGGTAAGCCCTGGGAGTCGGCTGTCTGGCCCGCTGCTCTCCCGGCCATTTGCACTCTATTTTAACCCTTTAAAAGCCTTAATAATGCTCCTAACTTGCTGCAAATTGGTGCACGACTTAAGTCGAGCGCCGCTCTTTAAGGGTTAAGGAAATTGACAGACTGAAACCTCAAAAATCGCCTGGTCCTGACGAGGTATATGCTAGAGTATTAAAAGAATGCAGAGATGAGTTAAGTAGCCCATTAGCATTTTTATTTAACAAGTCATTAGAAACAGGTTTAGTTCCAGAAGCTTGGAAGCTTGCAAATGTAGTTCCGATCTTCAAAAAAGGTGATAAATCGATAGCATCCAATTACCGTCCCATTAGTCTCACATCAATCATAGGAAAGTTGCTAGAGTCTATTATTGCTAGGAAAATTAGAAGCCACTTAGTAAAATTTAACTTAATAAATTCTTCTCAGCATGGATTCACTCAGGGACGTTCTTGCCTTACTAATTTGCTTAGCTTTTTCTCAGAGGTATATGAAGCAGTAGATAGTGACAAGTCATATGATATTATATATTTAGATTTCAGTAAAGCTTTCGACAGAGTCCCTCATGAGAGATTGATGAGAAAGGTTGAGGCACATGGAATAGGAGGGTCGTTGTTGGGATGGATTAGGTCATGGCTAATTGGTAGGAAACAGAGAGTCAGCATAAATGGTACCAAGTCAGAGTGGGGAGCAGTCAAAAGTGGTGTCCCCCAGGGATCGGTATTAGGTCCCCTGTTGTTTCTTATATACATAAATGACCTAGATTTAGGTATAACTAGTAGGATAAGTAAATTCGCAGACGATACTAAAATGGGGAGATCAATTGATTCAGATAGCGATATAGAGTGCCTCCAAAGGGATCTAGATACCTTACATGAATGGTAAGTAAATTGGCAGATGAAGTTTAACATTGACAAATGCAAGGTATTAAAGATAGGGAAGATGCAAACAAATGTTAAATATAAACTAGCTAATTTAGAATTAGAAAATTCAGACTGCGAGAAAGATCTAGGTGTGTTTGTTAGCAATGATTTGAAGCCTAGAAAACAGTGTACAGTATAAGCGTTCGTAATAAGGCAAACAGGATTCTCGGGTTCATCTCTAGGAGTGTGAGTAACAGAACTGCTGATGTTATCTTAAAACTTTACTTGTCATTAGTGAGACCCCATATGGATTATGCTGTCCAATTTTGGTGTCCTTATTACAGAATGGACATAGATTCATTGGAGAGAGTTCAGCTTAGAATGACAAAAATGATCCATAATATTAGAAATCTTCCGTATGAAGAAAGGTTGAAGAAATTAGGTTTACATTCGTTAGAGAGACGCAGAGTTAGAGGGGATATGATAGAGGTGTTCAAGTGGGTTAGTGGGATTAACAAAGGGGACATGACAAATGTACTAAAGCTCAGTGATAGCGAAAGAACTCGTACCAATGGTTTTCAAATTAGATAAATTTAGTTTCAGAAAAGATATAGGCAAATATTGGTTTGGTAACAGAGTTGTAGATGGGTGGAATGGACTACCAAGTGCTATAGTGGGATTAAAAACGGTAGGGAGCTTTAAGATAAAATTGGATAAGCATATGGACGAGAAGGGTTGGGTGTGAAGGGGGATCAGCCGGGTTGGGCCAATCAGCGCTCTGCAGACCCCCGTAATCCTGCGTTAATCTCTAACCGTTTTGGTAAGATGATCCTCAGGGTATTAGAGTGTTGAGCCTATAATTGGGCTTTGTAATTGGGGTTGTGTGGGACAGGGATCTGCCTTGCTTAGGCCAATTGGCTTTCTGCAGACTCCCATTTTCTTATGTTCTTATGTTCTTATGTAAACAAAGCGACGATGGTACGCCCGGATAGCCTACTACTGTACATCATTACCATGGTAAAGAATTACCATGGTAAAGATTTAGTATTCGGGCGTATCTCCTGCTTTGTTTACATTACTCGTATGCTCGCGGTTACGTTCCCGTCTATTTTTACTGTTATTTTTCTATTATTTGCCCCTCTACTGGCATTATGATGATGACAATAAATCATGGGGGGGGGTGAGGGAGGGCAGACCCCCCCCCCCTCAATCTATTATTGTATCCCATGGCAGTCAAAATAGATGGGAACGTGATCGCAAGTGTACGAGTAATGTAAACAAAGCGGGCGATATGCCCGAATACTACTGTACATCCTTACCCAAATAATTTTTGGCAAGAATGTAGAGTTCGGGCGTACCGCCCACCTTCTTTATACTATGCGGAGCGGTGGCGGACGCTTACCATCATGTTCCTGTCTATTTTGACTGCAGTTGGATACAATATGTTGACTCACCCCCCCCCCATGACATATTGTCATCATCATATATATTGTCAGCAGGGGGCAAATAAAAAAAAAAAAAAAAAACGCCGTAAAAAATAGACGCGAACTTAACCGTGGAGATCGACCTATGTAAACATGATGACTGTACACCCGAACACTACATCCATCCCCTCCATCCTTCCACCTCTCTCTCGGCTTACCTCTCACTCTTTGTCCTTCCACCTTACTCTTGTACACTCTCTTAGTCATTCTCTCGCTTCCCATACATTCCACATGGTTGAACCATCTCCAGGTGTTCCTTTTCACACTTTCCAGCATTTTTTTTTTTTTTTTTTTTTCCTATGAGTATGAAGGAAACAAAAGGCAGGTTGCCTGTAACGAGTGTCTCCCCCAAAGCCAAAAGAGTGACAGAGCCAAATTCAAGGGACGTTTGAGTCAATATGCCTGACTCACGAAGTTTGAAGCAGTTTAAGTCATAGGATGAAGGAAAGATTGATTGAGGGAGAGAGTTCCAGAGTTAATTTGTCAAGTAGAAGAAAGACTGAGAAAATCGGCCAATTTTTGGGTTGGAGAGCTGGACAGAATAGGAATGGGACTATGTTGAAAGGCGGGTGCCTCGCACTCACCGCAAGGGAGGGGATATGCACTGAGAGTTCTCTGAAGAACACTGATTGTCCACACCACACTGATTTCGTGCTTCCTCATTCGTCTGTCTATCCCTCCATGTAACTCTGCATGCATAAGTAGCTCATTTCCACCCCTCTCACTCTTGGTTTGTGTCTCTCCAACAACGTCGATGCTTAACTCCCGTGTGTCAATGTCGGGATTACTGTACTACACTATCATGCAAGGACTTCTTTACTTCCATGCTGACCACCCTATTTCTTGTTACTGCAACATTAAAAACACCATCGTCTTCTGGACACATGTATCTACTTAAATTAATTCAAGTGTTTTAGATACTAGAGATATTAAAGAAATAATTGATAAACTGCCTACAATATAAAGTGAACAAACAATTATTGTGCGTTATTCGTCTTATCCTCGTCATTATCAGGGTGTCAAAGGAAAGCAGAGTCCATTATTTTTAGTCTATATTATTGTACCGTATATAAAAGGATAAAAATTTAGTTTATAGTTCAAGTAGGCCTAATGTCTTTGGAAATGATGAAATGGCCGAAACAATAGAACTTTATGTTAATTTATTTGTATTCTTTCTCATGTCCATGCACATTTTCAGGCACAATTGCTACACTTTGACTGTAAAGTCAGTAAAAATAGGTTATCCTAAACTGAACAAGATGCGGAAATATACTTGAGCCGACCAGGCCAAGTGAGATATCTTTATTGGTCTAACTGGTAAGGTGTCTGCCTCGTACCCATGGGTCCCTGGTTCGATTCGCGCTCTGGGTATATTTTCGGGAGACTATTTTCGCATCAAACGAAGTTTAGGTGTGTTGGTAAAATTGTCAAGATGGTTGAAAGTAAGATCGGAGCTCCAGAACCTCCCTTTCGGGAATGGTTTAAAATCCTAATCCGACAGGGCAAGGAAGGGCGCAGGAGAGAACTGGGAGTGCTGTGAGACTCGCAACAAAGGCTGTGTTGTGCGATCTATTCTACGTTTAATGGGCTATTATACAAAGCAATGTACAGTATATAATAGCTGTGAAGATATTGTTTGTTACAACAAAATATCAATAAGAATAGCAGCGTTTCTAATTACCGATTACACACACACACACACACACACCTAATATAATGATTGGCTGGGGGGGGGGCAGCCAATCATGAGTTTGGATTGCATTGATCCTATGCAAGGATAGGAATGGGGGAGGGGCTTCTCCGCCAGGTTAGCTTGACTCGAGCATATGTAGGATTTGGTTTTTACACCATGGGTTATGGAACTCCGATCTTACTTTCAACCATCTTGACAATTTTACCAACACACCTAAGCTTTGTTAGATGTGGAAACAGCCTACCGATTTCTAGACCCAGGGCGAGAATCGAACCCGGGACCCTTGGGTTACGATGCAGACACGTTACCATCATCATCATCATCATCTCCGACGCCTTGCTTCCCCCTGGGAAACCCCCACGAGTCTAATAAACCACGAGTCTATTAAAGGTACCCCACTTAGCATGGTAGTCTAAGTGTATTTCCACATCTTGTTCAGTTTAGGCTAACCTATTTTCACTGACTTAACATCTCTTCACTGTCCGGGTAGCGAAGGCTCTGAACGAACAGAGAGGAACAAGCCTGAGCTGAAATGACCGTGAGTTCGTCAGAGAGACTGGTACGGAAGGGCGAGTCAGCCCACTGAACGTACTAAACACGCACATTAACGGCCCAGTTAGCAACTCGCGGGAGAGCTGGCAACTCCTCCATACACAATCACAGCCTTTGTTGCGAGTCTCACAACACTCTCTGTTCTCTCCCGCCTCCTTACTTATCCTGTAGGATTTAGTTTTTACACCATGCCTGTAAGGAGGGTTATGGTGCTCCGATCTTACTTTCAACCATCTTGACAATTTTACCAACACACCTATATCTTGTTAGATGTGGAAACAGCCTCTCGAAAATCTGCACCCAGGGCGGGAATCGAAACCGGGACCCTTTGGTTACGAGGCAGACACGTTACCATGAGTCTAATAAAGGTACTGTACCCCACTTAGCCTGGTAGTCTTAGTGTATTTCCGCATCTTGTTCAGTTTAGGCTTACCTATTTTGACTGACTTTACACATAACCAATAAGTTGACACCCGATTGAGAACAACTCACTGAAAGGGATAAGTAAATGGTGGTAAGCTTTCATTCAACCACTTTTCTTTCAATTCCTAAATCTTAATACTGTAGTTTACTAGTACCCCAATTTATTCTGACTTATATTTGCAGGTGTTGGTGAGGTACAAGAAGCACTGGGATATGGACCTCCAGATGAAGCCCTTCTTTTTGGCTGCAGTGGCCAAGGCAGCAGGCAACAGTGCTCCCATGCTGGTCCCAAACAAAGCCTACTACATGGGCCAGGATCTTATTCGCAATGCTAAATACTTTGATGTGCCCCTCAAGATGGTTTCGGCAAGTAATCTTGACCCTTTCATTCAAATGATGCCAGTTGTCAGAAGGATACTGTAACAAGATCTGTGAGCTGATATTAGTTAGATAGATGTGTAATACTGTATTGTACTGTATTGTACTGAAGGCTAGGGAGTCTATTGCAAAGTCAAGGGAGCAGGATTGGGATAGAAGGTAGAGGCCGTAGACTGGGTCACAATCAAAATCCATAGCCTTCCTCTAGAAGGTTCTCTTTTGACCAGCTCTCTAGTAAAATATGATATTCAGTTTTGTTGAGAGGTATTTTTTTCATGTATCAAGTGAGAAAAATTAAATGGAAGTTGTGAAGGTGGAATAACGTTCTGAGCGTAAAAAATGGTGCATACCCATGCGCAGTATGCAGAAAAGAGATCGGCGCAAACTCATTACAGTGTAGCGTCTTCCGCGGCTGGGTACATCACAGGAAGAAGCGCTGCACTTGAATAAAGGGCCGCCGCCATTAGGACGTGAGACCGGAACCGCGCTTTGTGTGGAGCACTCGCTCTATAAATTTGTGTATGTATGTATGTATGTAAAGGTATAAAGGAAAATGTACAAAATATCGGCTTTTTGTCCCTTAACCATCATACCCCGGTGGGGTTTAAACCTTCCTACCACTGTATCAGGGGTAGTTTCGGCATTTAGCTGTGTACTTTGTGTTCATCAATGCTTAATATCTCCACAACGGAATGCCCTAACCGGCTTAAATTATATGTCTAAATGTAGCACAAAAGCTTTGTAGTGAGATTCTCGAAGACTAGACCCTCTACAATCTACATCAAGTGATTCTTCTGTGATGATGTGAAGAATAGAGGTAACTTTGCAGCCAGAATCACGCCATGTCAGAGCCGCATCTGAACGCTTGCCCGTACTATAACTTTAGCTTGTAAATATTAGAAGAAACACTAATTCTCTCGCAACTCCCATTGCATCTCGTGCCGTAGGCGATTTTAGTTACTAATTACAACTTTTATCATCATTATTGTCATAATGTATATTTATTTATTTCACCAATGTAGCCATTTTTATGTCACTGCACACTGCTTACGTGCATGGGTTCAGATGCTTCAGAAATTGTAGAGAGCCGTGATTGCAACACCGTTGCAGAACAAAGACAGAGCCTGATGTGTGTTGGCAGTACCACCCACCCTAACAAATAAAGCTTTCTCGCGCGTGATAGAGCACAAATAGAGCTATGTTCCTTAGAAAGGACACTCGGGCTCCATGGGTAAAATGTACGATACGAAACATCAGCATATTTTACCCGTAGATGTATGGTAATTGGTGCTCTTCTAATTTCTGTATTAGCTCCAATACGGGTAACAACTAATTAAAACTAGCTATCCCCTTTGGGGATCAAGGCATCAGGCAATATATATATATATATATATACAGTATGTTAGTAAAGCCAGGTAATACATTTTCTTTAATACATACGAGGTTGAAAGAAATGGCAATTTCTGCGTTGGAAATTTTATTATTCAAAGTTTCCAGGTCTCTGATGAGTTTTCGCTGGGTGGCAGGAAGTAGATGAATGAGATGAGCAAAATTCATGGTGGTACAGGGTTACATAAATGTACATGATGATACAGGATATACGACGCGTTTCACTGGACAACCAGCATTATCAAGTAAGGGTAGAATGATATAAAAGGTAAACAGGAAGAGTATATATAGAGGGTGGAGGATCAGAGGAGGCAAAAATCAGGGGGCAAAAGTCTCCTATTGGTGGAGGGGTATTCTAGGAGTGCAAAAGGGGGAACCGCTTCACGCAGGCACACTGGATGCAGGATGGTGTTGGTCGGGTGGCGGGGTCAAAGCTGATTGGCTGCGTGTCGAGGGGCGTGGCCTAAGTTGTGTGGTCCGTGTGGCGCCGGCAGAAGACGAAGCTGAAGGAGGTAGCGCGGGGGGCGAGGAGGGGCGTTAGGTCCTGTAGGGTAGTGCCTTTTGGCAGAAGGAAGGATCTGAAGGTCTAGAGTTTGGTTGTTGATGTTAGGATGTAAGGCTTGGATATATAACGCTTCGAGTATAGGTAATCTCCTTGGGTCACTTTCTTTATCGAGTATGGTGGTGTGTTTCTCTAACTCGTTGCGTGTGAGGTGGGGGTGGTTGGGGGTGAGATAGTGGTCTTTGATGGCTCCAGCCTGAAGGTGAAGAGTTAACCGACGTGAAAGACGAGTCTGCATCATGCCAATATAGGAATGAGGTCCACAGTCCTCATAATTACAGGTATGTTGGTAAATGACGTGATCGTCGGTCATCGGGCTCTTTATCTTGGTGGAAGCTGGTTTGTTGCGGAGAACGAGGTTGGAGGTCTTGGGGGATTTGTAATAAATTATTGATTTAATTTTGTTTTCCGGGTTGGTTGGGTGGACATGCTTTGAGATTATTTCTTTTAAGCCGTCTCGTCATTTTTGTGTTCAGAGGACATGTAATTGCGGTAGAAGATCTTAATTTCATTGGGGGGGTCAATGTTGGGAGGGCTTTGGGTGTACCAATTTTCAAGATGGTGGTTGATGGTGCTGGAGATGTCGGAGTTGGAATATCCATTATTCACTAAAACTTGGGATAGTCTTTCTAGTTCCTGGTGGGTGTCGGCCCAGGTAGAGCAGTGCGTGAGGGCTCTCCTTACATAGGCGGAGATGGAGAATAGAAGATAACGGCGGGGGCATTCACTATCGCCGTTGAGGCATTGTCCTGTGTTAGTTGGTTTAGTGTAGACGGTGGTTTTGAACCCATGGTCGTTCAGAGCTACGAGGAAGGGGAGTTGTCCATTGTTAGATTTTTCAAAGGTGAAGTTAAGTCCGGAGGAGGTCATGAAGCGACGCTGGAGTTCCTGTAGTTCGTGGAGGTCCTTGATTTGCACGAAGATGTCATCCACGTATCTACAGTAGACGGCGGGTCGTTGGGCAGCTAGCTCTTCCTCGATGGTACCCATAAAAAAGTTCGCAAAAAGAACTCCTAGGGGGCTGCCCATCGTCACACCGTCTATCTGCTTGTACATGTTGCCCCGGGGGCAAAGGAAGGGGGCCTCCTTGGTACACAGCTCCAGTAGTGTTTTCAGGGCCTTCTCCGGGATGTCCAGTGTTGGTGTATCAGGGCAAACTCTAGACCTTCAGATCCTTCCTTCTGCCAAAAGGCACTACCCTACAGGACCTAACGCCCCTCCTCGCCCCCCGGTGCCCTTGACGCAGCCCCCCGCGCTACCTCCTTCAGGTTCGTCTTCTGCCGGCGCCTACAACTTAGGCCACGCCCCTCGACACGCAGCCAATCAGCTTTGACCCCGCCACCCGACCAACACCATCCCGCATCCAGTGCACCTGCGTGAAGCGGTTCCCCCTTTTGCACTCCTAGAATACCCCTCCACCAATAGGAGACTTTTGCCCCCTGATTTTCGCCTTCTCTGTTTCTCCACCCTCTATATATACTCTTCCTGTTTACCTTTTATATCATTCTACCCTTACTTGATAATGCTGGTTGTCCAGTGAAACGCGTCGTATATCCTGTATCATCATGTATATTTATGTAACCCTGTACCACCATGAATTTTGCTCATCTCATTCATCTACTTCCTGCCACCCAGCGAAAACTCATCAGAGACCTGGAAACTTTGAATAATAAAATTTCCAACGCAGAAATTGCCATTTCTTTCAACCTCGTATGTATTAAAAAAAAAAAAAAAAAAAAAAAATATATATATATATATATATATATATATATGGAATATAATACGTGGAATGTTAGTGGCATGAATGATGGCACAAAAGAGAGAGAGGTTCTGGAAGTGTTAGTGAATGCCAGGCTGGATGTATGTGGAATGACAGAGACCAAATGGAAAGGTTCAGATGTGAGAGAGTGGGAGTGTGGAATGGGTGTGTGTGCTGGAGTGAGTGAAGGAACAGCGAGAGAAGGTGCATGTTTGTTTGTAAGTAGCAAATGGAAGGAATGTGTAAGAGAATATGGGTCTGTGGGTTCAAGGATTGTGTGGGTGAGAATGAAAGTAGGAATACAAACGTGGGTGATTGTATGCGTGTATGCCCCGACAGAGGATATACTTGAAAGAAAGAAAGAGGAGTTCTGGATGAATGTGGAGGCGTGCCTGGAGAAGTTTGACAAGAACGAAAGAATATTTCTGATTGGGGTATGAATGGTAAGGTGGGTGATAGGAAAGTTGAGGGAGTGGTGGGAGGGTGGGGGGTACCATCAGAGGTGAATGGGAATGGTAGTGCACTTGTGGATGTATGTGTGGGGAGGAGGCTGTGGATAGCCAACACCTTCTTCCGACACAGAATGATCCACAGGTACACGTGGAAACGGATGTTGACGATGAAGGATAAGACAGTGGTGGAACGAAAGTCATTGATTGATTATGTATGTGTGGATGAACGAATGAAGAAATCTGTGATGGATGCTAGGGTGTATAGGGGTATTGGAGGGGGTCTGTCTGATCATTATGTAGTGGTAGCTAAGGTTAGGATACAAAAGAAGTGGGTGAGGAGAGCGGGAGGGAGGCGAGAGGAGGGTGGAATGGTGAGGAGGGTAGAGAGGTTGCAGGAGGAGGAAATCAGGGAGGAGTACAGGAGAGCAGTGGAAAGACGACTAGGTGGGTTCGACCTGGAAGTTATGGAGGAAGTGGAGGAGATGAGCAAGGTGTTTAAGGATGAGATCTGTGCAGCATGTGAGGAGGTGTGGAGTGAGGAGAAGAGGGAGGGGAGTGAAAGGTACAGCATGGTGGACAGAAGAGGTACGAATAGCTGTGGAAGAAAAGAAGAAAGCATATAGAGAGTGGTTGGGTAGCAGAGGGAATGAAGATTCCGAGAGACAGAAACGAGCGAGGTACGTGGAGAGTAAGAGGGTGGTGAAGAGAGTAGTGAAGGAAAGTAAGAGAAGAGTAGATGAGGAATTTGGAAGGAATCTGAGTGTAAAATGGAGGGAGAGTAAGAAACTGTTCTGGAAAGAAGTCAAGAAAGTTAGGGAAGGTAGCAAGGGAAACAGTAAGGGTGTGAAAGATAAGAATGGGAGAATGCTAGCCGAGAAGCAAGAGAGAGTCGAAAGATGGAGGGAGTACTTCAGTGAGTTGCTAAATGAAAGGAATGAAGAGCCAGCAAACATAGCTGGATATGGTATGGGAGGGAGAAGAAGAGAAGTAGTGGAGGAGGAGGTGGGGATCAGGAGGTCAGAAGTGTGGGAAGCCATGAAAAGAGTGAAGTTGGGGAAAGCACCAGGAACAGATGGAGTGTGTGGGGAAATGTTGAGGTATGGTGGTGAGATAGTGATAGAATGGGTATGGAAAATGTGCAAACTAGCATGGGAGAAGGGGAGTGCACCCGATGACTGGAAGACTGGCATAATAGTCCCCCTATATAAGGGCAAAGGGGAAAGAGGAGTGTGTGGTAACCACCGAGGAATATGTCTTCTAAGCGTAGTAGGGAAGGTATACAGTAGGGTAGTGATTGAGAGAGTGAGAGTGAGAACGGAGAAATGGATAGGCGACGAGCAGGGAGGTTTTAGGAAGGGAAGAGGATGTGTAGATCAGATTTTACCCTGAATTGTGTTGTGGAGAAGTATCTGGAGAAGAAACAAAAGGTGTATGTTGCCTTTATGGACTTGGAGAAGGCCTATGACAGAGTGGATAGAGAAGGTTTGTGGAAAGTACTTAGAATATACGGAGTAGAGGGCAAGTTGCTGAAAGCAGTGAAGAGCATGTATGAGGGTGCAAAGGCGGCAGTACGTGTGGAGAGTGAGCAGAGCGAGTTCTTTGACCTGAATGTTGGTTTGAAACAGGGGTGTGTGATGTCCCCGTGGTTGTTTACTGTATATATGGATGGAGTTATGAAGGAAATACTATCAAGAGCAGTGGATGTTGGTGTATCGCTGAAAAGGGAGGGAATTGAGTGGAAGCTACCTATACTGCTGTTTGCGGATGATACAGTTCTGATGAGTGATAATGAATGGGAGTTGCAGGGTCTGGTAAATGACTTGGAACAGTGTGCGAAAAACGGAATTTGAAGGTAAATACGGGGAAGAGCAAGGTTATGGTCTTCGAAAGGGGTGAAGTCACAGAGTGTGAGGTGAAGCTGAACGGTCAGGCTATGGAGATCGTCAACTCTTTTAAGTATCTGGGCAGTGTGTTGAGTAAAGATGGGACTATGGATGAAGAGGTGCGGGAGAGGGTACAACAGGGGAAGAGGGTTGTAGGAACGCTAAAAGCAGTAACAAGAAATAGGGTGGTCAGTATGGAAGTGAAGAAGTCCTTGCATGACAGTGTGGTAATCCCGACACTGACTTACGGAAGCGAAGCATGGACGTTGGTTGAGAGACTCAGACCAAGAGTGAGAGCAGTGGAAATGAATTACTTAAGGAGTGCGTGCGGAGTTACATGGAGGGATAGACAGACTAATGAGGAAGTAAGTAGGAGGTGTGGTGTGGAGGTAGATGTGCTGGAAAGTGTGAAAAGGAACAACTTGAGATGGTTCGGCCATATGGAACGTATGGAAAGCGAGAGAATGACTAAGAGGGTGTATGAGAGCGAGGTGGAGGGACAGAGGGGGAGAGGTAGACCGAATATGAGGTGGAAGGATGGAGTGAGGAAGTACATGAACGAAGGTGGTGCTGGTTGGGGGGAGGGGCGTCGACTGACTGGGGACAGAGGTGCATGGGGGCGGTTCGTTCGTGGCCACCCCTTCGGGGATCACGGCGTCAGGCAATAGATAGATAGATATATATATATATATATATATATATATATACACAGTAGGGTCTCACATAAAATGAGTATATGGTCGATAAACGAGGGCGTTTTATGCGATTTCGTTTTATGTGAACACGGCATTTTGGTGGCCCAATATCGTCAATGTTCACTGGAAGCGTAAATTTCCGTCAGGAGCGTACGATATTTTGTACGTTTTTTACGATATTTCGGCGTTCTATATGAAAGCGTACGATATTTCGTACGCTTTGTACGATATTTCGGCGCTCTATATGAAAACTCCTCGGATTTGCCCCACTTTGGCGGCGGACTCGTTTTATGTGATCACATTCGTTCTGATCGAAAATTAAATATTAATATTTTAGGTCGCTCGTTTTAATCGAGACTCGTTTTATGCGAACACGTTTTATGCGGGACCCTACTGTATATATATACATATATATATATATATATAAATACGTATATATATATATATATATATATATATATATAATATATATATATACTGTATATATGCATACAGTAAACTTTAGAGACTATGTGATCCTTAACCCATAAACGGCTGCAAAGCTCATAAGAGATTTTACTGGGCGACGGCGAAAAAGGTCTTAAGAGGGAGGCCTAAAAAAAAACATTTAAACAGCCCCAGTACCGTAGCACTAAACATTTTTTTTTTTTTTTTTTTTTTTCCCTATACCTCATATCACTCCTCCACATCCCCTCCTTCCCCCCTTTCCCTTCCCCCTTCAATTATCACCTATTTTCTCTGTTATTCCCTAATTCGTTGGTATATTTTTGTGCTAACATTAGCAAACTGTGTGGGAGATGTGCTTACGTGCCTAGCGGGTGTGTTACACAACCGAGTGTGTGTATGAGTAGGCTCAGTGTGGCTTGAGGCCTCGTGGAGGAAGGGGTTGCCTCAATTTTCTCCATAATTCATGAATGGGCTGGTCCATCTATATTCGCGATTTTGACCAGAAAAATTACATTTTCACTTGTTTTATTGTTGTTACAGGTTACTATCTTCATAGTGAAGGTAAAATAGGGTCATATGAATAAGTAATAATTATATTTATCGTAAAATGACGATTATAGGCCTGAATGGAGCCAATATGCTCACCCATGGGGAGCTAGTTCAATACCCCCCCCCTCGCCATTGCCGAGTTAAGGAGTATTGTTTCAGAGTAACAAGCAGCTTGGCAAAAAAAAAAAAATAAATAAATAAATAAATAAAATAAAATAAAATACATGGCAGTATGTCCTACTGTCGCCCTGGGCTGTAGGTCAACTATCCTGATATGATGATAGAAAATGTGACTGGTCAACTGACCCGACACACTTTCCAGCAATGATGCATTCTTTGTAGAAGAATGTAGAAGTTGGGCATCCCCACCTACCAGTTATGTTTGTTTAGTTAAAATATAAAATTAAATTACCCTAGTATTAAAAAACGTACAGTATTAATATCCTTTAAAACTTCCCAGAATCCTCATGAACTGGTTCTGGTAAAAGGATCACTGGTGCCCAACCGGTTCCTGATAGCCACACAACTACTGTACCCACAATATCTGGAACCTCTCTCTCGGGCACTGTGGATGGAGGTCTGGAACAAGGTGTGTACAACATAAATGCTCATCATTATCATTATTTTCATCATCAATATCATCATCATCATATTCATCATCATTATCATCTTCATTTTCATCAGCAGGACCATCTCCAATGCCTTGTCTCTCCTCATCCTCACTAAACAATAACCATGAGAGTAAAACTCAAGGCAAATTCTTCAGATATGTGCGCGCTCTCTGGAAGCTGGGTACTTTTACAGGACTAGAGAGAGGCTTATTTTCTGACCGGCGAAAGAGCCGCTTGGTAGCCATTTTTCTGTGGTCACCCCCTTGAGGACAGGCAGTCGTTTTCCTGGGCGGATCCCATCATTGTTGCAGTTGTTGGTTGCTGTTGTTGTTGTTGTTGTTGTTGTTGTTCTTCCCCAAGCTGCCTGGCCGAACAGCCCCAAGGCCCCGAGCAAGGCCAAGGCCATAACTGAGTGCCCGCACAGAACCCTCCCTGCCGACCACAATAAAGCCTGGGTGACCGAAGCCACTCCATGGCGGGGAGCTGAGGAGGGTGCGGAAACGCCCGGGAAACCAAAGCCTCACCCAGGGCCCTGTGCCCCTCAGCAATTATGAAGAGAAAGTTGAGGGGCGAAGGAAAAATGTGACGCTTTGGCTTCCAATCTTGGTAGATTGGGAGGTCAATCCACGGAAAAGACGCCGTCACTTGAGATCTAGAAAATATATAAGTAAAAGGAACAGTCAGAGTAAGCTATGGATATGGCAGAGATCGCTCAGTTCTCACTCTGATAGACCAGCCCATCACCACATGACTAGAACCCAATCCTCTCGGCATCAGCTAGGAAAGGCCCTAGAAAGCCGCCTTTGGCGGGGGGATAGCTCCCCTATTTCAACCCCTGTCGGGGTTGGGCACCCGCCCGGTTGGTGTGGTTGTTATGGTTGCAGCAAGATTACTGTAACAAACGTTTCAGTGTTTCTCATCTGATTGCGGCGGCTGGTGAATCGTGTTTGCCTGGGCGCAGTTTTGAAAGTTCTTGTTTGCCCTTACGTTATGCGGGAGGTGGGGGTAGTGATAAGAATCCGCCCAAATACATAAACGATAGCGTCGTATTCAAGCTTTGGAAGCCTTCATTGGGCTAACACTAAATACCCTAAGCCAGGAGACCCACCTCCCAGCCTTGATATGACCATGACGATACGTATTCCAAAGAGCGACTGTCAGTTACCCCCCCCCCACACATACATACATACATACATACATACATACATACATACACACACACACACACCACACCACACCACACCACACCACACCACACCACACCACACCACACCACACCACACCACACCACACACACACACACCACACACACACACACACACACACACACACACACACATGGATGGGAAAGTAAGGAAGTGGTACCTGAAGAAGGGGGAGAAGATAGGGGCGGAGGGGGGGAGAAAAGAAGTGGTGGTACAGGAAGAAGGATTGGAGGGAGAGGTGCAACAGGAAGGGGAAATAGTAGGATAAAGAGTCGGATATTAAAGACAGGGAATATCAATCATAATGGTAAAAGTAACAGGTGCAAGATGGTCTATAGCAATGTGGATGGGCTGCTATCAAAAAAAATAGAAATAAATGATTACATCAGACAGGAAGAGCCCTTAATATTGTGTCTATGTGAAACTAAACTAAATAAAGGGATAAGTTTGGAGGGAATGGGATGGAACAACTATAATATCTGGAGAAGGGATAGAGAAGACAAGATGGGGGGAGGGGTGCTAATTCTTACACATAATAAATTGAAAACAAGAATGATTGATCTGAATAATATTAAATCAGAAATATTAGCAGTAGAATTGACAGATGATGACAATCAAAAGGCGGATATTGTAGTGGCCTACATGCCGCCCTACACGGGCTTGGGAAGAGGAGGAATACAAGTTTATCAAAGATGAGATGATTATTTGTATTGAAAAATTAACTCGTAGAACCAATGAATTAATTATAGTAGGGGACTTCAACTGTAAAGAGGTGGATTGGGAGCAGAGAGAAGCTGGCAGCAACGTGAACTCGTGGGGGTATAGGCTACTGGATATGGTAACAGAAAATTTATTGGTGCAAAATATAAAGGAAAATACAAGAAGAAGGGGAAATGATGAAGCATCCAGATTGAACCTAATGTTTACTAGAGACCCAGATGTAATTTCTGATATAAAATACTTACCACCTTTAGGCAAGAGCGATCACGTTGTAATGGACATAGAAATCCTATTGGGTTATTCCAATATGGAGGAGAGGGAGGAGCACAAGGAAACTAGGTTTGACTATGCAAAAGGAGACTACCAATCACTGAGACAATACTTTAGAGATGTTAACTGGAGTGAAATACATCAGAGAAATAGTGTAGACGAGAAGTATGGAGTATTTAAAACAATATATGAAGAAGGAGTTAATAAATATGTCCCTAAACAAGGTAATAGGTCAGCGAAGGAAAAGGATTGGTTTAATGAAAAATGTAGGAAAGCCAAGGAAAAGAGAGACCAAGCGTGGAAGGCAGCTAGATAAAGGTGTAATAGAGAAACTTGGAACAGATACAAGAGATTAAGAAATGTATATGCTACAATCAGGAGACAAGAAGCCAGAGAATATGAGAAGAACATTGTGAAAAAATGTGAGAGTGATCCTAAGCTGTTCTATAGGTTTATAAATAGTAAAATGAAGGTAAGGGATAGAATAGTGAGTTTGAAGGTTGAAGGGACCACTTATGATGACGACCAGAATATGTGTGAAATTATGAACAATACACTACACTCAGTATACAGTATACTAAAGGTGATAACTTTGAAGAAGTACCGGTAGGTGAAATTGGTGATAAACTGGGAGAGATTAATTTTCTCCCAGAGGAGCTAGTAGAAATAATGAAAGGACTAGATGTGAAAAAAGCAGTGGGACCTGACAATGTAGCGGGATGGATTTTGAAAGAATGTGCTGACGAACTAGTGAAACCCTTATATGAGATAATGAAATACTCTCTGGAAGTGGGAAAATTACCAATGGACTGGAAGAGAGCCAACATTGTACCGATTTATAAAGGTGGGAACAGGGAACATCCATTGAATTATCGACCTGTGTCACTTACTAGTATAGTGTGCAAAATCTGTGAGAAAATAATTAAGAAAAGATGGATGATTTACTTGGAAAAGAATAATCTACTATCTAACAGGCAATTTGGATTCACACCTCATGTGTTACAAATCTACTCAGTTTTTATGACAGAGTGGTTGACATATTACAAGAGAGAGATGGATGGGTGGACTGCGTATATATTGACATGAAGAAAGCTTTTGACAGAGTATCGCATAGCAGGCTGAAGTGGAAATTAAAAGAGTATGGAGGGATTCAGGGTAGTTTGTTAAATTGGATGGAGGACTATCTTTCAGGGAGACAGATGAGGACTACTATCAGAGATAAATTTTCTACGTGGAAAGATGTCACAAGTGGAGTTCCGCAGGGAGCGGTGCTGGCTCCCATAATGTTTCTAATATACATTAACGACATGCCAAAGGATATAAATGCATATATGAATATGTTTGCAGATGATGCCAAGATCATGAAGCGTATAGAAGATGAAAACAGTGGTAGGGAATTACAGAGGGATTTGGATAGGATAGATCAATGGAGCAAGAAGTGGAAAATGGAATTCAACACAAATAAATGTCATGTAGTGGAAATGGGAGTAAGTAAAAGAAGGCCTCATATGGAATATAAGTTAGGAGAAAACACTATTAACCCATCAGAGAAAGAAAAGGACTTAGGGATAACTGTTAGGAGTGATCTTTCACCTGAGAATCATATTAATAAGATAGTGGGAGAAACATATGGACTGCTAAACAGAATAAAAATAGCCTTTAACTATATAAACGAGGAGATGCTGGAGAAAATAATAAAAACATTGGTGAGACCAAGACTGGAGTATGCGGCAGTGGTGTGGGCACCACATCTAAAAAAGCATATAAAGAAGCTGGAGAAGGTTCAGAGAGCTGCAACTAGGATGATACCAGAACTGAGAGAATTACCATATGAGGAGAGTTTAAAGAAATTAGATTTACCATCTCTAATGGATAGGAGGGAGAGAGGCGATATGATTATGATGTACAAATGTGTGAGAGGACTCGAAAAGGTGGACAAGAAGGGTTATATTGTGAAAGATAATGGTAGAACTAGGGGGCATAGATATAAGCTAATGAAAGGAAGATGTAAAGGAGATGTGAGAAAGTATAGTTTCCCTTACAGAAGTATAAGTAAATGGAATCAGTTGGAAGAGGAAGTGGTGTGTGCCAAAACATTCATATTTTTAAGGCAAAGTTAGATAATTGTAACTCAGGAAGCGGGACAATACGAGCCTAAAAAGCTCAACTCCTGTATACTACAAATAGGCACACACACACACACACACACACACACACACACACACACACACACACACACCCACACACACCCCCACCCACCCACCCACCCACCCACCCTTCTCCCTACCAGTAAATATCTACAGTGGACGATAGAGGCGCTGAACACAATGTTTACCGCGGTGCATTGTGAGAAATTGGCGACATTGCGGAGCTATCCAGCCTCCCTCTCCTTCAACAATTCTTTATTATAAGCAGTTAGTCGAAATTTCTGTAGATGACACATACTTTGGTCTATGCATAGTGTTGTTTTATATGTTGTGTGGGGTTAATCTTAGGGACAGGGTATCGAGCGAGGAATTGAGAAGGCGTCTGGGCATTAGGAGTATCAGTGAAGTGATGCGCACGAGCCGACTTGGTTGGTTTGGACATGTGGAGAGAATGGATGATCAGAACTGGGTGAAGAAATGCAGGACTGAACTTGGGGGGAGCTGCGCGTAGGGGTGGACCAAGAATGACGTGGGCTCGGGTACTCCGGTCCGATCTCAAAATATAGAACTTGACAACAGAGGCGGCCCTGTCAAGGGCTGCTGCCAGCTGGAAAGCTGCCATTTAGGACGTGAGACTGTAACCACATTCTCTGTGAACAATCGGTCTTTAAACTTGTATGTATGTATGTACAGTATGTATATATTTTAGAATCACCCATATTCATAAATAACATATATTTACTGTACAAAGTCAGCAGGTATTTTTACGCCAATTTTGTTATGATAATTAACTTATAATCAGCTTATAATTATGTTTGTGCTCATTATCAGCTGCATATGGACTATATTAGTATACTATATAAGCTTTTAGTGTAGTCGTATACTGTATTGTAAAAATGTGTAGAATCACAAAAACATTAGATAAACTGTGCATATCCTAGGTGTGGGTATAGTGATGTATAGTCATAGCCCTTGCGTTAGTTCAGAAGCGTCCACCAGAGGTCTCAAGAGAATTGATGGTAGGGACAATTGGTAATTATAATGTAAAACTTGCAAAATAAACAAACCAAAACTGGGACGACACAAGATAAATGCAAAAGAACTAATCAAAATCGCTATGTGGAAACAACGCTTAATAAAATAAAATTTTGACATAAAAGAACACAATCAACCACATAGGATGTCCATGAGCAACCTGATCAGTATGTTTTTGAAATTTCGCACCTCTATCGAAACTTAGCACAGATAGGGTTGCAGCGGGGTTGTGGTGATAGCTGCAAAAGAGGGTAGGGTTTGTCTCTGGGTGTAACACAAAGGCCTCAGATTAATTCACTCATAATGGTCTGCAATTATTTAATATATAATAAAACAAAGTGTAGTATTCATACTTTGTATTTCGCCCACTATACAGAATAAAAGCTAGAATGAAGTAAACAAAATTGTAATAATAATAATAAGTACTGTATGTTACTTATTTCTCATAAGTGCCAATTTTTCCGAAGAATTCACTAGCGCTCGGAAAGAGAAAGAAAAAAGAACAAAATCAATGCATCAAAAGAAAGCTTATATACAACACACATTTAACAATCACTAGCAGTGGGAAAATAGCCTAAACTCTATAGCCATCTGTCATGACACCTCTCTCAAGATCATAGCTTCTCTCCAAGAGAAAAGTCTGAAGTTGTCTCTTGAAGCATTCGACAGAACTCAGTTTTCTCATGGACAGCGGCAACCTGTTATACAACCTCGGAGCCATGTAGGAGAATGACCTCTCAAAGAAAGAAGACTGCTGGAAAGCCCTTGGTTCATCAAGACGAAAAGGGTCATTGTCATGACGCACAACTACACCATGGTGTGCCGGTGGACGCCTGAGCAGCTCCGCAAGGTACCTAGGCTCACCAAGTTTGAGAACCTTAAAAGTCACTAAACACAACTTAAAGGTGGGGGCTCATGGGTTGAGATAAACATGGAATGATAATCGCCAAGCTGTACATAATTATCTTGCAAAATGCAATGGCACTGAATTAATTATTAACAATGGTATAAAGGATTTTGAGGATCGTCTATACCGGGCCTGTGACGTCACAAGAGTGTAAGTCCACCATCCAGTCTAGGATAAGGATACTGGTGTGGACAGGCCCGGTATAGACGATCCACAAAATCCTTTATACCATTGTTAATAATTATTTCAGTGCCATTGCATTTTGCAAGATAATTATGTACAGCTTGGTGATTATTATTCCATGTTTATCTCAACCCATGAGCCCCCACCTTTAAATTCTATTCTTGCTATTACCGGCAGCCAGTGCAGTTCTATGTGAAGAGATGTAGTAGGAGTTCTAGGTGGAACACCAAAAATTAGTCTTGCGGCCCTGTTAAGAACAAACTGAACTTTCTTTAACCCTTAAAAAGCGGCCCACCACTTAAGTCGAGTTAAATAAAGCTGGACTATGTGGCGGCGCTCGACATAACTCGAGTGGCAATTTCAGCACGTAATGTGGCTGAGAGAGAGAGACAAGTGGTGGCAGGAGACTAGCGAGCGTATGACTGCTCCAGACCACCGCGGCGAACCTACTGACACAAATCTCAGCTCCCTCCTCCCTCTCTCACTCGCTACATACTCAATTATGTACCGAAAGTACCGAATTACCTGCTTTTTGCACTCGCGTTGCACGGTTATTGCAAGAAAACTATCCATCATACAAGGATCGTTATGGTGTCATTCGAAAGCTCTGTTTATGCCCTTTCAGGGATAGATACTTGTTTTACGTTCTGGGTCTTATTTAGGCATGAAAATGATCACGTAAACAGCCCTATTTTGGCTAAAAACACCCCGCTGGGCGGTACACATAAATAAACCGCATAGGCCGCTCGTAAGGTGTTAAAATATAATTTGGAAGACCCACCAACCGAGAGAAGACCAATGAGTGAACCAACGTCAGGAGGCAACGTCTGGTTATAAACGGCTTCACCAAATAGAGATTTCTGATGTGCAAGTAACAACTTTTAACTATCTGGTTTACATGCTCTTTGAAATCTAATCGGGAGTTCACATATACACCCAGATTTCGAACAGAGTTGACCGGTCGCAGCTGAGATCCACCCACATTGATGGAGAGGGCACCTACTATATCATCAGCTCTTCTATTTCCTCGGATGATGAGAATATCAGTTTTACCATCATTTAGTTTAAGTTTTCTCGCTCTCATCCACTTCTTAATATCAGACATCAACAATTCCATCTTACTCCGTATATCAACTATATTTGTGATTCTCACATAAATCTGGGTGTCATCTGCATAAAAGTGAAAGGTGACATTATGTGCATGAAGCAGAAGAGACAAACTGCTGATATAAATTATGAATAGGATAGGACCTAAAACTGATCCCTGCAGAACACCATACTGCAGGGGTGTCGAGTCCGAGACCATTTTATTTACCATCACACTCTGGGATCTACCTGACAAGTACGACCCGAGAATCAAGAGAGCAGAGTCACGCACACCACAATCGTAAAGATCACTCAATAGCAACTCGTGATCCACTGTGTCAAAGGCCGCAGAGATCAAGCAAGACCAATAGTGAGGCCACACCATTGCAAATGTTCTCAACTAGATCATTATGTACTCTAATCAATGCTGTTTCAGTTGAATGATGCTGTCGGTAAGCAGACTGAAAAATTGGGATAGTTTCATTCTGCTGAAGTAATGGTTGTAATTGGTCAAGTATTGCACGCTCTAATATCTTTGATATGAAGGACAGGTTGGAGACAGGACGATAGTTCAACATGTTCTCAACATCAAGTCCAGGTTTCTTTAGACTAGGTCGGAGTAGTGCATGCTTTTCAGACTGTGGGAAGTTACCTTCAGAGAAGCACTTATTAATTATTTTGGAAATAAACTCAACTGTGTGATCATAGACTCTTGGTAGCTTGGAAACATTTATGGGATCCAACGGGCAAAATGTTTTATTGAGGTTTCTTATGTAGGACGAGATCATGTCCACCTCTACTGAGTGAAAGGATGAGAGGACATTATTAGGAATGTGTCGGGGTTGGAGTACAACTGAAGGTTCTTCACCAACAGAAGCATCATCCAGTTCCTGTCTTATGCGAGTTATCTTGCCAGCAAAAAATGACACAAAGTTGGCAGCCAACTCTGCATCGGGTACAGAAAGTCTTAAGCTGACTCTTGTTTTTCCAAGTAAACTGTTTACAATTGAAGCCAACCTCCTCTGGTCGTTACCACATGAGTCAACTTTTCCCTGATAATACACTTTCTTTTCTTCTTTGATGATAAATTGTAAATTGCTAATGTTTGTTTTACCACAGGATGAAGATTTTACCCAGCCTGAGGTGCTGACTCGTGCTGCTCTGTCTGTTGGGATGAGTCAGGCAGAGGTGAAACGTGCCCTAGACCACATTGAACACCAGGACACCAAGTCTCATCTGAAGGCTAATACGGACCAAGCCATTGAGTATCGGGTCAGTTGTAATTTTGTTTTTTAATATATTTCCTAACATATATTTTATATAATTATGTATTTACCTATTTGTAGATGGCGGGTGCCAGACCCCGAAAGGGGTTGAAATAGGGGAGCTATCCCCCCGCCAAAGGCGGCTTTCTAGGGCCTTTCCTAGCTGATGCTGAGAGGATTGGGTTCTAGTCATGTGGTGATGGGCTGGTCTATCAGAGTGAGAACTGAGCGATCTCTGCCATACCCATAGCTTACTCTGACTGTTCCTTTAACTTATATATTTTCTAGATCTCAAGTGACGGCGTCTTTTCCGTGGATTGACCTCCCAATCTACCAAGATTGGAAGCCAAAGCGTCACATTTTTCCCTTGCCCCTCAACTTTCTCTTCATAATTGCTGAGGGGCACAGGGCCCTGGGTGGGGCTTTGGTTTCCCGGGCGTTTCCGCACCCTCCTCAGCTCCCCGCCATGGAGTGGCTTCGGTCACCCAGGCTTTATTGTGGTCGGCAGGAAGGGTTCTGTGGGGGCGCTCGGTTATGGCCTTGGAATTGCTCGGGGCCTTGGGGCTGTTCGGCCAGGCAGCTTGGGGAACAACAACAACAACAACAACCTATTTGTAGTTTACAGGAATTGAGCAGCGCTCGTGTTGTCCTGTCTTAGTTACTTTATAATCAATCCATTTTACTTAGACAAGTATCGTAATGGATATTCCCAGTTCCCAGTATTTTGGACTAACATATCATAACTTATGTTGCCCTATTTCCATATTTACTTTTATCCAACCTAGATTTGAACATGTTAATGTTCCTCGCTCTCACCACCTCCTCCTCCAAGTTGTTCCAAGTCTCTATACTCCTATATGGGAAGCTGAATTTCTTTGTGTCCTTACGACATCTGCCCTTCCTCAGCTTAAACTCGTGCCCTCTTGTCCTTCCATCATCCCTCACGAATAGATCTTCCCTATCTACTCGTTCCAAACTTTTTACTCCCTTGAACATCGTTATTAAGTCGCCTCGTTCCCTTCTCTCTTTCAAGGTAGGCAGTTGTAGTGTTTTAAGTCTTTCCTCATATGTCAACTCCTTCAATCTTGGGATCATCTTCGTTGCTATCCTTTGGACTTTCTCTAATTTGTTTATATGTTTTTTCAAATGTGGTGACCATATCACTGCTGCATATTCTAATCTTGGTCTTATCATAGTCATTATCAATTTTCTTAACATTTCTTCATCCAAATAGTTAAATGCCACTCTCATATTGGTTATTATTCCATATGCTCCTCCAATGATCATGTTAATATGCTTCTCTGGGGATAGATCATCTTGTATTATCACTCCAAGGTCCTTCTCATGCCGTGTTTTGCCGATTATTTCAATTCTTAATTTGTACTCCCAGCTTGGCCTTATCTCACTTGTTCCCACTTCCAAAACATGACACTTTTCTGCATTGAAACTCATTTTCCAGGATGGCTCCATCTGTGCAACTCATCTAGGTCCTTTTGAAGATCCTGACAACTTTCTATACAGGTGACATTCTTCATGATCTTAACGTCATCCGCAAACATATTCATATGACTATTCAAGTTTTCTGGCATGTCGTTTACATAAAGTAGGAACATTATCGGACCCAAAACTGATCCCTGTGGTACTCCGCTCGTCACACTCCTCCACTGTGAATATTCGTCTCGTATCGTGGTCCTCATTTCTCTTCCTATTATGTATGTATGTATGTATGTATGTATGTATATATATACTCAGGCACATACCCCATAGCTGGAGGTGGCCCGAACAGGGACAACATAGCACAACATAAAAAATAATTAAATAAAACAAAATTCACACACATCTAAGTTGCCCAGGAGAAGACCCAGAGACCAAGGATCACTAAGGGCCTCCAGCACTCCCCCGGTCCCAGACCTCCCGGAGAGGTTCCAGTCCCAGCAGGCAGACACAAAGCGGAACCATACCACAATGCCCGCCCACCTCACATCCAGGCATAAACGCCGACTCCCTGGGCCAGGTGCCTGGCGGACTATTATCTAGTCCAACTGGCACCTGACCCCCTCTCCCAACAACCGCATTATCACTCATCTATTCATAAGCATTCTCCATTTATTCCTACTCATTACCACTTCTCTTGCCTGTTCTACAGTCATCTCTCGATCTTCCTTTGTATGATTATAGTATTGGATATTGGTATAGAATAGTGGAGACCATGGGAGAGGGAGCAAATGTATGGTCGCCTTGTGGTGTGTGTGGTATAATACTGAAGATCTCTGTTGACACGGAATTTTTTTAATGTTTGAAGAAATAGTGGGGCCAACAGTACTGTATACTGTAGGTGTGAGGCTTGGGTCCTGAATAACAGACAGAGTAGAAGGGTGGAAGTTTTGTCTGAGGATAAGTGATGTTAGATAATATGACAGGGTAAACAATGGTGAAATGAGAGATATGTGTGGGGATAGGTGCAGCTTACTGGAGAGAGCAGACCAGTGAAAGGCGTTCAAAAGATCAAGCAAAGTGGAGCGTAGTGGTATATGGTGTAGGATGACTTACCAGGCAATGACACAGACTATACTCATGAAGGTGATGTGGTAAGCCATCACTGGAGTTTGATTAAGAGTGTTTATAGCTGGTGCTGGGTTATTATTCTATTCTAAATGGCAAGAAAGAGCAACTTGGTATAGAGTGTATCAGTGAGGTGATGTGTACTAGCAGACTGCGGTGCTTTGGCCATGTGGACAAAATGGATGGAGATGGATGGGTGATGTACGTTACTATACTCGGTTTATTTTCAGCTGAGGGTAAATTGCTATGTCCCTATCTTCATTACTCTGTTATTACGAAGATTTTATAGCGAAATTTGTTGTTAATTGTGAGAACTTGGCATTAATATGACTTGGATATATATTAATTTCATATATTTCCATTAAGTATCGGACAATTCGCTTCTAAAAGATTCAGTTTATCATCAGCTGGAAAAAAATAGACTATAGTACGGAAGTTCTTGAAATGACAATAGTCAGTGAACCTTGGACGAGGTTCTGAGAAAAGATATCAGGTTTAGGGAACTTGACAGGAATGTTGCAAGGAACCATGTAATGGGGAGAGCCGTCATTAAGTAACCAAGGCATACACATGCAAAAATATTAAACAGACTTTTTAACACCTTACGAGCGGCCTAGGCGGTAATTTATATGTACCGCCCAGCGGGGGGTTTTGGCCATAAATGGGGTTGTTTCCGTGCTCTTTTTCATGCATAAACAAGACCCAGAGAGTAATGCAAGTATGCATCCCTGAAAGGGCGTAAATTGAGCTTTCCAATGACACCCGAACCATCCTTCTACGATCACTGGTTGTCTTGCAATGATCGTGCAACCGAAGGGCAAAATGGCTAAAATACGGTCATTTTCTTACATTATTACGTGTGTAGCGAGTGAGTGAGGGTGGAGGAGGGTGCAATAAATCTCAGTTGGTCTACGGCGGCCGTGGCGAGCGGTCAGGAGGAAATCTATGCTCCTCCCACCGCTCCGCTCTCTCTCAGAGCACATTATGTGCTCAAAATTGCACTCGACATATGTCGTGACCCGCATATGGGCACCTTTTCTTTAACTCGACATATGTCGTGAGCCGATAGACAAGGGTTAAACTCTTTATTTGCCAAAGACGTTTATATGTGTCGAGGGTCTTACACAGCCAATGCCAACAACATTATAAAACATTGGTGATGGGCTGGTCTATCAGAGTGAGAACTGAGCAATCTCTGCCATACCCATAGCTTACTCTGACTGTTCCTTTTACTTTTATATTTTCTAGATCTCAAGTGACGGCGTCTCTTCCGTGGATTGACCTCCCAGTCTACCTAGATTGGAAGCCAAAGCGTCACATTTTTTCCTTTGCCCCTCAACTTTCTCTTCATAATTGCTGAGGGGCACAGGGCCCTGGGTGGGGCTTTGGTTTCCCGGGCGTTTCCGCACCCTCCTCAGCTCCCTGCCATGGAGTGGCTTCGGTCACCCAGGCTTTATTGTGGTCGGCAGTGAGGGTTCTGTGGGGGCGTATGGTTATGGCCTTGGCCTTGCTCGGGGCCTTGGGGCTGTTCGGCCAGGCAGCTTGGGGAACAACAACAACAACAACAACATTATAAAACATCTAAAACTTCTAAAAATTAATAAATCCGGTAAACAATAGAATTCCTCAAACTAATGTTGCAAGACGTCTCGCAAATCAATACCTTTACTATGAGTCATCTTTGGTCTCCCCTGCCTGTGTCATATTTATATTGCAGTAATGTGGCAATATCATAATTACAGTACCGGTACAATATATGAAAAAAAATGCAAATACTAGTTTGCACAAACAAATAGCAAATGTCACCCTACATATTCATTATAATCAGCGGACAGCAACTGATTCAACTCCCAATCTCTACCATTCTTTCTTACTAAACCCAATCCTCTACCCATAGTTCTCATTTTCACCTCTCTCACCACACCATCCATATACAGTACATATTAAATAGCCACGGTGACATTACACAACCCTGTCACAAACGTACATTTACCTCAAACCATTCATTCAACTCATTATTTCCTACTCTAACACACGCTCTGCTCTCTTCATAAAAACTCTTAACTGCTCTTAACAAATTTCCTCCAATTTCATAAATCCTTAACACCTTCCACATAGCTTCTCGATCCACGTGATTATACGCTTTTTCCAAATCCATCTATCTATCTATCTATTGCCGGACGCCTTACTCCCCTTACGAGGGTGGCCATACACAGAATGCCCCCAAGCGGACCTATTCCCTGTAAGAGGGACAACCCGAGCCAGTTTAGTGAAGGACTTACAGGATTGACCACTCAATTTAGGATCCGTCCAACTCCGAGGCCCTCTGTGTATCTTGTTAGCACTATTTTTCTACAGTGGTGTTCGGCTAATCCATCCACTAACCTGCCTTACCCTTAGGTAAGCAGTACGGATTTGTATCAGGTTTACTCCCCTAGACAGGTTGCCAACCAAGGCTGACGAGTCCTATCCACCCGGATTTGTATAAGGTTGTCTCCCCTAGATGAGTTGCCGACCAAGGCTAACGAGTCCCATCCACCCGTAATCCATGAAACCCCAAAATAATTATAATTAAATAATGCATAAGTATATTTGTAGTTAGTTCTTTTCTCTCTTTTCCTCCCCAGGCCTTTGGATCCCCCAGCATAGTGGCTCACGTAAGTGATAAGGAGCCGATGATGTTTTTTGGGTCGGACCGCTTCCCGATACTAGCACAAGAGATTGGGGAGAAGTGGATGGGACCCAACCCTGATGCCCCCATACACAAACTCTGAGGTTGTAAGTGTTCAGGAGGTCAATCCTTTCAATCAGAAGATGCTGTTTTTCATTATATTTTGGCTATCATTGGTCGATTTCATTAAGTTTGATAGGACCTCCTTGAAGTGCCACATGTATTTGTTGATTTAATTACTGTAATTAAGTTTAGAAGTAAAGTTGGTTGGTGAAAAAATATGAATCAAAGGTTTCGAGGAGTTAATTCCTTCATATTTTAAATAAGATCTTCTAATGGTAGCCAGACAAAAATTGAAATTGGTGTCATCTGAGTGAAGGAGTTAAAGTAGAGCATTGTTGCAATAAGTCTACTACAGTAGTTTGGGTTGAAATAATTTGAGTTGGGTAATAATGTAGAAACCTGCTGTTGAATGTGCAAACCTCGGCTTGCAGAATATGCCTCTAAGCCTCCCAGGCTACAGAGAAACTTTCCATGTGGTTAAAGAATCAAGAATAATTATACGGTATTAAATAATGTAAATTATTAAATTGATGTAATAATTTAAACAATATTATTGTTGGCAGCTTTGTTTGCATATATGATATAAATATATAGATTTTAATATAATATAGCCTATTTCTATTATAGGTTACTTAGATAGTGAAGGCCAGACCTATGAGAGTTCCGTGTGGAGCTCAATGGTCTGGTTAATCTGTTCTACATAACTAACTAACTAACTAGATAGTGAAGAAGTCCTTGCATGACAGTGTGGTAATCCCGACACTGACTTACGGAAGCGAAGCATGGACGTTGGTGGAGAAACTCAGACCAAGAGTGAAAGGGGTGGAAATGAGTTACTTGAAAAGTGCGTGCTGAGTTACATAGAGGGATAGACAGACGAATGAGGAAGTAAGAGGGAAGTGTGGTGTGGAGGTAGATTACCATAGATATGCTGGAAAGTCTGAAAAGGAACACCTTCTTGAGATGGTTCGGCCATGTGGAAAGTATGGAAAGCGAGCGAATGACTAAGAGGGTGTACGAGAGCGAGGTGGAAGGACAGAGAGGGAGAGGTAAACCGAAAGAGAGGTGGAAGGATGGAGTGAAGAATATGGATGAAGGCGGTGCTGGTTGGGAGGAGGGGCGTCGACTGACGGGACAGGTGCATGGGGGCGTTTCGTTCGTGGCCACCTCTTCGGGGATCACAGCGTCAGGCAATAGATAGATAGATAGATGGAAGGATACAGGTACTCTATCAATTACTGTAACTTTGATGTGGGTGATGCAAATATAATATAGTATTATATTCTATATACAGTATAACTGATGCTTCCTTACAACATAGGGAATAGGTTTTATTGAAAAGAAAAGACTTGCCTTTATATATACAGTAATTGGTTCTTGCAAAAATTTAGCCTATGTGTACCAAAGTCCACCAATATGAATATAGTTGGATCAATAGTTCTTTTTGTGTGGTACTGTACTGAATAATAGAGTAGCTGACTTGTCTTGATAGTTTGCTGGTTACTCCTTATGTTGGGTTGTGTAGTGTATTGAAAGGTTTGATTATTCTGGATATTTCTGTATTGCAAAATCTTTCCATAATCAAATATATTATAATGTATGTTTGACACCAAACATACTCTATTAATTAAAATTAAATAATTTATATTTGTATGTATGGTACTGGAAAATATATTGTAGTTGGGAATACATACATAGCATTTATTAGAATAAATATTAACTCTCCAGCAGTCTTGATACAATCTCAGCTACAAATGCAATCCCCTCATGTTCTAGTTCCAAGGTAACAGACCACCCCTGCAGTTAACCAGGCGAGGAACACACTCCAGAATAGGGTCCGCTCACAATCCATTCGGAAAAATCAATATTTTTAATTTAAAAGGCCTAGATACACACACATATGAGACATGCATGCATGTGTGAGCCCTGGTCACTCAAAGGTAGTTATGGAAACAGAAAGTGTTATCTCTAACTGCAATACAGCAGTTATGTGGTAGTCCCTGGCTCCAGCACCACATGTCCACCTCCTGGGACCATATGAGACTGCTGGGAACAGAACATTGTTCCCAACTACAGTGTGTACAGGGCTGTACGTCCTTACTGGTGCCCCGGGCTACATTGTCAACCACCACCTTGACGTGATACAGAAAGTGTACCTGTATATATTTGTTAATTGATAACTTGGCATATAAAGTAAAGAGTATACATAATTATTGAAGATTGAATGAATGAATATATAATTAATTTTGAAAATTATATTGTGATATACTGTACTCTTATGTATAAAATTATTATATTGTGATATACTGTACAGTATGTATAAAATTATTTTTGCATTTTTGTAGAAAAGAGTATTATAACAAACAACCCTTGTAACTATTATTGTACAGTATCGTCTAATATTGCTCAAGAATATTCTTAAGCTGAAATATTCAAATGTCATAGCTAATATAATGCAAGTATCAATGCAATAATGTACATAATAATAAAAAATATTAGTGGGTGAGCTTAATCTTTTTCTTTTTGCCTGGTGGTGGTGGTAAAGTGTATGAATGTGTGTGCAACTCAACATAGAGTGAATCTCCAAATAGTTTTCAGTACTCCTGGTAACTGTTTGACAATGGTTTTGTGGTTAATCACTCAGCCAGGGTAGGTAGGTTTAGTAGGCGAGTCCCCCTACTACTATACGCCCCTTGACGAGGTTGGGGGGCTTCGGGGCCAGCGACTGGGGAGTGATTGGGGTTTTTCCCTTTCCCTATCCCCTCAAGCTTTTGTCGTTGACTTGACTAATTTTGCGTAGTTTTTCATTCGTTTTTCCCATTCTGTTCTTATTCTGTACCATTCGGTTGTCATCGGGCAGCCAATATCACACGCCTCCTTGGCTTGGCTAGGTATAGGTAGCACCAACGAACTTTACAATAATCTGGACTCCTTAACTTCTTATAACTCAAAATTAATGAAAGCAATCGGGCTGAAATTTCTATAATTTTGGAAGAGTCCACCAGGAAATAGGTGTGGATATTTGACAGCCAGTTTGCTCAAGGTCCTTTTGAGTTATGAAGAAGTCAAGAATCGAGTTAATTGTCAAGTTCGTTGGCGCTACTTATAGTAGGCTCCTGACCTGATTTGTCTCTTCAGTTGCTGATGCAACCGAGCTGACTTGATTCCCCTCAGTATTGTATTTCTTTTGCATCTCGCTGTGATTTTTTTCTACCTTCGTCCTGATCTTTCATTCTTCACCCTTGATCACTTCTTTGTTGGTTCTGTAGTGTAGTAGTTCTTGCCTCATCCTTCGGCCCTGCCCTATAAGAGCTCTGCTGTGGAGCTCATGTGGTCCGTCTGAACTGATGAAATGGCGAGATATGATTGCGTGTCTTCGCCTTCCTAGATTTGTTCACCTCCTGCCCTTCCCTATCTATCTTGACTTGATTAGTTGTCCATCTTTATCTAAATTCTAATCCTTCGGGCCAGCCCTATGAGAGTTCTTTTGTGGAGCTCAGTGGTCTGGTTAAATTAATAAAACAAAATAAAAAAATATTCCACTAGTTCAGAAATGAATCTCAGATTAAATAGAGACCAAACAACAATTATCTCTGTTTATTCATAAAGGATCTGTCTCGAGTCGTCCACCTCCAGCTATGGGGTATGTGCCTGTGTATATACATACATACATACATTTATATAGGAGATCACTGGGAAACATTACATATGTAAGATAAATGATACGCCATGCATCTGTTTTACGCACGGCTGTTAGGCGCTTAAATGACACAATTTTGCCACGTGATTTAAATTTAGATATTTTGAAAGGTGACGCATGAATAGCCAACCATACATACATAAATTTAAAGGTCGAGTGCTCGACACTAAGAGCGGTTCCATTCTCATGTCCTAATGGCGGCACTTCAGGCAGCCCTGTTCAGAGCTGCCTCACTTGTATGTTTTTTGTTTATTCAACATCAGACCTTATGGTCTGATCCCATGTCTTCTTGGCCTTCACCTTGGGTAATTCCCTCCACGTTCAGAGACTTGTATCTTTTCACCCAACTTAGTTCGTCCATTCTCTCCACATGCCCAAATAATCCAAGCCTGCTTGTACACACTCATCACTAATACTCTTGATACCTAACTCTGTCTTCAGCTCTTCACTAGAATCTAGATATCCCCCAGGGGGTAAGGGGGCCTTCATCTAATGGTGGAGGAAAAGAAGAATATGCCTCACGCATCCTACTGCGTGTCATACAAGGCGACTAATAGGGGGGATGGCGATAGATTTGTGGACCAACAGCCATTACTATGCAATAAAGTCTTTATCTTAGTCTTGGTATGGCACTGCTGAGGCTGGTGGGGTGTGGATAGGTGCCACAGGGGACTGAGTCTTACCTGGGCGCTGTTTGGCACCACACCTGTGTTGTTGTTGCTCCCAAGGTCCCGAGCAAGGCCAAGGCCATTAGTGCTTACCACTAATAAAGCCCAGGTGACCAAAGCCACTCCAAGACGGGGAGCTGAGGACGGTGCGGAAACACCCGGGAAACCAAAGCCCCACCCAAGGCCCTGTGCCCCTCAGCAATTATGAAGGGAAAGTTGAGGGGAAAAAGAAAAATGTGACGCTTTGGCTCCCAATCTGCCAACCTCTAGGTTGGCAGTAGAGAGGTCTATCCACGGAAGAGACGCCGTCACTTGAGATCTAGAAAATATATAAGTAAAAGGAACAGTCAGAGTAAGCTATGGGTAAGGCACCTGTGTTAGCAACAGTGTTTGCATGTTGGGGCAGGACTTTATTGTTCTATAGTCCAAATTGCCTAATATACAGTTGTTGTTGTTCCCCAGGCTGTCTGGCCGAACAGCCCCAAGGTCTCGAGCAAGGCCATGGCCATAAACGAGCGCCCCCACAAAATCCTCACTGCTTACCACTAACAAAGCCCGGGTGACCGAAGCCACTCCAAGGCAGGGAGCTGCTAAGGAAGGTGCGGAAACGCCCGGGAAACCAAAGCCCCACCCAAGGCCCTGTGCCCCTCAGCAATTATGAAGGGAAAGTTGAGGGGCAAGGGAAAAATGTGACTCTTTGGCTTCCAATCTCCCAACCTCTAGGTTGGGAGATTGGGAGGTCAATCCACGGAAGAGACGCCGTCACCTGAGATCTAGAAAATATATAAGTAAAAGGAACAGTCAGAGTAAGCTATGGGTATGGCAGAGATCGCTCAGCTCTCACTCTGATAGACCAGCCCATCACAGTGGGGTAGAAATAAACGACGGGCTTTCCTGTTCTTCACTATCTGCTGTCAACGGTTTTAGAATCTGTGACCAAGAGCACAAGTAAAATCACCCGGTTGTTGTTGTTTTTCCCCAAGCTGCCTGGCCGAACAGCCCCAAGGCCCCGAGCAAGGCCAAGGCCATAACCGAGCGCCCCCACAGAACCCCCCCCCCCCCGCCGACCACAATAAAGCCTGGGTGACCGAAGCCACTCCATGGCGGGGAGCTGAGGAGGGTGCGGAAACGCCCGGGAAACCAAAGCCCCACCCAGGGCCCTGTGCCCCTCAGCAATTATGAAGAGAAAGTTGAGGGGCAAAGGAAAGATGTGACGCTTTGGCTTCCAATCTTGGTAGATTAGGAGGTCAATCCACGCAAGAGACGTCGTCACTTGAGATCTAGAAAATATACAAGTAAAAGGAACAGTCAGAGTAAGCTATGGGTATGGCAGAGATCGCTCAGTTCTCACTCTGATAGACCAGCCCATCACCCGGTAAAACAAGGTGGTTGGTGGGGTCATGATACCATCATAGCATCTATCCGGATGTTTGAAGTTTTCTATGAATCTTTTTTAACTGTTTAGATTTATTGTTTTATATACTCAGACTTCCTTGTGTATGCTGAAACACAATGAGATATATTGTGTATCGCCAAGGCTTAGTCTGTGTCTGAGGAGGGTAGCAGGGATGACCCCACTCAAATTCCTCTCTGATCCACTTTACTACTGCTGGTAGTTGCACATATATTTCTAATGCAGCTAATCAGTGCACATGGTTACCTTCCAATATACAATCATGAAAGTTTATGTATGCATGGCTATGGAAGCCAATTTGTTTATGTAATTGTCTATCTATCTATCTATCTATTGCCAGATGCCTTGCTCCCCTTATGAGGGTGGCCATACCCAAAATGCCCCCAAGCGAACCCATACCCTGTGAGGACAACTCATGCCAGTTTACTGAAGGACTTACAGGATTGACCACTCAACTTAGGGTCCGTTCGACTCCGAGGCCTTCTATGTATCTTTCTAGCACTATTTTTCTACAGTGGTGTGCGGCTTGTCCATCCACTAACCTGCTTCACCCTTAGGTAAGCAGTACGGATTTGTATAAGGTTTACTCCCCTAGACAGGTTGCCGACCAAGGCTAACGAGTCCCATCCACCCAGATTTTTATAAGGTTGTCTTCCCTAGATGGGTTACTGATCAAGACTAACGAGTCCCATCCACCCGGATGGGTGTATAATGATTCTACAAATATATGTTATTGTTAGATATAAGGCAACTTGCTTTCTTTATCATTGTGATTGTTAAATTTGCATAAAGAAAAGCCTATGCTCTATGAAAATGTACCTGTATGCCTTGCTCAGCCATTTATATATGTATACACTAGTTGAGGTAGCCGGCGCTGCCCGGGTGAAAATCGAAGTATGGGCTATCTATCTTGGGGGGGGGGGGGGGAACAAACAATTGTTTTGCTTAAAACCTATTCTGGCACCCCCTTAGTATGCATGCCAAGTATGGGCTCTCCATCTTGAAAACTGAGGGAGAGCCCCTCCCCCCCCCCCCTGTTTAAAACCTATTCTGGCACCCCTTAGCTAATATGCATGCCAAGTATGGGCTCTCCATATTGAAAATTGAGGGAGTGTGGGAGGGCTCCCCCGGCTGAAAACGTAGTCTGGCACCCCCTTAGTATGCATGCCAAGTATTGGATGTCCATCTTGAAAACTGAGGGGGGGGGGGATCCTCCCCTGCTTAAAACTTTCCAGCACCTCCTTACAACACATGCCAAGTATGGGCTCTCCATCTTGAAAACTGAGGGAGTAGTTTGTGAACAAAGCCACAGAAAGTGCCCTTTATATAGTAGATAATTAAATATATATATAGAGGTTAAATCACAAATACGTGTGATCAAATTATGTAGTAGCCTACAACTCGCTAGGAAAATTGAAACAATGGAACACCAAGCTTTCGGCTATTCTCTCAAGACATCTTCAGGGTAATACAAGAAAACAGGGGGAGAGTGAGGCATAAATACCCGTCCTAAATCATCTGTGAGTTACTAACTAGCATATAAATACAAACAGTGTTACCATCCTACTGCCTGTTGCCATATTTTTAGGAACATACTTCTTTTACATACACAATTAATGTCTTACAAATTAGATATACTTATACAGATATGCATATAAATTGAAATATGCCTAACAATGCAATCTAATTAATCATATATACAATTTGATACAAATCAATGAACTTAAGAAAAACAAAATCATTACAATGCAAAGCATAATATTTAGTATGAAAGTATACAGAATAGCCTACATGAAACTATAACATGATACGCACAACACAGTGAACTAATACAAATATATAATAGTAATGATACAATTTGGGTGGATGTGACTCGTTAGCCTTGGTCGGCAACTCATCTAGGGGAGACAACCTTATACAAATCCGGGTGGATGGGACTCGTCAGCCTTGGTTGGCAACCTGTCTAGGGAAGTAAACCTGATACAAATCCGTACTGCTTACCTAAGGGTAAGGCAGGTTAGTGGATGGATTAGCCGAACACCACTGTAGAAAAATAGTGCTATAGTCAAACTCAACTGAAATGAGCTCCAAGGAGGTCAAGGTCGCCCTATGCGGTGTTGCCACATGTCGACCAAAACAAACCTTTTAGAAAACGGGAAACCAAGGAAAACCACATTTAGAAGGGGAACTTGAAATAAATGTAAAAGAAATTTTTATGTCTGGAAGGGTTATTGGTATTCTTGTATAAAAGTTACAGAAACGAAATAATAGGTAGGCTATATTTGTATATACCTATTTACATTGTACAGCATCTCCCTTGCCTGGCTATGAAGATGAGAGTATCTTTTGCGAGTATTTCCTTCCATGGTGGTCGCGCTATGAATGAGGGTTAGTGACCGTCTGACCTGGATGATGTTGTTGTCGTAGTTTGAGGCCATTTAAAGCATTGACATTACTCGTATCCAGCTCTCTCTCTCTCTCTCTTTTGATGGGATTACATTGTGCTATATTGCATTTTGGAGATTGTGTATGTATGTGTGTGTGTGTGTATCTGTAGGGGGGGGGGGGGGGTGGGGGGGGGGGGGGGGGGGGGTGGGGGTGGGGGGGGGGGGGGTGGGGGGGGGGGGGGGGGGGGGGGGGGGGGGTGGGGGGGGGGGGGGGGGGGGGGTGTGTGAGTGTGTGCGTAGCCAACAGAACCACATTGACATTACTTGGCAACGTCGCATATCCTACCATTCCTTAAATCTATTTATAGCTGTCCCCAGAAAAATGGCAGCATGTTCTAAATAGCGTGCCATATGTTGTATAAATTCCTTCTATATATCCTTAAAATGATATGTTTCTTAACACCACATAACCTTTAAAAATTGTAATATAATATATATAGTCATAAAAGCTAAAATTAATTTGTTAATAGCCTGAAAAACTAACTTTTGTTGTTAAAGCTTTGAATATTTGACAACACCGCACAGGGCGAGGGACTCCACCTTGTAGCTCATTTCATAGGAGGATGACTATAACAAGATACACAGAGGGCCTCGGAGTCGGACGGATCCTAAATTGAGTGGTCAATCCTGTAAGTCCTTCACTAAACTGGCTCGGGTTGTCCCTCTCACAGGGAAAAGGTCCGCTTGGGGGTATTCTGTGTATGGCCACCCTCGTAAGGGGAGTAAGGCGTCCGGCAATAGATAGATAGATAGAGAATGATACAATATGTGCTGTAATACACGATGAACACAACTATATATACGAATATAAGAAAACAGGAGTCTACAGAGAGCTGCTTGGCCCACACAATTTTTGTATTACCCTGAAGATGTCTTGAGAGAATAGACGAAAGCTTGGTGTTCTATGTTTTAAATTTTCCTAGCGAGTTTTACTATATATATATATATATATATATATATATATATATATATATATATATATATACACGCACACACACAATTACGCATGGGGAGGCTATTTTGTTCTTCTATCCATCCTTTTCTTAAAAATAATACCCAGTGATTTGTGAACTCGATCCATATAGGCTCTATCCTTCTGGACCAATTTTTTTTTTGGAGGCCTTACTTATTTGCCCCTCCCTTGTTACTTTTCCTATGCTCCTTTGCCTACAATTTACACAAAGGAATTTGTTGAAGTAGAAATGGCAGAATGGTAAGATAAATGCCTTAAATAATTCTCGTTTTGGCTATTAATCTATGATATGCAATTGCCGACTTGCGAGTTTCGTTCTATAAGGAAGTTGGAGTTATAGACATCAATATTTAGCAGAATAAGCAGCTATAATACTGTTTTAGTAATGTTATAAATACAAAAAAACAAATTCAACATACTATTTATCCATCAAAAACCTACATAATTACTGTATTTGTGTTTTATATTGATGTTTACAGGACGAACTTCCTTATAGCCTGAAACTCGCAAGTGGTCAATTTAAGAAGGATTTAACCCGTACAGCCCCAGCGACGCGTCTGACGCGTCGGCGATGTATGTAACGCACAGCCCCAGAGACGCGTCTGACGCGTCACCCTAATTGCGCCGACAGTAACCTCAGGTGTAGCCACTCAAGAGGGCTCAGATTTGTATGGGAACTGTGTACGTATCGCACGCAACCGTGCCGATGGTTGAAAACTCTCAAAGTCCACGTGCGTGCGCGTGAGCGCGCAATAACTTGGTGTTTTGGGGTAATTGCCTTCAATTTTTTACTCTTGTAAAATACGTTTTCGGGGGCTCTGTAGGACCATTCTTTAAGCTTTTTGAGCGGTTTTTCGTGGTTTTTCCTTCATTCCTAACCCATTCGCTATTGTTTCTGGAATAAAACCATTTTTTGAAAACCGGCCGGGTTCTGGTGAACAAACATTACAAAACTAGCCGGGGCTCCACGGGTTAAGGGAGTAAAAAAAAAGTTGTTTGTTAATAGTTTTAACACCTTTTATTGTTTGAGATCCTTTAGCTAAAGCATAATTTGAATTAAGCCATCGTATTGAAGGGACTTCATTCCTCTCACTTTCCATAATATGCAAATGGATTATAGTGAAACTTAGCAAACAGCTTCCCCCCCCCCCCCCCCCCCCTTCCTCACGTTACATTAACATTCAGTGTAGATGTGAATCATGCGATGACTCGCTTTCCTTCACGTTCATCTTTCCCAATATAACCCTTTCAATAATTGAGGATGCATTTCTCCCTCTTATTCTGGCTGTTAATAGATGAATTTGTCAGATTTAGAAGGAACTGTGGGAATCAGAGTTAATTGGGATGTACTTTACCATTTTGTTTCCCGGAGCTCTTTCTAAAACTGAATAAAATCGTCTGATGTTATCTATATAATATGTTCGATTGTCTGTCTGTCTGTGTGTGTGTGTGTGTCTGTTCTTTATGCATGGCCACATTTTTTAAGCTAGAGCGTTCATACTTGGTATGCATAGTAAGGGGGTCCCTAGGCAGGTTTTAGTGAAAAATAGAATTCCCCAGGGTGAAAGGGACGGAGAAAATGGGCGCGAAATCGGAAAAATCGCTTTTGGTTTAAACAAAAATGGCCGTTTGGGACAGGAGGCCTCTGATCGAAAAGGTGTATGGAACGAAAGTTGTTCTCAGCCTCCCAAAATGGGGGTATGGATGAGGTCAGATCCAAAATCGGAGGTCATTTAGCGGCCGAAATCGAGGTCGCCGTTCAATGAGGCACAGGGAGGTTATGGGTAGTAGTAGTATTGTGATGATTGTGGTAGTAGTGATTGATGATGGTGATTATGGTAGTAGTGATGGTGATTATGGTGATTACCCGGGCAACGCCGGGTACCCCTGCTAGTCCAGAATAAAGTGAAAATTCGTCCCCGAATGCTGAAAGGGTAAATCTCTCTCTCTCTCTCTCTTTCTTTCTAGAAGCCTTTTCATGAATTTGACACTGAAAGGATTGCAAATAGCTTATGCAGAATTGAGTTTTGCACATAAATATTAAAATTTGCATTTATTGACTGATGTGTAATATAATTATATCTATTCTGATTTAATCATATGTGCAGTCAGTAACTATTGTCTAAATGGTTACTTCATTGTGGGCGTGTGCCCAACCTCGAAAGGGGTTGAAATAGGGGAGCTATCCCTACGCCAAAGGCGGCTTTCTATAGGGCCTTTCCTAGCTGATGTAGAGGATTGGGTTCTAGTCATGTGGTGATGGGCTGGCCTATCAGAGTGAGAGTTGAGCATTTTCTGTCATACCCATAGCTTACTCTCTGACTTTTCTAGATCTCAAGTGGTGGCGTCTCTTCCGTGGATTGACCTCTCTACTGCCAACCTAGAGGTTGGCAGACTGGGAGCCAAAGCGTCACATTTTACCTTGCCCCTCAACTTTCCCTTCATAATTGTTGAGGGACACAGGGCCCTGGGTGGGGCTTTATCCTGCGCGTTTCCGCACCCTCCTCAGCCCCTCGCCTGGGAGTGGCTTCGGTCACCTGGGCTTTCTTAGTGATAGGCCTAAAGCTGGGAGGGTTCTGTGGGGGCGCTTGGATATGGCCTTGGCCTTTCTCAGGATCTTGGGGCTGTTCGGTCAGACTAGAGATCCTTTAGTAACTTTCTAACTATAGGATCTCTAGGTCAGACAACCTGGGGAACAACAACTTAATTGTCAGTTCAATATACCAGTGTTCAATATTCTCGACGTGATTCACGTAAATGTCATTGTAGAGCGTTTTAGCAAATGAAGACATTACTGTTACCAATGTTAGTATGAGGAAAATAATAATAAAAACAAATGTGACGTTATATGAAAGATAGTAGGTTATAGCCCACATGATAGCCTACATTGACGCATCACACGGATTGAACTTGGCGCGCGATTATTGATCGCCACCTTGCATCACCCTAGAACAAGAACACGCGCTCAGTGTGATAATTTTACTCTTGTTTATTTTTAAAGATTTGTATTGTATCTTGCATTGCATTACTGAGATAGAAGGAAGTCATTTTAGGCTTGGCGCAGTGCGAAATAGTTGAATGAGAATTGTAAAATTGTAAATCGTAAAATTGATAGCATTAATTCATTCAATAATGGTGCTAGGCAACTATTTGCTACGTAGTATTCTTTGATTAGTAATTAAATAATACGCATATGAAATGTAGGCATATATAGATGATGCATTAAATATTAATAGGCGCACATAGTTGAATATCTGGCGCAACATGGTAAGTAGTGCTGCACAGAGGTTGACGTTCACCAACTTCACCGCTCGCGACTCGCAAGAATATTTGTCAGTCACTACCCGACCGTCGTCGATGGTGGAGTATACCGTTTGTTGCTGTGGGTGCATTACATCCGTTCCACGCGATTTTTCTCCATGACAATTACCGTGTTACATTGTGCCGCATACACAGATGCGAACTTTGACCAGATAATCTCGCAAGACGCCGAGACAACGATTATATTACTTTATTTGTTGCCGTTACCAGAGGCAACCACGCCAATATCAGAAAAAAGTGACGCAGAGAGAAGCGCTTTCAGGCTACCGAACAGTATTAGGGATTCTGCTGGTGCAGCAAATGTTCAGCGCAATTTGGGTGTTAAGTAAATCGAGTGCCAAAGGTTTAATTACGCGTATACAATGAGTATGAATTAGTAGGGCAGGGCGGAACGACTGTGGACGCGTGGTGGTAGTTCATCTTTAAGGTGTAAGTCGGGTGGTTTGCTTGTGCGAAGTTGCTTGTGTAGGCACATACAAGTGCTACTAACAACCCCTATTATTAACCCATTGAATACGAGAGCTCTTGGGAAAGATGAGGTAGAGTAAAATTGTCTAGGCTAATGTTATGGAAAAGCTGCCATGGTTTAGCCTAACTGTATAGGATAATAGGCCTAGCTTATTTTACTAAACCATAAGGGTTTAGTCTTTTCCTAGCTGAATAATATCGTCTAGGCTAATATTAGCACAACAATAATAAGACGTCATCGTACTGAAAGGGTCAACGCAATTGTGTCTCATTAGGCTAACATTAATTATTAACCTTGGGTGTTTTTGTTTTGCCATAGCATATTAACCTAGTACGGTAATTTGTTATTTATCAAAGTATGCTATTGGCCTAACCCTCCCATGCATAAACTAACACGCCGAAGCTGATGTTAGTTTTTTTGTTTGTACTATTTTTTTGTTTGTTTACCGTAGCCTATTATATTTACATATCCTAATAGGCTATAGGCCTACTTCGACCTATTTCTCGTCTTACGGTCTTGTGCTTTGAGCAGAATTTATAATTGACATAGCCTAGACTAATTGGGGTTAGGCCTAGTTAAGATTGTTTTTATATAGCCTAGCTCTCGGCTATAAACTAACCTATGCATCGTAATTAGATTTGTTATCGTACGTGTTAAATAATTAATGTAACGAAGCAGTGTCTTGGCTGTTAAATAGCTAGGCTATATCTTGCTTATATTTTAAGAAATTAAGTATAGGCTAGATGTGAATTTGCAATAGGCCTAGGCTAATTTTAATGTATTCACGAGTTGCTTTCATCTAATAGTTCGAGTAAATTGAAACGAGTGAACTAGTACTAGCCTACGGACCAATACAGACTAACCACGTGTGTTGTGACTTGACTATCTAACCTGCTTTCTCCGGTGTGGGACCTTATCGCTAACGCAGCCTAACCAACCTGTTTGACTAACCACGATGGGAGGTAACGGGAGCTTCACTACGCTGTCAACTGCTCTGCTTCTGGTGCTCGTGCTCCTTCAACAAGGTAAGATATGGCTTGATTTTTATCACAGTTATCTTTGATGTAATCGAAATGTCAATTCAGTAAGAGGCCTGATGTCGGTAAAATTCTAGTTTCACGTACACAGCGACAAAAGGGAGGCACCGTTGTAAAGGCATAGCTTCCCGACCAACTATGAAGATCAGGGAAATTGCTGGGTAAAAGACGTAATATAATTATAATAAACTACATTAACGACATTAGCCTAACCTAACCTAGTATTATGTAATAGGCTAGCTATGGTGCCGCATATGGGGAGATTTTTTTTTTTTTTTTTACAGTAGGTATAATTCCTTATAATGCATTTCCGCCGCTTTGGACATATATAGGAATTAAGTATGGTATATGACAACTCTAAAGTAGCCATAGAAATGTATGAGTATGCTGTGAAAGCGAAACTAGAATTAAACCCTGATATCTAGCGAAGGCTTAGGCCTAGCCAAATACTTTCTTTTTCGCCGTTTTATGAGAGAAAAGACATTCCTTTTGGTTAAGATAAAAAAAATTGAGAGAAACCGAGACAGAGTAATTGGGGGGGGGGGGGAGATAATGTAGCACAATAATTTACCATCATCTTCCACACAGGCAATAGGCCTAGGCCTAATAATTGGCATCAAAAATTTTATAAAATGCATATCGGTACCAGTTGAAATTGTAGTGAAACAAGTTCTTTTCAGTATAACTAAATAAGTTGGTCACCAATTATTTTGCAATATTTGAACACACATATGGATTTTATATGCTCTAAACATAATATGAAAATGTGTTTTAAGCCTCGGCAAAACCTAATAAAAATATATGGTACTAAAATGGAATTTTGTCGAAACATGGTTGTCAATTTCTTCCTATAGACGGCACCGATTCGTACACACGCTATTTTCACCTGTCTCCCGAGGTCTGTCCACCAGCTTTTTAGTCCACTCCACCTGCCCATCTCTGTCGATAGGTTGGGTTGTTTGGTTAGGTTAATATACTAGGTTTCAGAAAAAAGATTCGTAGTTGCGGTAGTATTTACGGTATCTGGACACTTCGAGCTAATTCATATTCGAGCGGAGGCGCATTTAGGTTAGGTTAAGTTAGGTTAGGTTAAGTTAGGTTAGGTTAAGTTAGGTTAGGTTAAGTTAGGTTAGGTTAAGTTAGGTTAGGTTAAGTTAGGTTAGGTTAAGTTAGGTTAGGTTAGGTTAAGTTAAGTTAGGTTAGGTTAGGTTAGGTTAGGTTAGGTTAGGTTAAGTTAGGTTAGGTTAGGTTAAGTTAGGTTAAGTTAAGTTAAGTTAAGTTAAGTTAGGTTAAGTTAAGTTAGGTTAGGTTAGGTTAGGTTAAGTTAAGTTAAGTTAAGTTAGGTTAGGTTAGGTTAGGTTAGGTTAGGTTAGGTTAAGTTAATTAGATTGGATTGTGCATCCGGTCGATCAGGAATTCGCTCGAAGTTCCTCGCATTCGTATTTACAGATACGGCCGAATACCGGTAGGCTACTGAATGGACGCCGGCCCAACCGCCATGTTGTATCCCACGTAGGTCTACTAGGTAGCCTACTACGGACACATTGTAGGCGTTAGGTGTGGATTAGGCTTGTATCCAATGTACTAGGTCTATGTTACTGGATATTTATGATTTAAATAAGTGCTAAGTTTCGATAAATCTGGTTATATGGCTTTGCAATTAGGGAAATCATGAGCCGATTTCCGACATGTAGTTAGTCTTTTTCGATTCTCAAAATACGATCAAAGTTTTGCCAAAAATTGGCTCGGGTTTTCCAAAATGATGCGTTTTGGGGTTTGCAATTTAGGGAAACATGAGCCAAAATTCTAAATTAGGTTACTGTAATTTGTTTACTCTTAAAATTCGCAAAATCCGAGCCAAGTTTTGCCAAAACTTGGCTCGGGTTTTCCAAAATTCGGGTTTTATGCCTTTGCAATTTCGGGAAACCTGAGCCAAATTTCTAAATGAGGTTACTGTCATTTTGTTGTCTACAAACTCAAAATCCGAGCCAGCTTTGGCCAAAACTTGGCTCGGGTTTTCGAAATATTGGGTTTTAGGCCTTAGAAATACCTTAAAACCCGAGCCAAGTTTTGCTAAAATACGTTTTAATCGCCGTTTTACGCATTTAACCCCTCATTTTCCCTGTACTTCATAGCCCTCCCCACTATCGGGCGGCGTGTCTTAAGATCGTTGTATAATGGGGAAAACGGTTTCGCCGAGGGTTGTAATTATTTCCAAACTCTATATATTGATGAAAACTAACAGGGAAAAAAAAAAAAATCCATGGGAAAATTGGTGACCATCTTATTTAGTTTTTCCTTATTTTCTTCTAGGCTATCCTCTGTACCTCGAATAAGAGCTAGAGCAAATGGGCCGTAAATATCCATACCTATTCTCTGGCTGACTTCCCAAGTGATAGAAGTATTAGCTTGATTACACTAGTCCATTTTGAGTTATAGAGGTTTGTGGTCACGATGTCTGGCCTACTTATAATGAATGGACAGTACCGGGTCCGGGTACGGTACCGGTACTGTCAGGAATCAGAAGCTGGATTTTAGAACTGGTTTTGTTCACCTCATTATTTGTCATCCTCGAATTTGGTTCATCCAGGGTTGATCATGGTATTTAGTCAGTCTAGGCCTATAGTTCGATACATATACATTACTGTATACAGTTACAGTACCGGTACTTATTATTGCTTATGACTACTACGGTAGGCTAATGATTATGTCCTATTATCTATAGCCTACTGTACCCAAGTTCGTCATCAGGTCTATGTGATAATTTTGGAACTGTGATGAATGATGATGACTTAACAAGGTGCCAAGTTTAGTCAGTAAAACCTGGCTGCTTTGCTTGGTTTGGCAACGGTTATCATTGGTGTTATAATATTGGGAGTATTCGGTGCCACTTGCACAAGTGTACCTGTACTGTACTTTGGCAGTTTGTAGTACGGTATAACCTACCGGCGGTATGTGTGTGTAGCTTACCCTAGTCTAGCCTAAGTAGAAATAAGAGGACCTTATAGAGGCTCAACTTTTTTTTCTCGGACTGTAGTGATTGATATTGACAATATTTGTCTAGCCTATCTATCTATCTAAATAGATAGTTAGATAGACAAATATTGTCAATATCAATCCCTGCAGTTTCCTAGCATTTGTATGTTAATGTCAATGCTGCATTGTTGTGCATGCCAACATACGATAACGTACTTCATAGCCTATAGACATAATTTATTATATATATATATATATATATATATATATATATATATATATATATATATATATATATATATATATATATACCGGTATATATATATATATATATATATACACACTATGTGTAGGCTAGCATACCTGGCCAAAAAATTATATCTTACAGTTTTATAAGTCGTTAGCATATGAATAAGCAAAGAAATACAGGAGAGAGGGGGAGGGAAGAGAGAACATGGAGGAGTCTGTATTAAGCCTTGTTAACAGTGGTAAGGGGTGGTAGTTGGTAGGTTGCAGTGGGAAGGGGGTGGGGTGTACTTGGTGGGGAAGAGGGGGTGAATGTAAAGAGATGGAGAGAGCATGGGAGGAGAGAAGGGTATGTAGGCTATATAAACAAATCGTCCTGAATAAAAAGTAGAGAGAGTTTAGTTATTTGGACTGTGTGTATGAGTTTGTGTAGGCTATGTGTGAAGAAGGCCTGTAATTAATTCATACTAGCCTAAGCGAGAAGGGATGGAATTATAATGAAAAGGGGAAAGAACGAAACATTACTGCCATGGATGCAGCGAGATAGGGGGGGTGGGGGGAGCCGTAAGTGAGGACAGTTAAATTATGAATGAAACCACACCCATTCTGCCTTGTGCCGCTTCTTGTGAATGTCTGCCAAGAAAATGGAGAGAGAGAAAGAGGGGGGGGGGGGGGGAAGCCGCCAGTGTCACACGAGCGCCTTCTCCGGCAACTTTAACATTTTTGTTTCGTAATAATTTGATGCTCTTTCACATTGGAATAGGAAACTAGACTTACTTTGGTTACTTTTGGTGATTCCGTCCTCTGTAGACGCTGCTAAGGTGGGCCTCCGCAGCGACCAGGCAGCTCTGCTTCTCGGGTGTTTTACTGGCTTGTCAGCGAGTTGGATGCAGTGCTGGGGTATCCTGGTATTGGGGGCTCGTCTAGTATTGTGGCCAGCCAACGGTCCAGCTGATGTTTGAAAGAGTCCGTCGTGACCCCAGTCAGCTCTCGGACTGCCTTTGGCACCGCATTGAAGAGACGAGCCCCGTTTTTTGTGAAGCTGTTGTGGACGACTGTTGCCATTCGCTGAGTAGTAGCCTCTGTCCTCTTTTTGTAGCACAGTCGTCCCTTCCTGATGTGGTTGTTTACAGCCAGCCCCACGTCAGGTACAAGTCCTTCAAGGGTATACACACGTAAATTACCAGGTAGCGCTCGCGTCTGAAGAGAGAGAGGAAGAGGAGGGGGTATTATTGTGTTCACAGTTTCACAGATAATCGAGGGGCAATATTTCTAATTCTAGCCCATATCTCGGCAACGACCCCTTATGTTTTCCTAAGCGTGAAACCCCCTAGGGGGTGTTTGTTCTAAGTCTAGGAATGCTAGGCTTACTCCATAAAGATGTCGATATTAGCTTCCGTCGGCGTTTGTTTAAGAACTTGTAGTACTATTAGCTACCGGTACTGTATGTCTTGCATGGTAACGGTACTGTTAATTCTACATGTAGGCCAATACGGTACGGTACCGGTATTTTTATTTATATCAACCAGGCAAGCTATTTAATTTCCTAGCATCTGACTCCTTGACACTAAAGTCGGTATCACACGAGCGCTTTCCCTCAACATTTGTCCTCAACTTTGGTCTGGCAGCTTATGAAGTAGTCATTACAAATATTTCGATTACTTAAATTCATCTACTATCAGTCTAGTTTCCGATACCAGTGCAAAATATTCCAGAAATGTTGCCAGCAAAATGTTGATCATCGAATGTTGACTATAAAAGCTCTCGTGTGATACCGGCTAAAGTTGCACATTACGAAACTATTACATGGCTGCTTCATATTAACCCTTACTGTACCGGCGGTCCTCTCATTTCTTTTTCACCTTCATATAGACGATTTTATGCAGATTAGGAAGGGTCTCCAATGGTAGTTACAAGGATTGATTTATATAGTGTGCAGCCTTTTAATTGCTAAATACCCTTCCTAATTCATCAGAAAATTGGTATTCAAATCTAAGTAGTAGGTAGTGGATTGTTCTGATACAGGTGCGCAATTGAGTTATTTTATGGGAAGACATACTTATGTGTATGTAGGAGGGAAATGCTAAAGGATGAGTACAGTACTGAACATGTGGATAGTATACTATAGAATGATGATAGAGAAGAATGTGAAATATGACAAGAATATGAAAGATGACAAAGCCAAGATATCAAATTGGATATCGTGTACCGGTACGGCAAGCAAGATGAAGTACCAGTAGTAGTAAGATGGAAGACATTACCCTGAGACGACGATTGAATGTGTAGATAGAAACACAGAAAAAAAAGGGGGGGGGGGCCCCAGCCCCCCCCCCCCCCCCCTTAGTGACCAAAATTGCGCCCTTACATCTGATATATACTGCATTTTATCTGAAATACAATACATATAAAGAATATTGTGTGAATTATGGCGCCCCTCATGTATATCAGCCCCCCCCCCCTTAAGCCTGAGCTGGATCCGCCACGGGGGGGGGGGGGGGAGGGTCAGCAAAGAAAATACCGTAGTGGTTTACTCATAAACATATCTAGCCTTTTCATAGTATAAACCGTACCCCTTTTCAACATGATGTTTTTTTTTTGTTCATTCACCCCTTGCTCTCATTCACCCTTATCAAAATGTCATTCACCCCCAGGTGACCCATTCACCAGTTGAAGTCTTTTAGAAGCACTAGTCTAGTGTTTGTCAAAATTAAAAGATATTAACGCGATGATACTGAAAGAGGGTTAACGTGCGTGGAGCTCTAAACAGCCCTGCTAAAACTCTAAAATAGAAGACTCGCGGGAAATTTCAGAAGGTCAATATTTTCCCCGATATTGGCATGGCTGGCCACCCAGACCCGCTGGCGCCACTGGAGGATAGCCTACCGGTCACTTCGCCACCAAGTAAATACTATACAATCGTCTTCATGTGTTGTTGCCTACTTTATACTCCGTTCTAATTAACCCTTTCCATGTGGATGGTCTAATATTTATTTTATTCTGGCTAATTTTAAGGAATTTTTTTCAGATTAGGAAGGATGTCTCATTGTCAAGAAATTGTTTGAAACTATCTCGAGTCATTCCTTCAATATGATTATGCCCTGATTTCCTGCATTGTGGCTAACACTAAACGATTTTATTATGCTCAGCAATGTCCTCAAAGGGTTAAGTTTGCCGTTTGCTTATTCCACCATTCTCCTCACAGTTCATTGTTCATGTTATTTCCCAAGGCTGTGTTTTGCTGAATTGAGTATTGTCATCTCTGGAACATTTGACCCACTAGGCCTATTCCTCCTAAATGGCTTTTTCACCACAACATTGAACACTATGACCAAAGTTGTTTGCAGAGCCAAAATTAACAAAGTAAACCTGCCAGATTATCGCTACCGACTGTGGTGGCTCTGGTACAGTCAAGATTGTTTAAAACAGGATGCAGCGGAATCGGGATGTAGCAGATTCTTCCGCCTAAATAATTCCGATTTTTAGAAAAGGTACCGGTAAACATTCATGTTTTAGACATGGTAAAAGTTCACTACCGGTATGCGGGATCAAAGGCCATTTCACACACACCTGCTAACCAATCATGTGCCAGTATTATCATTATCACATGTGTAAGGTGAGATTTGCTGCCAGGTTTATGTGAACAGAGTATAGAGTTGATTTTGTCTACACTCTGAAGTCGGTTAGTTTTAAGGGTACGTCAGGTTAGTTATAGCCTAGTTAGATTACGGTATAAGGTTATGGTCAGTGTTCATTATAGGTTTTAAGTTAGGCTTAAGGGTTGGTTTGGGTTAGGTTCAAGGTTAACCCCTTCACCACAATTAACGTAATTTTTCATCATATTCTAGTTACATTAGACGAGTGTATTTAGTTTACCTATACGACTCAAATGGGTAAATATGATCAAGAAAACCTCTTAACGTAATAACATAGGTTCTCTTTAAACTGCATTAAATCATAAATTTTTAGCCAGAATCAAAGGTAAAAAGGCGTCATGGTGCTGAAGGGGTTAATATTAAGGTGAGGTTAGTGTTAAATTGCTAGGGTACGTTATAAATTTATGTTAAGTTTAATGTTAGGATTAAGGCTAGGTAAGCCGTTAAACTATGTTAATTTACCGTATGGGTAATCATTAGGGTTAGGATTGAGTTAGGTTTATGTGTTAGCTTAGGATAAAGTCTAGGCTGGTATTTTTAAGGGTAAATTTGATTGGGATTAAGCAGGATTGGTACTGATTGAATAATTATATTTAATACATATATTTAAATAAATTATTTATTTACAATATATATACCGGTACTGTACCGTATATTTGCAAATAAATCATTGATATAAATATATTTATTTAATAAATTATGTGTACAACATTGCTGGAATTATACTGTACGGTATACTGTAGATTAATCATACTATACATTGGTGACAGCAATGCTTCAAATAGATAAAATCACCAAACTCGGGGTTGATTTAGATTTTTGGTTAGGGTCGATGTAAATTGGGGTACCGGTAAGGTAAAGCTAGAATATGTTTAGACAAGTTATGGTGGGATTAGTTTGTTTTGGGCGAATGGACGGTGTGGCAAAGTGACAGTGAAAGTCTAAGTAAGCGAATCGACCGTGAAGCCACTGAGCTGCTATCCCCTCCTTCAGAACGTAGTACTGTATTACCATCATATCTTGCATTTTTGGTACCCGCTAGCATACTTACAGTTGTATTGCTGACTATTTTTTTAATTAGCTACCGTAATCATATTACTTTGTTAAATAAAAAAAAAAAAACGGAATCATGGTTTTGAGTGCTTCATCGATCGGCACCGGTAGTTTAGTGATCCCGTAAACTTTTGTAAAGCTCCTCTTATAGTGATATTAAAATAAACATACTGCTTCAGGTACCGTACCCTAAGAAAATTTCATCATCTAACCTTACCTAACCTATTGTAACGTACCGGTACCGGTAGTATAATTTAACTTACGTTACCAGTACGGTACCCTATTAACCAATCCTCTTCTAACTGTAATATAATTAGAATAGACAAGAAGAAAACATAAATTGCCGGGTCTACTCTTTATGAAGGCGGTGTCACACGAGCTCTATTTCCGTAATTTGTTACGGGCAATTATAGTTCAGCATCTTTAACATTTAAGTTGTATAAAACATCAGCCACCTAGCTTATTCTAACTTCAGTCTAGTTTCCTATTCCAATGTGAAAGAGCCTCAACATATTACGAGAAAACAATTGTTCATAAAAAGTTGCCCTAAAAGGTGCTTGTGTGACACTGGACGCCTACCTATTGATATCTCCCCCCCCCCCCCCCTCTCTCTCTCTCTCTCTCTCTCTCTCTCTCTCTCTCTCTCTCTCTCTCTCTCTCTCTCTCTCTCTCTCTTGCTCTCTCTCTCTCGCGCTCTCTCTCTCTCTCTCGCGCGCGCTCTCTCTCTCTCTCTCTCTCTCTCTCTCTCTCTCTCTCTCTCTCTCTCTCTCTATCATCTCTCTCTCTCTCTCTCTCTCTCTCTCTCTCTCTCTCTCTCTCTCTCTCTCTCCTCTCTCCTCTCTCTCCTCTCTCCTCTCTCGACTCTCTCTTCTCTCTCTTCTCTCTCGACTCTCTCTTCTCTCTCTTCTCTCTCGACTCTCTCTTCTCTCTCTTCTCTCTCTCTATCTCTCTCTCTCTCTCTCTCTCTCTCTCTCTCTCTCTCTCTCTCTCTCTCTCTCTCTCTCTCTCTCTCTCTCTCTCTCTCTCTCTCTCTCTATGTGTCTTTCTCCCTCTCCCCCCTGGTTAATAATATCATCCAGAAAAAGAATGAATCTGATTCCATTACTTTGCCGTGTATGAAATTAGTGCCGCTCTCCCGTGTTTGATTCTAGGGTGTGATATATTTGTCGGTAGCTGCCCCTTTCTCTCCCCTTCTATTTAGGTAGTCTGATAAATGATGACGTAGGGGGTGGTCTAGTTGGGTCTTTATGTGGGGAGAGTTAGCGCCTTCAGTAGCATAGATTACTGGTTTACGGACACATTTGTTCACCATAGTATGACTAGTGTACCGTATGACACATTTTTCACTATACAATATTCTTACTAACGTTTGCCGATATTAGGCTACCGGTACCGGTACTGAACTCGATTAAGAGGACCTTTAAGAATCAAAGGGGTGAAATGTGTAAATTATCCGGGCTTGGACTCCCACAGATGATTTCTAATAAAGGAAATTAGATCTTCTAATTATACCCATGGCCGTATATACTGGTACCGGTACTAAAGCAATCAGTAATAATAATGAACAGCTGACCACTGCTTAAAAAAAGTCTAAACCTATAGGCTACAATCATGACAATGTTATACTGTATAGCCTAGTAGTGTTTGTAGCACGAGCTAAATAACACAACTATTAAATACTGGTTCTGTGCTGTAAGGCCTAGGTCACAACTTCAGACAGAAGCACTTTTTCCAGCAACTATCAATACACAGTTTTAGTCTGACAATATTTTGGAGATATTTTTGAAAGAGTGTTGGCAACTAGATTGAAGTTGCAGGTAGATTATTGTAGTTGGCTAAATTCATATATAAACTTTTATTCAAATGCTTATAGTGAAATTGTGAATCCAGCCTAGAGTTGCCAGAATCAGATTAAATCCGCTCATGTGACTCGACCTTAATCCACGAAAATAGAGGCTACGGATATAGACCGTTCTGGGGTGTAGGGTAGACATGGTGGCGCTGGGAACCAAATGTAGGTGAACAACAAAAAGATATAAAGGGGGGGGGGGGGGGGGCAGTAGACTGGAAAATATGGCCTGTGAAAAAGCACATTGCTAACGGTAGAAAGGGGGAAATCTGGAAGGGTGGTTTTTATACTTCGCTGTAGATAGGGTGCAGTACTGTACATCGTACTTCGTAAATACACAACTTAAAATATCCGGTACCGGTATGGACAGTAGGCTATTTCACTGGGGAAGTAGATATTGCCTACTTGGGTAAGGTACGGTAGGCTACCCTGGGGTATTATACTGTACACTATGATAAATGTCTTCTGTACAGACAAATGTTCCTGATAAAGAAACTACTGTACAGCTCAAGCTTCTGTCACACAAACATTACTTTCCATAGAGATTTTAACCAATCCTTAAAATGCTGCAGTGATAGCAATAATGATCAAAAATACGGTAGCTTAGCAATCCCACTTTGATAACTATAAATGATATCAGATATTTTTAACAAATCCTATGCACATTTCAATACTAAACTTTCTGGTATACCGTAATATAATTTATTAATTTAACTCAACACCAAACACCTCCCAATGAAATTAATGGAAGCATGTGATCTTCCCGGGATTCGAACCTGGGTTACCACATACAGATCTTAAACACTAACCATTACACCATCAAGACCGGTAGCTAATATAAATATCAAGTCTACCGTACTGATGGGTGTGAGATGAGGGGGCAACGAAGCATGATTAAATCCTTAAGCAAACAATAGCCTAATCACAGAGGGGGTTACCAAGCAAATTAGTCTACGATAAGCCCCGAAAAACATGCAAGAGATAAAACCGAAATTGTTTGCGGATATACCGAATGATATATAATTGAAATTTAGCTAGATTCACTTAATATAAATCATTATTAGATTAGGCCTATTTTAAAAAGTTGTAAAACCTTACCCATTAAAGTTTTGCCCCAGTCCTGAAAACAAGTTATGAGGAGAGGCTCTCATCATTTCTCGAGTGTAAAGATGCGTCATGAACAGATCGATAAAGAAGAGAGAGTGAGAGGGAGCTTTTAGAGACGAAGACAAGGGGAAAGGGAGGGGTCACGTTGGATAAACAGGAACAAAAGGAAGGGAAATGTTTGACACGAAATAGTGCTGATAAATGGGAGATATAAGAAAGTACGGTAAGCTGGACATGGGAGAGGCAGAAAGAGAGAGCGAGGGGGGGGGGGGCAATTGAAATTTAGTAAATTTTATAGCAAATTGTTTTATTTTATCTTAAGTGCATTTGTAAGCACCGGTACCATAGGCTACCATACGGCACGTGGTAACACCATAGCCTACCCTATTGCAAATGTAGGAACAGGAACTGGTTTATGTTTAATGTTTTATTGATGATAAAAGGCATTGTAACGAAAGTGAGAAACTAATAGTAGGAATAAAATATTTACCAGGTATCGTACTGGTAACTACGGTATAACCCTCAGCAATGTACAGTAGATAAAACAAACTACGGTATGTGTAAGACCCAGACCTAACAAAAAGCTTAGCATCAGTTGACAGTGTTGAGAGAGTACCGGTACGGGTAGTATTGCAGGCTGTCAAGTACCGGTAGCTTATGTAGCCTAGGCCTATACCTATGTGGAGTTCGCCACTCTGCTAGTGGCACCGAGGAGCGCTCCTCCCTTCGTTGTTGTGTAGCTGTGTCATAATATAACTGGTAGGCCTGTGTGACTTTTTTCAGAATACAGTAATATATAGCAGTATACGGTACCATATACTTTACATACTGATCTATATAATATATATACAGTACCGATATATATATATATATATATATATATATATATATATATATATATATATATATATATATATATATATATATATATATATATATATATATATATATATATATATATATATAGAGAGAGAGAGAGAGAGATTTATTCTGCATGCTATTGTACGTTCTTGCAGTGCAGTGTTAAGTTATTTTGGTACCGTACTGAACCCAAAATTGAATGGGGGTAAGGGAAATCGTAAACCCTCAGAGAATATTATACATCGTGATCCAGACAGCAACAGTACACCCGACATATAGAATAGTAAACTACCCTTTATTACCGATAGGCCTATTTATCCTAATTTACCTTCCACCTTCCTCTGTCACATAACATGCTACCAGGAGTAGGCTAACCAGGATGTTAACCCGTTCAGTACCGGTGACATCATTTCAACTACCGTACGGTATAATCTGGCAATGATTAGACAATTTTATTCAGCTTAGGAAGGACCTCTTATCAATAGTAAGGCTTCAAACTATGTCAACCAACGCTTTTGACTACCACAGATCCTTCTTAAGCTGTATACGTATACGTATAGCCGAAATGAAATAAAACACATCACTGGTACTCAAAGGGTTAAAGAATTTACTGTATGGTATAGGTGCTGGATACCGGCATACAAAGAAATTCCTTACGTTGTTTTATTCCATTAGCAGCTAGATTACTCATGAATTAATACAGAAGACCGGCATTGTGATACGTTAAGCTTGATCAAAGCTTAACACGGGGTTATGGTAGGCAGGATATTGGATTAATAATGGGAAAGGGTGGTGAAAAGAGGGCGTATAGAGGGTGTTTTGGGGTCCATTGTTGACAAGTGGAGCGCGAGTGATGAGTGGAGGGAGGGAGACGGACAAAGCAACCGTCTTGTCAGGTTTTTTGGGGTAACCATTATTTTGAGCCCTTGGTAGTGTAGGCCTGCGGGTATTGGAGTATTGAAGAGTTATTTATTTTTATTTATTTATTTTTAGTTTTTTAAATATATATAAGGTGTGTACAGTATAAGGAGCACAGAACAACCATATCGGTATTTTATGTTTAATTATTTCTGTTGTTGTTACCTGTACTAAATTTATTCATTGTTATTCATTAATATTTCCGGGTACCATATGTGATATAATTACCGGTATTGTTCTTATTGTACATATTTTAAGATATTAGCCTTGTCTACTAGTATTTTTGGTCTTTCTACCCAATGAATCTCTCTCTCTCTCTCTCTCTCTCTCTCTCTCTCTCTCTCTCTCTCTCTCTCTCTTTAAGAGAGAAGTCATCAAGGATCATCGTCTCAGGAATCGTCCCCCGGCTCGGTGTAGAGAACCGATTTTACAACATAGCCACCAGCACAAATCGTTGTCTAGCAAACCTCTGCAGGAAGGAGAACGTGGGATTCGTCGACACCTGGGACAATTTCTACTACGATGACTATTTGTTTTCGGATGATGGAGTTCATCTGAACCAGGTGGGAGCAGCGCGTTTTGGGCGTCTTCTCAACGATGCGGTGAAGGATTTTCGGAGAAGAAATCGACTCAGCACAGGACAACCAGGAAGGAGGACCGAAGACAGCGAGGACGGCAATCTACAAAGGAATTAAATACTAATCCGTCAAGAACCGCGAATTTGGATAAAGCTCCACCAACACGACCCAAATTCAAAACCGTCAGGGATAACGACCGAGGACCGAGGACAGCCATGAATGTAAATGTAGATCCGACCAGAACCAAAAATTCGATGAAAGAACGATCTGCGAGTTCTAAAACCGCAACTTTAAAGGTTTTCTATGCAAACGCTCGTAGCATACGCAATAAATTTTCAGATTTAGAGGAACTAGTGTTTACAGAAAATTATGATGTGATTGGCATACAGAATCTTGGCTCAATACACAAGATAGAGACTTTTTAGCAGAGTATTCACTTCCCGGTTATGTAATGTTTGAGAACAGCCGAATAAATAAAAATGGAGGTGGCGTTTTATTTTATATCAAAGAAAGTCTTAACCCGACCCTCGTGTCAAAACCTCAAATTGTGAACGTCGACACATCTTTTGTGCTAATAAAGAATAATAAAGGTACAAAAATAATACTTGCGTTAATATACAGACCTCCAGCTCAATCAGTGCAAACTGACCGAGAAATTTACGAACAAATTGCAGATGTAAGTAACTCACAAGATACCGTAATTTTTGGCGACTTTAATTTACCTGTGACCAAGTGGGGCGATACTCTTACTTCACACTCCGGACATGACTTGTATACGAACTTGCAAGAGAGTTCGCTTTATCAATTTGTTCGAATGCCGACCCGTGGTAATAACGTTCTTGACATTGTACTTGCAACAAAAGAAGAATTGATAGAGAATTTGAATGTTGGTGATGATGAATTCAGTAACAGCGACCATCGTACGATAACTTTCACTTTAAAGTTTACTAGTAACGAACCAAATAGTAGCATCGAAAAAGTCCCTAATTTCAAGAAAGCAAACTTCCATAAACTTAGAGCTATGTTTAAAGAAACTGACTGGAGCTTTTTAATTAACAATAACGACATAAATACATCTTGGAAGTTATTCGAAACCACTTACCTAAAAGCAGTGCAAGACTGCATACCATCGAAAATACGGCGTCCAGGCCATAATAATAAGCCCAAATGGTGGAATAAAGATATTTCAAACTGCCTGCTTGCTAAAAAATGTGCTAATGATAGATTAAAATCCTCACAAAATGACGAAGAAGGTGTGAAATTTGTAGAGCTACGACGCAAAGCCAAAAAGTTAATTAAGCAAAGTAAAAAGACCTTAGAGTTACATATTGCGAATCAAAGTAAAACAAACCCGAAAGAATTCTATAGTTATATCAGAAAGAAAAAAGTAGTTACTTCAACTGTTGGACCGTTAGTCGATGAAAAAGGAGAATACACCAAAGACGAAGTACAAATGAGTAATGCCCTCAATACCTTCTTTGCATCAGTTTTTACAACAGAAGACCTCAGTGATATCCCTACACCATCGCCGATTCAGATTGATAATTCAGATGTTCTAAGCAATATCACCGTTACAGAGAGAGAAGTATTGAATTGTTTAGATAAACTCAAGGTAAATAAAACGCCAGGACCTGATACAATCTCGCCTAGAGTTCTAAAGGAAGCTAAGAATGAGCTCTCCAAACCACTGACATTACTATTCAATAAATCCTTGCAGTCTGGAACTATGCCTGATCAGTGGAAGCTAGCCAACGTAACACCGATATTCAAAAAAGGCAGCAAATCCCTACCCAGTAACTATCGTCCAATTAGCTTAACCTCAGTTGTATGTAAAATGCTAGAAACGGTCATACGAGACAGACTCGTAAATCACTTGGAGGAAAATAACATACTTAAAGATACTCAACACGGCTTTCGTAAAAAACGTTCCTGTTTAACAAACCTCTTAGACTTCTTCCACGATATCCTCAACCTCTACGATGAGAGTAAAGCTGTAGATATTATATACCTTGATTTTCAAAAGGCCTTTGACAAAGTTCCCCACAAACGTTTACTGCTAAAACTAAAAGCGCATGGAATACAAGACGGTGTGTTGAAATGGATAGAAAATTGGCTCAGCAACAGAAAGCAAAGGGTAGTCATAAACGGTAAGGCATCTAAATGGACCAATGTAAGTAGCGGGGTACCCCAGGGATCGGTACTAGGACCAATTCTCTTTCTAATTTACATCAACGACATAGATGAGGGTCTCACCTGCACAATCTCAAAATTTGCTGACGATACAAAAATTGCAAATAGCGTACTCTCAAAAGAACAAGTTGACGATATGCAACACAATCTAGATAAATTGTCATGTTGGGCCCAAATTTGGCAAATGAGTTTCAATGCGGATAAATGTAAAGTACTACATGTCGGATACCTAAATGAGGAAAGCAAACTATTCGATGAATGGCACTCAGCTTAAGAATGTAAACAGAGAAACTGATCTGGGAGTAACAATATCGAGTAACCTAAAACCGAGTCAACAATGTTCAGAAGTTGTTAAGAAGGCAAACAAAATAATTGGCTTTATAGGCAGGTCATTTGAGCATAAATCCAAAGAAGTTATCCTAACTCTTTACAATTCCTTAGTCCGCCCTCTTCTGGAATACTGCGTTCAATCCTGGTGCCCTTATTACCAAAAAGATATAAACAAGCTAGAACGAGTTCAACGTAGAGTTACCAAAATGATACCTAGCCTAAAGAACAAACCATACGAAGAGCGTCTTAGAGAATTAAATCTATTTCCTTTAACCCAGCGCAGATTAAGAGGCGACTTAATTCAAGTGTTCAAAATCATCAAAGGCATCGACAATATGAACTGTAGTAAGTACTTCACTATCGACCAATCTAATTACACGCGGGGAAACGGTTGCAAAATTATTGGTAAATCTTTTAACTCGCACGAATCTAAGAATTTCTTCTTCAATCGAGTTGTCAACTTGTGGAATGGGCTTCCCCGAGACGTTATAGACTGCAGCACCGTTGATTCATTTAAATTCCGCCTAGACAAATATCTCGCATCAAACCCGCGACTGACTGCGTTTGTAAATGAATAACTTTATCCTCCCCTCAGTTACTAACCCATATGTCCCTTACTAACTTCCTAGTCCTGCCACGTTAGTGGCAGGGCAGGGCAGTAGTTCCCTTTCCAATGTTCCCTTACCCACTCTAAACCACTGTTTGGACACTTGATCCTCAGTGTTTTGGAGGACAAGCAACCTAGAAGGGTCACTAGATCTGTTGTTGCTTGATTTCCTTTGTACTCCTTTGTACTCCTTTGTACTCTCTCTCTCTCTCTCTCTCCATGACGCCTTCGAAAGCGATCTGATATAGCCGACGAAGACCTCACGCAAAGCTGATAATGATACAGAACACCCAAAAGATACGACCGGAAACATACGATACGAGAGACGGGGGGAGGGGGGTTCTTCCTTAACTACAGGCAGGACAAAAACCGCACCTACTGTAAATGGCGCGAAAGGTGTTAATATTGGCGAAGAAATGGGGCGAAATGTTTTATAATCGCCAAACTATCGGGTAATGTGGTGAATGCCTTGAACTCTCAATACTAATGGAGCTAAGCATGAGGGAGGAGGGGGTCCAGGGGAAAAAACCTATAACCTCTTCGTTAAACTCCAGTGAGACACGGATCAATAAATCTGTTGCAGGAGCGGGGGTGGCCTTTTATGCAGGTGCTTATTTAAACTCCGGAATTGACTTTACCGTTTAATGGCGAGGGAGAAAGGGGGGAAGTATTGGAGAGCATAAGTTATACCGCCTGCCTCTGATGTTATAGCTTTTTCCCCTTTGAGTGCCGGTACTCCATACATAGCTACAGAAAGTCTATAATACATGGGGGGTGTCATATATATACTACCGGTATGTGTACAGTATATATATATATATACGGTACCGGTATATATAATTTAAAGTATTACCAAGATGCGAGTCATTTGTTATTGATTATTTCCAATGCGTCGATCGATGTAACGTAATCAAAATTTCAAATTGACAGCAAGAACTACTGTACAATAAATGTTAAATTAACTTCTGCTACCGTAGCAGTACCTATATATGGTACTATAATCTCAACTTGTAGATAAATACATATATTAAGGGTTCAAGGAAGTTCAAGTAATTTAAATTTAGGTCTTTTATGTGTTGGAGTTGCTTATTTTATCTGGCAGTGATTGGGAATGGCAAAGACTCTACCAAACTCCCATTTAGATCGAACCCCGTGCTGTTATCTCAAAGTTTATTGTAGACAGTTTGGTCTTTATGGAGACCCAAGGTAGATTAAACGGGAGGCCACGTAGAGGAGTTTGTGCATCCAGATATTATTGGTTTACTATTTATTTACCGGTACCGGTACTTATTTTTATTTTTTCTTCTTATTCCTTGTATCTTCGTTATAAGGTGAATAAAATTGTCTGGTGGTGGCTAAAATAAAGTTTAAAGTTAAGGTGGTACCGTACCACATGTTAAATATTTATGTAGGTTATGTGTAGGCTAGTCACTCAAAGATTAGTGAACCCTAGTATTTTTAGTCTGCCAATGCAAGTACTTGTGTAAACATTCTATAAACTGATTTATTAACGCAGCTTTGTATATACCGGTATTAATTTAAGCCTAGGCTATAATAATCTTTAAAATAGCAGCATAGGCTATACTGCACATATAATTCAATCCTGATGACTGAAAATACATAAAGGAGAACATACTAGGTCCACGATCTTTGATAAGTGACTGTACCTGTAGCTATTATAAGGGGTTAGCAATCTGTGGCTGTGAGGTACAAGAGAAACACCACTTAAGCTATGTACGGTACACAGTCTGGGTTAGTGTTGAGGGGCTTCCATACCAAAACAATTATATACCAGGGAAGAGTGGAGGGAGGGAGGGGTGTGTGTGTGTCTCTATCTATCTATCTATCTATCTATCTATCTATCTATATGTGTGCGTGTCTCTCTCTCTCTCTCTCTCTCTCTCTCTCTCTCTCTCTCTCTCTCTCTCTCTCTCTCTCTCTCTCTCACACGAGCAATAACAAGAGAGAGCAATTTGCGCAAGTAAATGATAAAGGCAGAATATAACAATCATACACTGCCATATATCCAAACAGTTTTGCTAGTATTCTGAACTTTTTTTTTTACAAACATAATTGTATTCATTATTGGTTGTACCGGTATGGTATTTTTATAACAATAAATAAGAATACCGGTAAATAAACAATCACACAATTTAATTTCACAAATGCTATATACTTTATATATAATTATACAAACTTGTTTTTATTAAATAGAAGTATTGAGATAATATACGATACCGGTTTATCCTAAGCATGACACATTATTTTAGTTGTTAAATGATTGCTTCTATTGAAACTATAAAATTAATAATACATCGTTTATCAAGAAATATACAGTATATACTTGTATATTGCGCGAACCTCAGACAGCACCTGCAGCAGCTGTGAAGAGAACTGGCAGTCGCGCATATTCCCCCCCCCCCCCCCCCCCCCAGCAATGCTCAAGAGAGTTTGATGGTGGCGGGAAGTAAAGATCCTATAGTAACAGAGATATCCCTACCTTCGCCATATTGGTTCTATTGGTGTCTTTACCCTCTCTTTACACTCAAATATTTACAAATTATCTGTACCGTACTCACAATAAATATTCGGCAATATTGGTACAGGATATATCGTTTGGTCATGAATGCATAGTCTACTTTTAGAAATATATAATATCATCTCGTTCTATGATCAATACAGCACCAAAATGGCGCCCAAGTTAAAAGTCACCCGCTTATTTCTTACAACAGGATGTCTAATGGTTTGGGAACGAGCAAACAAACAGGCTGTACCCAAACGAGTTGCCTCCCGCACTACTGGAACACCCCGGGGGTGTCTAGTAATGCTTTACAATGCAGAAATGGACAACTATTTGTATTGAAATAATTTTAGAAGCTGAAATAGTTTTGGATAGTGTACAGTATATAGCATAATAGTTGCTGTTACATTTCGACTTTCAAATTATAGCACGGTACCGGTACTGCTATCAACAACAACATCATTTTCCAAATATCAGCGTCTGCAGTCTGAGTCCACTTCAGGTCAATGACCACCCCTATAAAAACTCTTCCTTTCAATTTTAGTCAGATGTTTGCCTGTCCCAACAATGTCTCATCCCACCCTGTAACCCACGGATCTCCCAACCTAATGTTCTTGGACTGCTCATGCTAAAGCTGATTAATAATTTTGATATAAGTGCATGCAATCACATACGGTACGGTAATTATTTCTTATGTTAACATTGGTTTATATCAATATACACAGTAATTGTGAGCTATTGACCAGTTTATGTTTACTGAATGGCTTCTCTTTAGTGTCAGGATAACTCATGCATCTGCAGGAAACATGTCGCACCCATTACCACTTTCTTTACTCGGTCTTCCCAGAGGGCAACAAGAGATGAAAGGGTTACTTGAAGATGGCCAATTTGTGCCGGGGAATCTTCCCTAGTCATACTTGCTACGGCCCACTATTGGGAGGTTTTTGCATTTTTGTTTTATAATAGCCGCCATATTTTATATTTATTATATTAGCTACTTACCATTGGCTAATTATTATAAGTTACCGTGATTATGTCCCAACATCAAGTGCACCGTTTGAATAGTAATTTTTTGTATAAGTTTCTAAATTTACATTTTATTCAATATCTGGCAGTCTACAGTGGAACTTGCCAAATATATTTCACATTCATGAAGGAATCGTAATAAGTAACACCCCATTCCTAACATTAATCATCAATTACAAACCCCAATGTACTTGAATAAACTAATGAAAGCATATGGTCCTCCCGGGATTCGAACTCGGGACACCACACCCAGAACATAAGCACCTAAACCATTACACCAACAACACAGTTAAAGGTTGAGTACACGATCACATTAACATCCATTTTCGAATTTTGGACATCAATCTAATCATGCACTCAGACCCAACTGCATTATGGAAAGCGTAATGGTTTAGTGAGAGGAAAGAACATTGAATGGGGCCAAGATCACTAAGGACCGGCCTCGCTATACAAGTTCCTGAACCTATAGAAATATGGAATGTTAGACATAACACAGCATTATAATATACTGGTACCGGTAACTATTGCAACGTTATTTTAGTCTGCTAATTGTACAAAATTGGCATTAATATGACACAGACTGAGATTAGTTTTGTTATTATACCATTAATAATCGAGAAATCAGCTGCCAATGGAGTCAACTTTCCGCCACAAAACGTTCCCTACAAAAGCTTACAACACCGCTAACTTGGTTCCCTCGCAGACCCAACAAAAACTGGCCATATTATACCCAAGTTGATTGCTGCCTGGAAAGTCTCCGTTGATATTATGTTAGCTCCGGGCCACCAGACCAGTTAGGCTTTGGTATGTGCCGCTACTTTTTTTTTTTTTTTTTTTTTTTTTTTTTTTTTTTGGCACCCTTAGGGCCTATGCTATATTTGTTTGAATGGGTATTGCAGTGATTGTATTACCGTATCTGAAAAGTTGGCGCTATATTACTGTTATTCCATACTTAGTGTATTAACTGTTTGTCTGCATAATTATATACCGGTAATGTTTTTTTGTAATGATTTATTTGTTTATTTGTTTTTAGTAAATTATATTTTTAATTCCAGTGGCTGTATTACATACCGTTATATATTGCCATATTCCCCATCTCCTTTCACTGTTTCGCAGAACTGATCGTACTGGTAATATTATTTTTGGTATTAAACTACCGGTACTAAATATCTCTCCCAACTAGCTACAATAATACCGTATATACCTTGTACAAATACTTCGTGAGTCACGGAATTAGTTGGTTTAGGCTTACAATTTATAACATGAACGGTATAAAACAAAAGTATGAAAAAGGTATATACAATCATTGTGTATATTGACAGTGATATACCGGTACTTGTCTAGCCTTTTTTTGTTTTTAGATTGGTTTATTAGCATCAAAATCGGTATAGGCTACACTTTAATGGTTATATTATTATGGACACTTTAATTCATACCGTACCCATTTGTTTTACAGTGCATGTCATTCGTCACAAGGACCATACACATTTTTTAAGCATGGTAGGCTAATCGGTATATGATTTCATTATATGTACACTATCTGTAAATTAACTATTATTAGGCTAATTGTCTGGCTGAGAACAAAACCGACCATTGTCAAAATATTACCCTACTATTCAGATAGCCTAGTCTCCCTATTAGGCTATAAACCGTTATATATATATATATTTTTTTTTTTTTTTTTTTTTTTTTTTCTATATTCCAACTACTCCCTCTCGGGCATAGGCTGAGAGCCTGTACATTCCACCGCTCAACACGGTGAAGCCCGTGAGGTCTTGTTCCAGTCTGGGGAGTGAGACATGTGAAGCATCCATCATGGCTCGAAGCAGCTCCATCTCTGAAGCGGCTGGTTGCTTCGCTCAAGTGCCTCACCGTCTCACCCTCCAGACTCAGACCCTCACTCTCAGAACGCCACCTATTGAGCAGTGAACTCACTAGGCATTGTCCCCCTGTAACATATTTTGAATATGGGAATATTCATACAGTGTTATTTAATCAGGGAACAATGAGGGTATTTTTTTTAGCATTTCGGTGGGCTTTGTGGTAATGCACTGATACTAGGTACAGCACAAATTCAATCACAATAATATCTTCCCATTGACATATCGGGATTTGAACCCGGGTCCATTGGATTACCAATCCAGTGGCACGACCACTCCACCACACCTCCCCTATATATATATATATATATATATATATATATATATATATATATCTATATCTATATCTATATCTCTCTCTCTCTCTCTCTCTCTCTCTCTCTCTCGTGAAAATAATTGCGTAGCCTATTTTATCTATAATTATGTATTAATTAGGCCTACCTTAGGTCTATTGGTATAGGATTAAAACACATGTATTTTTTATGCAGAACGTTTGTTAATGGAATCTATAACCAATCGTAACAAAGTAAATACCTGCACCTTATAGTTGTAACGTAGCCTACAGTTGTGAGCATTAATAGCTACTCACCCATTTAAATCAGTATCCAACACAAATGAGATAATACAACGTTGAAATATATCCCAAATGTTTCTGAACTATGCTGTAACCCTTTCAGTACCGGTGCTGCCGTTATTAACTTTATTCTGGCTACTAATATACGATTTTATTCAGTTTAAAAGGGACCTCCAACAATTAACAGGCTTCGAACTATCTCATTTAACCCTTTTTACGACTACAGATCCTTCTTAAACTGCACAAAATCGTCTACATATAGCTAACATAAAATTAGATAGACGTCGCCGGTACAGAAGGGGTTACAGGTTCAGCTATTTAAATGGGTATAACGTTATTAGAGCTCACGACTGTGCATTTACCAGTTAGCAGACAATACGAGGACTTAGTTACATAATATACAAGCCGAGAGACCGTAAAGAAGCGATTAAGTAAGTTTATGAGTCGTGTGTCATAAATTGGCGAACCGCGCTCATGTGCACATAAAACTAATTTTCGACAGGAAATGACTGGTCGTTAGTGAAGAGACGTTGTAGAGTAGAACATTTTCACCATATGTTTTTGTTTTTTAACCCTTTGGCTATCATTAGGCTAGTATATTTATTTATTTTTATTTTTCGTTCAAGAAATTGCGGGAATCGAGGGAGCAATGATGTACCGTAGTTGCAACCTCTTATTACGTAGGGAGCCCTGACTAAGATTAATATTATCGTCAAATATCGCCTTTTTTCCAGTGTACGGTACCGGTACTGTTTTAAAAGATTGGGAAGTTAACAATTTCACCATATTATTTGCAAGGATTATAGTATAAATACAGTAACTCTCCCATATTGTCTCCTAGAACACTATTTCGGAAAAAAAGATCTTCAGTCTGATGTCTCCATTTTGAATATGTTCTAGCTACTGTAACATTTAGCAGTTTTACACATTTTAAGAATCTGGAATTGTACCTGTATACAAAGGGATACAACTTATCTGAATTATGGTAGCCCTTTGACTCCTACAAGTTCTTTCATATTCTGTTTTCTATGTGAATGAAGGAGACAAAAGGTAAAGCTGCCTGTAACAAGTGTCCCCCAAGGTTGAAAGGGTGATAGAGAGCCAAAATCAAGGTACCGTACGTTAGAGATAATTTAGGTGTGTTAGAAGTGTGGTGTGCTTGCACTAAGTGTAGTGAAATGCATAGGATGATAAGGTGATTGTGAGAGTTAGTTGTATTACACTCTGTTCACAGAATCATCTAATAATAAACATGATAGAATATAAAAAGGTGTCATCGTACTGAAAGTGAAACTGATAATTTTACCGAATGACAACTTCACCAGCCCAAACAAATAGAGGGCGGGGGGGGGGGGGGGATGTAAATAATTCGTTTTTTACTGCACATTTATGATTACCTTGCCACACTAAACAAGTATGGTACAGGTAGAAGATGTTATGGTGAAGCTTGGAGGGATGGAAAGGGTTCTATCCGTTTGAGTGCTTGTCTGACTGTCTTCCGCTAGCCTAAACTTGTGAACTGTATCTGCCGGTCGTTTTGTGGGGGTTCTTCCGGTTGTGTGTGTGTTGGTTGTTTTTATAGCTATATGTGGTTGTTTGCATGGTTGTGTGTTTTTTGTGGTAATATGCAAAACAATAAATAAAAAATATAAACTGGTTAATTAGAAGAATATTTAATTTTCAGTTATTGGTACCTGATGTATAGGCAATTTTAAGGTATACAGCCAACCTAAGTCTCTTCCCCATTTTCATCAAATAGCCTATTTATGTTAAGGGGAATAGCCTACATATGATAAAGTCTTGATATATATATTGTATTGTGAACATTTTAAGCCTAGTGTTTCAGCAAATCTTGTGTCAAGGGAAATACTGTGTGATAGGCTAACAGCTTAATTATATAGGCCTGGTAAAACTGTAATGCAAATTGTGATGAAAATATTGTAAGCCTCTTTTGTTTCATCTGTCGGGGGAAATATGGTCGTGTGTGATACACTAACAACTTAATAATGTAATAAAAGCGTATTATAATTTGTGGTGAGAACATTTTAAGCCTGGCTGGGAAAGGGTAAGAGGCTGACGTATATAGGGAGAGTCCCATCTTATCATGTTGTCTATCTCGCCTCGTAAGCCATTGTGTTCTTTAAAATATTTGGCTAGTTCTATTGTCACATTCGGTAGCCTATGAAGATCCTTTTGTATGCCAATGGTAAGTCCTAATATATTATTTTCGCGATAGGAAATATATAAGTATAATAAGAAAGGTAGACTTTGCGACAGCCAGAGGTAAACACAATGGTGGTCTTTAGAACAACATTGGTGGTGGTGTAGTGAAAAGGGTTCTAAGAGGGCGTTAACAAGGGAGGCTTGAAGAGGATTATGTGCTTGGGGATTTGTGTAGGCCTATGTGTAGCTACTTTTATAATGGAGGGACTGTGGCCTATGGGTGGTGTCCCTCTTTAGTGTGTTATAGTCTTATAGCGCACACGCACACACACACACACACACACACACACACACACACACACACACACACACACACACACACACACACACACACACATATACCGTATATATAACAGCATATTTATGTAGCCATTCATAATTCGAACGGCCGTAAACTGTTACCATATACATATATGAATGCTCGAATAAATAGATACGGTATATGATAATTATGGTCCCGGTACTACCGTAATGAATTACATTATATAGCCTATATACAGGTATATATATATATATATATATATATATATATATATATATATATATATATATATATATATATATATATATATATATATATATATATATATATATATATATATATATAACTATAATACAAAGGCGATAAGTGCACGGTACCGTACCCTATGTTTAACTATGTTTAACTAAGTCCAGTTCGGCTAGTTCCTAATGTTAGTAATATTAATTATGGAATTGAAGTAGTGATACCGTGAGTGACATACTGACAGTAATGATGGTTGGGGGTGACAGTAATGATGATGAGGGTGCTGCTAATCACTCATAATATGTAACTGGAGGATAGGTGTTATGGGGGCTACGTTATAACCCGAAACATTTTACCTTTAGTAGGGTTTATATATTTTCGTTTGCTAGTACCGGTACAGTATTAGAAGGGTTTCAAACATATGCCCATAGGAATACAAGCCAGGCATCCTACCCACCATACTTTGGCGCAATAAAACCTTTGAAATAGAATCTTAATAGTACCAGTATTCCCTATTAATCTATACATTCGTGGTGACAAGTTCAAGTTAAATAATCTGTGTTAACAATAACTATTACGGTAATATAGCTACTTATATAATACCGTAGTGGTGGAGGAAATAGAAGAATGTGATTATGCCATGGATGAAAGTGGAAAGGGGATCGTCTATCACACATAATTTCAATCCTATGACTATCATGATTGTATTTATAACAGTTAGTCCCAGGCGAGTTTTTTATGAATATATAGCCTGTCCTATCTAGTCTAGGAATCTGATAAAGATGCTTATTGATGTTGGGTGATTCTTGGATTGATAACACAAGTGTTTATTTTTTTTTTTTTTTTTTTTTTTTTAACCCTTTCGCTGCGGGTGACGTTCTGGAATGTTTTGGCAAGTTACAGCAATTTCCAGGCTTTAAAGCCTGTAAAAAACGTAAAAATCGAGTGACAGTGGGCGGGAGCGTGAGGGGCCCACCTCCGACCCTCAGAGCACCGAGCGGCTCACTGAGCTAGGCTGTGTCTCACGCGTGTCTCTCTCTGTCTCTCTCATAAGTGCAGCCAAGCGAGCGAGTGTTACATAATAGCGGGGTTCCCGCGTTTCACTGGGATCACTGCGGGTGAACCAGACCACGTATACGGTCCGTTCTGGTGTCATTTTGAAGCAATTTTCGCCTAGTTTTCGGCAGAATACACTTCATTTAATGCAGATGCTTGATTTATCATTCAGGAGTGCCTGAATATGCCCTAAATAGCCCAAACAAGGCCGCAGCCAAAGGGTTAAGTACGGTACAGGTAGGAAAATAAAACTTACCGTATACGACTAAGCTATTGGTGGACATCAGTGTTGATGTTATGAATGACAAGGATGAAGGGGAGCGTGACATGGATAATTGTAGTGGTGGTGATGATAATGAGCCGTAATAGCTAGGTGGATGATAGGTGATTAATGTGCTGATGAATCAAGTGTTAACTTTTTAGATATAATGGTAATTGGTGCTTGGCAGAGTACGCTCTAAAACAAATAATGGTTATTGAAATTATATTTAAGATAATCGAAAACTGGTCAACTGTATATTGCTAGTGATTTACTATGGGTTTCAGAGGCCGTGTTACATCGTTTTTCTGGAATAAATTATTAACAAACAGTTGGATTAGTATGATATTTTGACACAGCTTTTTTCACACCGTGCCATCATTTTCGTCAATATAGTGCATCACCAAAAGTGTAGAATTAAGCCACTTGTCCCTGTGTCATGAGGTTAAAGTCACACCTGAATGACTAAGAAGCGGACAAGGCTACCGTGGTGTACCTGTGGAAACCACCACACCATTATTGCTCCTCCATCAAACACGTTTGTTATCACCCACCACTTAACCCTACTATGGCCTTTACATTCAAGTTACCTGTCACTATCGAATATAAATATACAACAAATATGTATTTTTGTATAGGCCTAGTTTTATTTGATATTGACAGATAGCTTGAATGTAAAGGTACTTTAAAACTGTCCGAGGGAAGCTAGGACTGTAAGGGTACAGTAGCCTAACCCTAGCCTAGTCTACGTTTGTGAATGCTGTAGTAATATCAAACTGTCAACATGGATAGTGGAGATGTGCCGTGGTCACGCTAAGCTGATTGCATCAAGCATACCGTACTACGGGACCTTCACATTACATTACATTATTATTATTTATTATTATTAATGACTTATTACGGTACCACCATCATAATCAGTTTGTGTATGTAGCCTACTGTATATGAATGTGCAACTCGCCAACCCAATAGTGCAACGTTATTCTCAATCTTTCTTCTATTCAACAGCGGCCCTGTCACTCTTTCAACTCTGGGGGAAGCACTCGTCACAGGCAGTTTTGCCTTTTGTCTCCCTCACTCACATAGAAAACAAAACAAAACATGTAGGCTATGTACTGTCAGTGTCAACATGAAGGGTGGAGACGTGGTTACGCCCAGCTGCTCGTATCCTCCATGTCACCTTCACATCACAGCTAAACCCGGTACCGGTACCACACGAACGATTGGACGGTAACCTTTTTTTTAATCCTGACGTGCTTGATGCTAAAGTTAAGTTGCAAAATCCCGTACTTCAGCTACTGTTACCTTACTTTTGATATTCTTCCTTGGACTCCGTTTCCGATACGAATGAAATAGATTCCACAAAGAGATAAGCCATTGAAATTTAACGATAGATGCTCTTGGTTGAAGCCCCCATAACACTATCAATCAAATTATGCCAATTTATGGTTCACTCTAGCTACCTACAGACGATGTTATTCAATCTATAGAGAACCTATCAGATTTACAGGTTAATTGAGACTAACCTTTTGATTTTTCGAGATTCGTTTATAGCTGAGTAAAATCGGCAGGCAGTATCATTAATAAAGATATCGTCGATGATTGAAGGGGTTAAGGTAAAGTCGTGCCAAGTAATATTTGTGATATTAGGAAGAACAGTTATATCTATCTATTTATCTATCTATCTATCTTTATATATGTCTGTCTGTCTGTGTTGTACCCTTTGAGTCCTACTGTCAGTGTCTCTCGTCCATCTTTGTTCTTTATAATCTTGCTCACTCATCCGCTTTGGCACTTCACTTCAATAGTAATCACTTCCCCCTCCCCCCCCCCCTCTCTCTCTCTCTCTCTCTCTCTCTCTCTCTCCTCTCTCTATCTCTCGCTCTTCTCCTCTCTCTCCTCTCTCTCTCTCTCTCTCTCTCTCTCTCTATATATATATATATATATATATATATATATATATATATATATATATATATATATATATATATATATATAGTGTCCCATATATGCCTTTCAACCATTACTGAAATTAAGATGCCATTATCTGCACCTCTCTCTCCACCATTCGTCCCCAGTGCCTCCCTACCACTCACCACCACCACCCCGTCCCTATAATGCGGACATCCTTCTCTTGTTGTGTAGGGCCCTCCACTTCTCAATCCCCGTACCCCTCACAGCTTTTCAATTTTGATCGTTTGTCTTACTTTACCCATTCTTCTGGTATCCAATAGTTGTAATTCGTATGTTTTTGTCGTTTCTGTTTTTAATTAATAGCCAGAATGTAATGATCACACATACTGTTGCTCTTATAATTTTCCATGCGAATACTTTAAAGGTCTTATGTACTATACTGTCCATTTGCAATATATCTATCTATCTGGCTGTCTTATTTTCTCCCGAGTACCGGTACCGGTACCGGTACCTTATCTCCCTGTAGTGAACCGCAGTGTCTCTGAGTTACACACTATTCCCAGTAACTCTCCGTGGTGTGTCTGTCAGCACCCCCCTGATATGTTTTGGTTCCCTTGTCATCGCCAGTATAACCGACTGTGGGAGGAAACATACCCGGTACTAAAGGGGGCAAGGTTTATATTTTGCTCTATTTATTTATTATATATATTATTTATTTTTAGTATCCTCGCTAGACCTCCATCAAGCTTAAAAGATTCCCCCCCCCCCCCCCCCCGAACTCCCTTCGAGATAAATGTGTACGGTACATTTTTCGGTATAAAATGATGTCCAGGCCAAAGGCCGGTTCCTCTTAAAATTACAGGCTCGCTATCGCTCACCAGAAGAAAATTGACATCTAAATGGGACGAAAGGTCCTAATATTGACATAAATGGGGTGAAAGGTCTTACAATCGACAAAGTACAGTAATGGGGCAAACTTCTTAAAGCTTCAAAACTAATAGGGCTAAACATGAGGGAGAAGAGAGGTAGAAAATAACAAGCACCCCCCCCCCCTTAACCCTTTCGCTGCGGGTGACTTTCTGGAACGTCCTGGCAAGTTACAGCAATTTCCCTGTAAAAACCGTAAAAATCGAGTGTCAGTGGGCGGGAGCGTGAGGGGCCCACCTACGACCCTCAGAGCACCGAGCGGCTCACTGAGGTTGACTGTGTCTCGCGCGGGTCTCTCTCTGTGTCTCCCAACAGTGTAGCCATGCGAGTGTGTGTTACATAATAGCGGGTTTCCCGCGTTTCACTGGCACCACTGCGGGTGAACCAGACTACGTACGGGGCCCGTTCTTGTGTAATTTTGAAGCTATTCTTGCCTAGTTTTTGTCAGAATACACTTAATTTAATGCAGATGCTTGATGTATCATTCAGGAGTGCCTGAATATGCCCTAAATAGCCCAAACATATCCGCAGCCAATGGGTTAAGCTGGCGTCACACGAGTGCTTGTACCCGGTACCGGTACTGTAGTTTATTAATTATAATTAGACCCAAGCAAGGTGGCAAACTAAGTTGAGTCCATTATTTTTAGTCTATTATTTTAGTTGTACAAATATAATTAGGGTTTATCGTTCAAATCACTGTCTTTGGAAGTGATAAAAATGCAAAAAAAATAAAAAAAATAAAAAATGTATTATATTTATTTATTTATATATGTATTTTATATATTTTTATTCTCATATTCATTCAAGTCTTCAAACAAAATTGCTCCGGTTTGACACCCTTGACCCAACACCATGATCACTAACCTCTGTAACTCAAAGCCGACTAGAGTAATCGAGCTGATATTTCTACAATTTTGGAAAGTCAGCCTGGTAATAGGCGTGGAAATGTACTGTACAACCCATTTGCTCTAGCCCTTATTGAGGTACGGTACAGAGGTTGGGGCTCATGATGTCTGGCCTACCTATAATGAAAAGACTAAGCTCGGAGTTTCTTTATTATATTCATAAATCGTAATATACTTTAGAAAATGTTGTTGCTCGACCAATTCTACTTCTATGTTGAAATGTGTACAGTTGACCGCATTAATTTGCATACCCTACATGTTTTCATTTATGGAAGGAAAATCAGTATGATTGAATTAGAAGTGTATTTTCGTGTGCAATAGTTAACTATAATCAATTAATGGTTTTATAGCAAATTATTCTTGGAAATCAGTCACGTTATGTTTAATTCCATACATAAAATCATGGTGTGGACACAAACTTATGTGGCCAACTATACCCTAGCTTATAATCAGGAACACACACACTGAAGCACGAATACATGACCAAAGTACCGGTACCGTACTATAATAGCCTATTGAATTATTACGATTAGGCCTATGTATTTTTTACGTCAACAAGTGGTGATAATAACCCAATTGGAATAATATTTTGAATCCAACCAAACCTTTCTAAAGCGAAGTAAATCCTCTTAAAAATAGCTAGAAAAAAACGTAACCATGCTTGAATGTTACCAGGAAGGCTTAGCTTTACCCAGTGTGTGTGTGTCACAGTGTGTGTGTGTGAGTGTGAGTGATATCTGATACCGGTATTGATATTATCACTCATCGATATATTATTAAATTTCGAATACGGTACACATAAAGGGCCAGCATCTGGAGCTCCTGTGTTTGTGTCCGTGTAATTATATCTTATTTACCATTTGTCTGCGTAAGCTGTTTAACGCACATCTCTTGTGCATAATGCATATCAATATTTTAACCATGTGAATATGTAGTGTGTGTGTGTGTGTGTGTGTGTGTGTGTGTGTGTGTGTGTGTGTGTGCCGTATATATGAATTTGTGAGTGCGCGCGCTCTTGTCTATGGGTGTGTGGCATTGTACTGTATGCATATATGTACGTACGTATCAGTGTGCGTAGCCTGTGTGTGTGTGTGTGTGTGTGTGTGTGTGTGTGTGTGTGACAATGACCTCCATAACAGCGTGCTTCCTGTAGCCTCCTATGAACTGTTGTTGTTATCACTCAAACAACAAACGTCTCGAGAGGGGTTTTCTTCAGTTTTGGATTGCCCCTTCTTGCAATACTAGGTTACATCTTGTGTGTAAGTATATGTCAAACGTATTGTGTGTGTGTGTGTGATAGAGTGAGAGAGTGTGAGTGAGTGTTTGTCTGTCTGTCTACGGATGAGACACATTATCGAGCCTGTCATTACAACTATTACAATTTCCTTGAAGAGATAAGTTTCGGCATATTTACAGTATATATATATATATATATATATATATATATATATATATATATATTATATAGCCTATATATATAATTATACCGTACCAGAATCTCATCTGAAAAATGTCTGTTAGGCCTGTCATTCAATTCAATATTACAGTTCCTGAGCGCTCTCTCTCTCTCTCTCTCTCTCTCTCTCTCTCTCTCTCTCTCTCTCTCTCTCTCTCTCTCTCTCTCTCTTCTCTTGATAGAGAATTTGAATGTTGGTGATAAATTCAGTAACAGCGACCATCGTACGATAACTTTCACTTTAAAGTTTACTAGTAACGAACCAAATAGTAGCATTGAAAAGTCCCTAATTTCAAGAAAGCAAACTTCCATAAACTTAGAGCTATGTTTAAAGAAACTGACTGGAGCTTTTTAATTAACAATAACGACATAAATACATCTTGGAAGTTATTCGAAACCACTTACCTAAAAGCAGTGCAAGACTGCATACCATCGAAAATACGGCGTCCAGGCCATAATAATAAGCCCAAATGGTGGAATAAAGATATTTCAAACTGCCTGCTTGCTAAAAAATTTGCTAATGATAGATTAAAATCCTCACAAAATGACGAAGAACGGGTGAAATTTGTAGAGCTACGACGCCAAAAGCCAAAAAGTTAATTAAGCAAAGTGAAAAGACCTTAGAGTTACATATTGCGAATCAAAGTAAAACAAACCCGAAAGAATTCTATAGTTATATCAGAAAGAAAAAAGTAGTTACTCAACTGTTGGACCGTTAGTCGATGAAAACGGAGAATAACACCAAAGACGAAGTACAAATGAGTAATGCCCTCAATACCTTCTTTGCATCAGTTTTTACAACAGAAGACCTCAGTGATATCCCTACACCATCGCCGATTCAGATTGATAATTCAGATGTTCTAAGCAATATCACCGTTACAGAGAGAGAAGTATTGAATTGTTTAGATAAACTCAAGGTAAATAAAACGCCAGGACCTGATACAATCTCGCCTAGAGTTCTAAAGGAAGCAAAGAATGAGCTCTCCAAACCACTGACATTACTATTCAATAAATCCTTGCAGTCTGGAACTATGCCTGATCAGTGGAAGCTAGCCAACGTAACACCTATATTAAAAAAAGGCAGCAAATCCCTACCCAGTAACTATCGTCCAATTAGCTTAACCTCAGTTGTATGTAAAATGCTAGAAACGGTCATACGAGACAGAACTCGTAAAATCACTTAGAGGAAAATAACATACTTAAAGATACTCAACACGGCTTTCGTAAAAAACGTTCCTGTTTAACAAACCTCTTAGACTTCTTCCCACGATATCCTCAACCTCTACGATGAGAGTAAAGCTTGTGAGATATTATATACCTTGATTTTCAAAAGGCCTTTGACAAAGTTCCCCACAAACGTTTACTGCTAAAACTAAAAGCGCATGGAATACAAGACGGTGTGTTGAAATGGATAGAAAATTGGCTCAGCAACAGAAAGCAAATGGTAGTCATAAACGGTAAGTCATCTAAATGGACCAATGTAAGTAGCGGGGTACCCCAGGGATCGGTACTAGGACCAATTCTCTTTCTAATTTACATCAACGACATAGATGAGGGTCTCACCTGCACAATCTCAAAATTTGCTGACGATACAAAAATTGCAAATAGCGTACTCTCAAAAGAACAAGTTGACGATATGCAACACAATCTAGATAAATTGTCATGTTGGGCCCAAATTTGGCAAATGAGTTTCAATGCGGATAAATGTAAAGTACTACATGTCGGATACCTAAATGAGAAAGCAAACTATTCGATGAATGGCACTCAGCTTAAGAATGTAAACAGAGAAACTGATCTGGGAGTAACAATATCGAGTAACCTAAAACCGAGTCAACAATGTTCAGAAGTTGTTAAGAAGGCAAACAAAATAATTGGGCTTTATAGGCAGGTCATTTGAGCATAAATCCAAAGAAGTTATCCTAACCCTTTACAATTCCTTAGTCCGCCCTCTTCTGGAATACTGCGTTCAATCCTGGTGCCCTTATTACCAAAAAGATATAAACAAGCTAGAACGAGTTCAACGTAGAGTTACCAAAATGATACCTAGCCTAAAAAACAAACCATACGAAGAGCGTCTTAGAGAATTAATTCTATTTCCTTTAACCCAGCGGAGATTAAGAGCGACTTAATTCAAGTGTTCAAAATCATCAAAGGCATCGACAATATGAACTTTAGTAAGTACTTCACTATCGACCAATCTAATTACACGCGGGGAAACGGTTGCAAAATTATTGGTAAATCTTTTAACTCGCACGAATCTAAGAATTTCTTCTTCCATCGAGTTGTCAACTTGTGGAATGGGCTTCCCCGAGACGTTATAGACTGCAGCACCGTTGATTCATTTAAATTCCGCCTAGACAAATATCTCGCATCAAACCCGCGACTGACTGCGTTTGTAAATGAATAACTTTATCCTCCCCTCAGTTACTAACCCATATGTCCCCTACTAACTTCCTAGTCCTGCCACGTTAGTGGCAGGGCAGTAGTTCCCTTTCCAATGTTCCCTTACCCACTCTAAACCACTGTTTGGACACTTGATCCTCAGTGTTTTGGAGAACAAGCAGCCTAGAAGGGTCACTAGATCTGTTGTTGCTTGATTTCCTTTGTACTCTCTCTCTCTCTCTCTCTCTCTCTCTCTCTCTCTCTCTCTCTCTCTCTCTCTCTCTCTCTCTCTCTCAGTATTTGTATGGCTTGCGTTATATTTTATGGTATAGGTAAGACACTAAACCCTACCCGTTTTATCAACTACCACTACTTGGGTTCGTTTAGCTGCATGCGGTAAATATTACATACTTGTCTCTATTACCGAATTTTATACATTATTTTCATGCGAAACAACACCGTTAGTTAGCTTGATCTCCCTCAATACTTGTATCAATAGCCTATTATCTAATATAATTATTTCCGGTCAGTTAATTAAAAACTGTACGGTATTTGTTTTATGTACATTTTCCTCTTTTGAAGCACATTTGAACAGAAGTACTGGTACATTAAACAAAAAACAACACACACACATACACAACACACGCACACACGCATTACTCTTACACACAATGAGAGAGAGAGAAAGAGCGAGAGTTGTAGATTTATTTGTGTGTATTGTAGTCCCGTCTGACGCCATCAGAATAATTTTACCATATGAGATTTTGGCCTGCCTCCCTCCCTCCCTCCTTCTTATATTTGTATAATGCTTCTTCCTTCCCTCTCCCCTTTCCTTTATTACTCTCCTGTTTTCATTCCTATTTTTCGTTAGTGTATATATTTTTCGTTAGCCTAGTGTATATATTTTTCGTTAGTGTATATATTTTTCGTTAGTGTATATATTTTCTTTCCCTTTTCTGTCTTTCCCTGTTTGTCTATTTATTTATATAATTACTTCCTTCCTTCATTAATTTTCTTTTATTATTTCCCCCCCTACTTCTCATATCCTTCTTCCCTTTCTTCCCCTCCTCTCTACCCTTCTCTTTCAGTTCTTCTTCCCCCTTAACCCCTTCAGTAACGTCGTTTTTCTCCATGTTATTCTTGTTCAGTTTAAGAAGGGCCTCTGGGAATCTAAGGAGTAAACTCGGATCAGTATTAACCCATTGAAACCCATATACCGCACCCTTCCTAAGCTGAATATAATCTTTAATAATAGCCAGAATACAATTAGAGTATACGCCATGGAATAC
>CM064517.1:34632418-34870859 GCA_032716605.1 Paralithodes platypus | reverse complement strand
CGCGGCAGCCCCACCCATAATACTAGGTTAGGCTAGGTAAGGTTGTTGGGTTAGGCTAATAGCACATACAAAACAAAAAAAAAAAAAAAAAAAAAAAAAAAAAAGAAGTAAACCTAACCAGCGGGGGTGTGGGGGGCAGCAGCCTCCACCCATATACTAGGTTAGGTTAGGTAAGGTTGTTAGGTTAGCGCTAATAGCATCAGAACATTAAAAAAAAAAAAAAAATCTAACCCAACCAGCGAGGGAGGGGGGCCCCCGGGAGGCCCAGCCCCCACCCATATTTTACTCGGATAGGATAGTTAGGTAAGGTTGTTGGGTTAGCTAACTGTCTTCCCAAAGTTAACTATTTTTATAACCATGAAACAAAAAAAACAATCTTATGCTACCCAGTCCCACCCCGTGAAGTCCGAGCCAGCTTTCGTGAAAAGTTGGCTCGGGTATTCACAAAATTGGGTTGTATGGGTTTGCAATTTGGGAAAACCCGAGCCAAGTTTTGATACAAAACGCTATATTGTTGTATTTTTACCCTTTTAACCCCTCATTTTCCCTGAACTTCATAGCCCTCCCCACTAGTGGGGGGCGTGTTTTTAGATTGTTGGATAATGGGTAAATACTCATTTCCGCTCCTCTTCAGTATAAAACTACACTATATCTGAAGGAAAAATTACAAAAACCAAAATAAAACTTACTGAAATCCCTGTCGGTCCAAAAAGTCAGGTTTACCGTAAACAAATGCACACAAATTTTTTAGCAATTTAGGCTACATAAACTCTATATTGACCAAAAATTACAAACATTGCAAACAATGCTGTAGTGCATAGCCTAGGCCTATGCTAAAACTCTTGACTGACACACGGTAGAAGTTTACCCTGGTATATTATAGTTGGTTGGTGAACAAATATGAATATTATAAACAATAGCCTAACTTCTAATTACCTGTACTGTACTTACTAATTGCTCACCAGTTTTGGCTTCCATGACAAGCTCCAATACTAACCTCAAATGCAAACCATGTGTACGGTGAGAATATGTCATAGAAAAACTCGATTTTCTTCTTGCCAACAGCACTAGACATGGTTCTGAAGGTGGAAGATATCATCCTGAAATGACTTGCAGTCGGTCCCGGCTCCAAGATCCTGTAATCAAAAGAAAACGTAACTAATTGAGGAGAAAAGAAAACGATATTTATACCAAAATATTTAGGGCATACTTAATTATTATGTGATAGTTATCAGGTCAATGTATGAGTAAATATTACTAATATAAGAATGTACAGCTGCCAAAACATGAACTTAGAACAAGTTCTGTGAATGAATGACCAGATTAAATAGGCCTACTCTCACAGGTTAATACATTATAGTTTGAAAGGGAATTGAAAAGAGCCGTTTGTTTAAATATGGTAAAATAGAGACCAAGATCAAAAGAGAAAAATGCAATGGAGAAGGATGATTAGAGAACTTGATTATGTACTAATAGAAAGAATGGTCCAGTAATAAAAATGAAATGTCACTGAGAAACAGTGTAGTGCTGCTAACCTCTCATGTGGAAGCAAGACATAGACAGCAAGGGGATTAAAGAGGTGTTTTGCAGGGGTTGACTATGTCCCAAGAATGAATGAAGACGGAATGCCAAGATTCATATACATTTGTACACTTCAATGAGTGAGTGGTTCATATGAGGTATGGTTTCAGTCTCATGTCCTAACAGCAGCCCTATTCTAGGCTGCCTCACCTGTCTAGTTTTAAAAATTTGAGATCGATCGTTAAGCCAAATCCTACATATTTCTAGGTCTACCTCATGCAATTTCTGCATATTTTCAACAGCTGGCATTGAAATACCCAGTGCTAAGAATTAATGTATTTCATAGATTTAGCTAGTAGGCTACTGTACATAACCACTTTCACCCACCACACTCGATGGCCTTTTGTTGGCCAACCTGCGTGCCTATGTGTATGTATGTATGTATAAATTATACTCAGGCACATTGCTGGGGGTGGCCAACTCAAGACAGAGCCCGAACAGAAGTAACATAATTTACAGTTCCAATTCTTAGGTTCCGGGACCACTTTCGCGTTCCCTTGCCCCTTGCTCTGTCTCGATGAGTAGGAGAATTTTACAAGGGGAGGAGGATTACTAGCCTCCTGCGTGCCTATGAGGACAGAGGTATAAATATGGAGTTTGTCCAAGGTAGACTTATGATCCTACCTCTGAAGCATTGTCAAACAGTTGCCAAATGTATGCAAGTTGTTTGGAAGTTTTCACTTTATGCAGAGTTGCACTGGATGTGAATAGTGGAAACACCACCTCCATCATCCTTTTCTTTTTTTTTCTTTTTTTTTAATATGCGTTATAATACTTCTTCATAGGACTACAGTATAGCAAACAGAAGTGGAATCAACATAGACTATAGACTAGATGGCAACCTCTTCAACATTCGTAGATTTCAAGCAAGAAGAAGTCTCTATGGAAAATATCCTGGAACTTCAGTATGCAGATGATTGTGCTCTTGTAGCTCACTCGCCAGAGGAACTAGAAGTCGCGCTTTGAAGCTGCAGTAAGTGCTTACTCCAGAATGGGCCTGTCAGTTAACATCCAGAAAACACAAATCATTTCTCAGTGGTCAGCTCAGATACCACCTGTGCAGCCAGTGTTCAGATTAGCAGGAGAGGAGATAGCACAAGTTCCTTCCTTCAAGTATCTGGGAAGCTTCCTGTCTGAAACGGCCAGTATTGACGATGAGGTACAACACCGACTGAGACAAGCTGCAGCATCTTTTGGCCCCGCCTACAAGAAAGAGTTTTCCAAAATAATCACCTGACTCTTTGTACCAAAGTGGCTGTATATAATGCTATGTGTTTAACCACTTTGCTCTATGGTTGGGAGACATGGACGACATATAGATGCCATATACGACCCCTGGAGGCTTTCCACATCAGATGCCTCCGAAAGATTATGGGTATAACCTGGCAGGACCGTGTTCCTCATATAACAATACTTGAAAGAGCCAACAACACCAGTATTGAGACCCTTATCATCAAACAACAACTCAGATGGGTGGGGCATGTCATCCGTATGCCAGAGGAGAGACTACCTCATAAATATAGACAGCTGCATGAAGGCCGCAGAGCAGCTGGAGGACCAAAATGAAGATACAGACAGTATAAAGAAAATACTAAAAAGGTGCAATATACAACCAACTGCACTTGAAAACTTAGCATCAGATAGACCACTATGGCGCTCACACTGTTCGGTGAGGGTGAAAGGTGTACTGAGTGATGAATTCGCAGTCCGTGTTGGAGTCCATCAGGGTTCAGTGTTAAGCCCCCTCCTCTTTATTATGGTCTTGGAGGCGCTGTCTAGAGTTTTTAGAGGCGGACTCCCGTTGGAACTGTTTTATGCAGACGATTTAGTCCTAATAGCTGACAGTATGCAGGATGCTGAGGCCAAATTCAGAAAGTGGAGAGAGGGCATGGCGAGCAAGGGTTTAAGAGTCAATATTAACAAAACCAAGGTTATGCATTGTAGTTTGAGACGAGGCAATGTGGAAAAGAGCGGTGCATACCCATGTGCAGTGTGTGGAAAGGGAGTGGGCGTTAACTCAATTCAATGTAGCATCTGTCGATGTGGGGTACACCATGGGAGTAAGCGCTGTAGTAGAATAAAGGGGCCCCTGCCGAAGGATAAGTCAGAAATAGAGAAATTTGAGTGCGTTAGTGTGCAAAGGCGAGCTTGTGTTAGGTGATGATCCTGTGGCTGTGAATTTTGAAAATGAGTCCTTGGAGCTGGTGAACAAGTTTTGTTACCTAGGAGATACCATCCCTGCCGGTGGTGGGGCCGAGGCTGCCACTGTTGCTAGAATTAGGTGTGGCTGGGGGAAGTTCAGAGAATTGATGCCAATCCTGACCATGAAAAGAATGCCTCCTCCCCCTGAAGGGAAAGATGTATGCCTCATGTGTTAGAAGTGCAATGACGTATGCCTCAGAAACATGGGCCGTTAAAGTAGAGGATGTCAACAGAATGGAGCGTAATGAGATGAGAATGGTGAGATGGATGTGTGGGGCCAGGCTACAGGATAGAATAACAAATGTTGAGCTGAGGAGACGTTTAGGTATAAAGAGTATTAGCGAGGTGATGCGTACAAGTAGACTGGGATGGTATGGACATGTGGAGAGAATGGATGAACAAAATTGGGTGACAAAATGCAGGTCTGTGATTGTGGAGGGAGCTGCACCAAGGGGTGGACCGAGGAAGACCTGGGATCGGACTATACGCGCCGATCTCAAATCCAAGAACTTGACAAGTGAAGCAGCCCTTAACAGGGTTGCCTGGAACGCCGCCATTAGGACAAGAGACTGAAACTGCACTTATGTGTGGAACACTCAGTCTTAAAATGTTATGTATGTATGTATGTACTGCCAGCAAGGAGCGAAGGAACTGGAACGTCAGAGGAAACACCACCAGCAGGAGAAGAGGGCCCGGAGACATGCACGCCGGGAACAACCAGCACCTCCTAACCCGGACTACCAGTGCCCAGACTGTGGCAGGATATGTGCATCATGGATAGGACTCTACAGTCATCGTAGAACTCACAACAGATGAATGCAGGAAGGGAACGTCATCATCGGACTACGATGGACTACCATAAGCATACTCAGGCACATACCCCATTGCTGGGGGTGGCCAACTCAAGGCAGAGCCCGAACAGTAACATAATATACAGTTCCAATTCTTAGGTTCCGGGACCACTTTCGCGTTCCCTTGCCCCTTGCTCTGTCTCGATGAGTAGGAGAATTTTACAAGGGGAGGAGGATTCCCAGCCTCCTGCGTGCCTATGAGGACAGAGGTATAAATATGGAGTTTTTCCTAGGTAGACTTATGATCCTACCTCTGAAGCATTGTCAAACAGTTGCCAAAATGTATGCAAGGTGTTTGGAAGTTTTCACTTTATGCAGAGTTGCACTGGATGTGAATACTGTAGTGGAAACACCACCTCCATCATCCTGTACCCACCCACACGCTTTACCACATCCTCTTAATCAGTATTGTATGTACTGTACAGTATGTATGTACAGTATATACTCAGGCACATACCCCATAGCTGGGGGTGGCCGACTCTAGACAGAGCCTGAACAGGGACAACACAACACAACACAATAAACAAAATACAAATTCACACAGATCTAGGTTAGTCAGGAGAAGACCCTGAGACTCAGGCCCATTTGGGGTCCCCAGTAAAAGATTCCCAGGTCCCAGATCTCCCTGAGAAGTTTTGGTCTCAGCAGGCAGACATGCTGCAGTGCACACCACAGTGCCCGCCCATCACGCATTCAGGCATGACCCTTCATATATATACCGGCTCCCCGGGCCAGGCGCCTGACGGACTATTACAGTATCTAGTCTAAACGACCGCGTTTTCACTCTTCTATTCTATTTATTACTTCTCTTGCCTGATGTATAGTCAATCCTCTATCTTCAGTAGGCCTACTGTATAGGCACAAAGAAAGTAAGCTCACCCAGTAATTTTTGTATTGTTACTGTATATACAATATTGCATTGATATTTGCATTACATTAGCTATAACATTTTAAAATTATTCTACAATTATTTCAGCTTATGAATATTCTTGAGCACTATTAGACATATTTATATATTTATATAAGGGTTGTTTGTTATAATACTCTTCTCTACAAAAATTTAAAAAATCTTTAATAAATATTGTACTGTACACTGTTTATCACAACAGAATGTTTAATATCATATATTTATACAATCTTTAATATTTGTGTAAATTGCTAACATTCTGTGTATGTGTTAGCAATTACCAACTGCATACAATTGTACTGTTAATGTACAACACATTTTTGTCTTGGTGTCACCTTCAATTAATTGATAATCCGATTTACCAGAAGAAGGTTCTTGGGATACTCGCTACAGGCAGTACTGTACTGTACTGCCTCTTCTCTCCTTCTCTCACATAGTATGCTACCTTATATCTTTGAGCTGTTGTATGTACTGTATGTAAGTAAATGTAGGAATAGGTTTTTACACCATACCCGAAAGAGGAGTTTTGGAGCGCCGATCTTACTTTCAACCATCCTAACAATTTTACTAAAACACTTAAATTTTGTTAGATGCTGAAGTAGCCTCCCGAAAATATGCCCTGGGCTGGGATTGAACCCAGGACCCTTAGGCTATGAGGCAGTCACTCTACCAGTTAGACCAATAGAGATATCTCACTTGACCTGGGCGGATCAAGTATATTTCCGCAACTGGTTCAGTTTAGGATAACCTATTTTCACTGACTTTACAAAAATACTCAGGCACATAGCCCATAGCTGTGGGTGGCCGACTCAAGACAGAGCTGTTAATCACAAAAATACTATCGTTTCAATTACAATAAGTTTTCTAGTAGGCTTACCATACATAACTATTATAATTCTTGAAGTATGAGGCTTGCTGTCAAACATGTAATTTATTATAATCTGATTATATTCTTCTGGAAAGTGTTTGCAACTTTGCAATACTTACTGGAAAAAAAAAAAAAAAAAAAAAACATAAAATACAGTAACCAACCCTTTATATATATTGTACAGTACAGTACTACAATACTCAACACAACATAAATAGTATCTATCAAACTATCAAGATAACCAGCTACTAAATCACTCGGTACAATACCAAACAAAATAACTAGGGTTCTAACTAAGGTCCTGATGTGGCGGCGTCTACGCCGTGGGGCCACCTCCCGAGGCTGCCGACCCTCCACAGCCGAAGACAAAATCAACGACCAGTGGAGGAAAACCGGATGCCGGCCGCGGGGAGCAGTTTCGGGAGCCAAACTGTCACAACCATCCCCTGCCCCCTCCCTGGGGGCACGGGTCCTTGGAGCGGCTTCGGTCGCGCCGGGAATTTCCACACCTCTCACACCACACACACATCACACAGTTTTTCCTACACCGAGAAATGACTCTCCGGCTGTCATTTCTCGAAGACTTCTTCTAGCCGGAGACATTGAGAGCAACCCAGGACCCACGTTCACATACATATGTCCAACTTGCTCAAAACCCATCACTTCAAGTCACCATACTAAGGGTTCAGTTCTCTGCAATTCATGCGGGAACTGGACCCACTTCACCTGCACAACACTTGCCTCCAAGAAACACTACACAAACACCTGGACCTGTTCCTCATGCCCCTCCCTCTCCCAGTCAAATCCCTCACCTAAAACCCATCCACCTCTCCTCCCCAACCCACCTAACCTTCCCATATCATCCACTCCCCCCCCTAAAACCCGTCCACCTCTCCTCCCTAACCCACCTAACCTTCCCATACCATCCACATCCTCAACTCAACACACCACACCCCATCCTAATCCATTCCAACCCCCATCTCCTGCTCCCCAATCCCCACCCCCACCTCACCCATCCCAACCCCCAGCCCCTCCCTCACCCCCACACCCCCCCTCTCCCCCACCCCCCCCCCATCCCCGTGCAGCCGCACCCAACATACCTCCTGCACAAAACATTAACAATCTTTAACTGAACACAGATGGCATCAAAACAAAGAACACGAACTCTCACACTTCATCAAACAACACAACATACACATTGCCATCTTACAAGAAACAAAACTCCGCACAACACAAAAAACACCCACATTTCATAATTTCACCACCATCAGACAAGACCGGGCTGTCGGCGGGGGCGGTGGACTCATCACCCTGGTACACAAAGAAATATCATACATAGTAACCAGTGTACAAACCAAATCACTCCTCCCCCCAAATGATAACACAACAGAAATACAGTCAATTAAAATACGCACTGGCAACAACTCCAACATAACCATCATAAACACATACATCCCTCCCCAAACATCCCCTACAGTACCAAATGAATACAGACCACACTTACAACACATCACAAACACCCCACACACCCCACACATCATCCTGGGTGGTGACTTCAACGCCAAGACGTCGGCCTGGTTTGTCGACAACCCCGACACAGACAGAGGGCTGGTACTACAAAACCAAACCGATAACCTCATCATCCTTAACGACATCCATCAACATACCCATATTCCTCACCAAGCCCTCTATAACCCATCATCTCCAGACATCACCTTTTGCTCCCCAGAACTCGCCCCCACAACATCCTGGAGGGTGGTCAGAACCTTAGGCTCTGACCACCTCCCGATCATTATCACCACCAAAACCAGACTCACCCCAGCTAGCCACAAACACACATACACCAATTATAAAAGAGCTAACTGGGAAGCATTCACAAATGAGACAGAACAACACTTCACAACTCTAAACAGTACACCCATCACTAACATCAACAATGCTGTACACATACTCAATAAAACTATCCAAAACGCTGACAAGAAACACATTCCAAGAGGTAACAGAAAAAGACACAACCCCAACTTCACACCAGAAATTCAAAACCTCATCAGACAACGCGACATACTGAAACACTCCCCAGCATCCCACACACAAGACATCACACAACAAATTCAAGCACTCAACACCCAAACTAACAACAAAATACAAGAACAACAAAAACTAAATTGGAATAACTTCCTACAAACACTTGATCACAAAACAAACCCCAAAAAACTCTACAAAACACTAAACAGCATCACACTTTCCAACAGCAACACAACACAATCACATGCTGCAATCACAACAACAGACTCTACTCCTTCATGTAAACAACAAGCAAACACTCTCATCAATCACTTTTCACATGTCAGCCACCTAAAACCTCACACAGACGACCGACGTGTCATCCGACGTAAGAGACGGTTCCCCACAGACCCTGACTATACACCCTTCACCAATCACCGGACAAAGCATATCATCAACAATCTCAAGCACTCACCCGCCTGTGGCCTAGACAACATAAGCAACATACACCTCAGACACCTGGGACCACAAGGCATACAAGCACTCACTAACATATCAAACTACAGCTATTCACACAACACAATACCAGACATTTGGAAGCATGGTATCATCATCACATTCCCCAAACCCAACAAAGACCCCACGCTACCCTCCTCGCACCGCCCCATCACACTCCTTTGCTCCCCCTCCAAAGTCATGGAACGCCTAGTATTACAACTAATTACACCTGACCTACCCCTAGCTCCAACACAACATGGCTTTAGGCCACTGCACTCCACAAACACTCTTCTCACAGACCTTACACAAAGAGCTTTCGACGGCATCAATTCAGCTAGACCACCACACAGATCACTATTAGCCACACTCGACATTAGTAAAGCCTTCGATGCCATCCCCCGCCACAACCTAACAAACAAAATCTACAACACAAACATGCACAACAACACAAAACGGTGGCTGGCCAACTTCCTAGCAGGCAGATGTGCACACATATCTTTTGCCGGTCAGTCATCTAAAATCAGAAACTTTCCAAACGGAGTCCCACAAGGATCCGTCCTATCGCCCGCACTCTTCAATCTGTGCATGCACGATGTAACTACACCCAATGCACCCCAAATAAACTTGGCCTCCTATGCAGATGACATAACACTCACATGCACACACCATGACCCAAAAAGAGCAACAGATCTCCTTCAACCCTGTCTCAACACACTACATGGCTGGTGCACTACAAACAGACTTAATCTAGCCCCAGCCAAATCCACCGCAACCCTGCTCACAAGTTGGACAGGAGAACACGAATACATCCCTCAACTCACCATAAGCAACGCACCCCTAACACATACACACACACACAAAATCCTAGGAGTAGCATATGATACTCATATGACATTCAAACAGCACACCACAAACATTAAAAGGAAACTGACACCCAGACTTAACGCCCTCAGGTCACTTGCTCACACAGAATTTGGACACAACAAAGAAACTACCACCACAGTATATAAACAATACATAAGATCAGTGATGGAATACGCAAGCCCAGCCTGGGCTTCTAACCTAGCTGAAACACATCATAAGACCTTACAGACTATTCAAAACAAAGCCCTGAAGATCATTACAGGCTGCACAGCTACTGCACCCACAGATCACCTACATCAAGAAACCAAAATCCTCAAAGTCAAAGACCATCTGGACATGAGAGGCACTCAATTCCTGGCAGCAGCCTCCACGAACCAAGACCACCCACTAAACTACATGGCAACACACCCACAGACACCAAGAAATATCAAAACAACACCCAGCACACGGTGTCACACACAATTATTGTCCTCTCTCCCTCCCTGCCCACCCCGAACCAACTTCCAAAAGCACATCCATACTCATATCTCTCACCGATCCATCCACTCACTCACAGACAACACGCAGCTGCATGCACGACCTCCCGAAATCCATCCTTCCGAATCCTCCCTTCCTCGCGAGGACAGAGTCCACCTGGCCAGGCTGAGATGCGGACACCATCCAGCTCTCCTGAGCTATCAGAGGAGACTGGATGACTCCGTTGTCGACGCCTGCCCGGGATGTAACACAGCACCCCATACCATTAAACACATCATAGAAGACTGCATTTCACACAACCACTTACGCCAACAACACAATCTACACTCAATGAGATCTCTGTGGGAAAGCCCGATCGTGGCCATGGCCTTTCTCAGGGACTCGGGGCTGTTCGGCCAGGCAGCTTAGGGAACAACAACAACAACAACAACAACTAGGGTTCTTGATAATTGATTGATTGATTTTGGTGGACTTAGGTAGCTACAAATAACCTTATCCCCTTTAATCAGGCACAATTAAATATTTTATTCACACTTTTCTTTTTTCACTCCCATATATCTTCAATCATTATTTTGTCTCTTTCTCCCAAATTTTGTTGGTAAGGATGTAGTATTCGAGCGTACCGATCGCCTTGTTTACACTACACTACGTGCACGCTCGCAATCATGTTCCCGTCTATTTTGACTGACGTGGGATACAATAATAGGTTCCCCTAATTTTAACCTCCTCCATGACTTATTGTCATCATCATATATATATTGCCAGCAGGGGGTAAATAACAGAAAAAATAGCCGTCAAAATAGACGGGATCATAACTGCGAGCGCACAACCTATGTGGGCTGTTCGGCCAGGCAGCTTGGGGAACAACAAAAACAACAACAACATGATGACCGTACGCCCGGATACTACATCCTGCCCACTTTCTTTTATCATTTATCTATCTTGTTTTCTATAATCCTATGCTGCCAGATGATTTTACTCGGCTTATAAAAGACCTATAGAATAATTTATCTATCTTGTTTTCTATAATCCTATGCTTCCAGATGATTTTACTCAGCTTATAAAGGACCTATAGAAATCAAAGGGTTTAATCCCTTCAGCACCATGACTCCTTTTTACCTTTGATTCTGGTTAAATTAAAATGTAAAACTTGCAAACTAAACAACCCAAAACTGGGACAAAGACAATATAAAGGCAAAATTAATTATTTTATGCATTTTAAAAAGGACCTTTGTTACTAAGAGGGTTTATTGAGCTTGTATTTATCCATTTGAGTCATACAGGTAGATTACAAATTAAAGAAAATTGTCTAATGGTAACCAGAATATGATGACAATACGTATTGGTGGTGAAGGGGTTAAAACTATCACAATAGTCGTATCCATTTAATAGTTTAATCATACCAGAGCCTGAACAGACTCATAGGACTCCCCTGTTGTTGTTGTTGTTGTTCCCCAAGCTGCCTGGCCGAACAGCCAGGTCGAACTGCCGACCACAATAAAGCCTGGGTGACTGAAGCCACTCCATGGCGGGGAGCTGAGGAGGGTGCGGAAACGCCCGGGAAACCAAAGCTCCACCCACGGCCCTGTGCCCCTCAGCAATTATGAAGAGAAAGTTGAGGGGCAAAGGAAAAATGTGATGCCTTGGCTTCCAATCTTGGTAGATTGGGAGGTCAATCCACGGAAGAGACGCCGTCACTTGAGATCTAGAAAATATATAAGTAAAAGGAACAGTCAGAGTAAGCTATGGGTATGGCAGAGATTGCTCAGTTCTCACTCTGATAGACCAGCCCATCACCACATGACTAGAACCCAATCCTCTCAGCATCAGCTAGGAAAGGCCCTAGAAAGCCGCCTTTGGCGGGGGGATAGCTCCCCTATTTCAACCCCTTTCGGGGTTGGGCACCCGCCCTGTAGAATTAGATAATGAATTACACATCAAGTTGTGAAATAAAATGACTGTATAGGGGAACTCGCATCTGCAGGATAGTATAGGAACAGGTAGGCTAGGAAAGGCTAGAGACAATCAAAATTCAGCAACAAGGTATCCATCAAGAGAGATAAATGGAGGAAGACTGCTAAAAAATACACACAAAGAGATGTAGAAGAATAGAAGAAAATAGGGAAGAGAAAAAAAAAAAAAAAAAAAAAAAAAAAAAAAAAAAAAACAACGTAAAAGAGAAGGGTTGAAGGCATATATAATCTAATATATTTATTTCACTCCCAATACCAAACACCTCCCAATGAAATTAATGAAAGCATATGATCCACCCAGGATTCGAACCTGGGTTATTTTTTATTCCCAATTAATAAGATTTTGTAAAATCTGCACTAAAGTAGATGACTTTTGGGCTAGAGCTAGGTTACTATACAGACTCTTAGTGGACAGAGGTTTTCTATCTATCTATCTATTGCCTGACGCCGTGATCCCCGAAGGGGTGGCCACGAACGAACCGCCCCCATGCACCTCTGTCCCCAGTCAGTCGACGCCCCTCCCCCCAACCAGCACCGCCTTCGTTCATGTAGTTCCTCTCTCCATCCTTCCACCTCATATTCGGTCTACCTCTCCCCCTCTGTCCCTCCACCTCGCTCTCGTACACCCTCTTAGTCATTCTCTCGCTTTCCATACGTTCCATATGGCCGAACCATCTCAAGTTGTTCCTTTTCACACTTTCCAGCACATCTACCTCCACACCACACCTCCTTCTTACTTCCTCATTAGTCTGTCTATCCCTCCATGTAACTCCGCACGCACTCCTTAAGTAATTCATTTCCACTGCTCTCACTCTTGGTCTGAGTCTCTCAACCAACGTCCATGCTTCGCTTCCGTAAGTCAGTGTCGGGATTACCACACTGTCATGCAAGGACTTCTTCACTTCCATACTGACCACCCTATTTCTTGTTACTGCTTTTAGCGTTCCTACAACCCTCTTCCCCTGTTGTACCCTCTCCCGCACCTCTTCATCCATAGTCCCATCTTTACTCAACACACTGCCCAGATACTTAAAAGAGTTGACGATCTCCATAGCCTGACCGTTCAGCTTCACCTCACACTCTGTGACTTCACCCCTTTCGAAGACCATAACCTTGCTCTTCCCCGTATTTACCTTCAAATTCCGTTTTTCGCACACTGTTCCAAACTCATTTACCAGACCCTGCAACTCCCATTCATTATCACTCATCAGAACTGTATCATCCGCAAACAGCAGTATAGGTAGCTTCCACTCAATTCCCTCCCTTTTCAGCGATACACCAACATCCACTGCTCTTGATAGTATTTCCTTCATAACTCCATCCATATATACAGTAAACAACCACGGGGACATCACACACCCCTGTTTCAAACCAACATTCAGGTCAAAGAACTCGCTCTGCTCACTCTCCACACGTACTGCCGCCTTTGCACCCTCATACATGCTCTTCACTGCTTTCAGCAACTTGCCCTCTACTCCGTATATTCTAAGTACTTTCCACAAACCTTCTCTATCCACTCTGTCATAGGCCTTCTCCAAGTCCATAAAGGCAACATACACCTTTTGTTTCTTCTCCAGATACTTCTCCACAACACAATTCAGGGTAAAAATCTGATCTACACATCCTCTTCCCTTCCTAAAACCTCCCTGCTCAAACAGAGGTTTTGAGGCAAGTAAATTGTTCCATAAATTTAATCTTTTTAGGGTCAATTATTGTGGCTGTATTCTAAAATTTGACATCAATAATTTTAATCAAGCATTTTTAACTTGAAGTTTCTTGTATAACCTCTGCTTACTTTTTGTCTGTATTTATTGTTTTTTGTCTGTATTTATTGTTTATCTTTTTCTTTTTCTATTATTAATATTAATATTGATGATTTTTTAAATTTATTGTTCTTGTTAAAAGAGTACTCTTTGTTTAAATCTGTTGTTACTTCATATTTTGCAATTATTTGTCTTTATATTATATGTATTCATTGTCGATAGTATCAATTGCTTACTTTTGCGATTTCCTTAGTTTATTTGTGCTATAAATGTAGGTTATTTGTAGGGTAGTTATTGATAGGGGTCACTTGAGGCATGCTATGCTTACAGGTACCTACCCGATAGCACTATCGTTAGTGAGTGCTGTACTGTATTTTATATATTATTTTGTAATAGTATAGTTATCTTATCAATATTTGTATTTTGTACTATTGTTAATGTCTTGTCATGTTGCAAATTTGATTTTAAATAATATTTTGACATTTAACATTTAGTTTCTTTATTCATGCAGAGTTTAGTAAAATTTGCCAGAACGTCCCGGACTTCCCAAACTTGACTACTTCCTTTAACGTGACGATAGTGCGTTGTTATATGTGCGATTAGTTTGCTTGGGAAACAGATTAACTTGCTCATGTAGTAATGTACACCCTATGTGGTGGATTGTGTTCTTTTATTTAATAATTTTCATTTTAGTAAGCGTTGTTTCCACATAGCGATTTTGATAATTTAATTTGACTTTATATTGTCCTTGTCCCAATTTTGGTTTGTTTAGTTTGCAAGTTTTACATTTTAATAGGTTAACCTCCAGAACACTTACAACCTCAGTGTTTGTGTACGGGGGCATCAGGGTTGGGTCCCATCCACTTCTCCCCAATCTCTTGTGCCAGTATCGGGAAGCGGTCCGACCCAAAGAACATCATTGGCTCCTTACCACTAACATGAGCCACTATACTGGGGGATCCAATTGCCTAGGGAGAAAAAGAGAAGAGAGAAATAAAATACAAACATTTAAACAAACTGCCAAGAGTTATTTACAATGCTAAAAAAGGCATTAACCCGGTGAGACCCAGCGTCGCACGTGTTGCGTCGGCAGTGTTTGATCACCAACTCCCAGCGACGCATCACGTGCGTCCGACATATAAAAAACACTTACGTGGCTCGTAAGGTAGGAAATGGCGGGAGAATAGGAGGGGGAGGTACCGTAGTGTGTGTGGGAGCCGGGCCAGTAGGTGTGAGCGGGCCGAGACAGCCACGCGGCTGGTGGTGGTGGGCTTAGTGGGGATAGTTTACACCCTTAGTTCACCGCCACTTTGAACCTTCATTACTCCGGTCGTATGGGAGCTAGAAGCTTGAGATTTATGTGAGATACTCCTTAGGATGTATGCCGTACAATGCCATACTCAGTTTTTACCCTAGTGCTCCCGGGTGGGTGGTCATGCGGGGGAGACGAACTATTGAACCCCCCCCCCCCAAATGACCGAAACGAGTTTTTTATTTATTTTTGTCTTCATTTCTCACCATTCTCTTCCATTTTGGCTCAACAAATTTTTTTGAAAAAAAAATGTCCGAGGTGATTTTTTTTTTTTTTTTTCATTTCTCATCCTTGTCTTCCATTTTAGCAAAAACAAAAAAAGAAGTGAAAATGGCTTGGGACTGGGGTGAACAAAATATTATAACTAGCCGGGGCTCAACGGGTTAAGGACCTGGTCCTCGAACAAGTGTGTAACACTGACAATCCCAATGGGATCTTCAACCTAGCTAGGCGAGTTAAAAATGACAGTAAGGATATTATAGGTGAACAGTGTGTTAGAAACGATAATGGGAAGATTGTGTATGCAGAAAATGAAATCAGAGAAGCATGGAAGGCACACTATGAACGATTGCTAAATGTAGAGTTTGAATGGGATAAGGAACAGCTTAGTATCGAAAAACCAGTATCTGGACCCCCTCCTTTGATAGCACCAGCTGTAGTGAGCGACGCAATCAATAAAATGAAGGACGGTAAAGCTCCAGGGTGCTCTGACATTGTCGCCGAGATGATAAAAGCCTCAAGGGAGACTGGTGCCAGCTTAGTCATTGAGTTGATAAACACCACTATTAAAGATGAGAAAATCCCCGAGGATTGGCACAAAAGTGTAATAGTAAATATATACAAAGGAAAAGGGGATGCGCTAGATAGAGGTAATTATAGGGGCCTGAAAATGCTTGACCAAATCACGAAGGTCTGTGAGAGAGTCTTTGAGGGTTTGATCAGGCAAAGAATCTCCATTGATGATATGCAGTTTGGTTTTATGCCAGGACGTGGTACAACCGATGCTATCTTCATAGTCAGGCAGATACAGGAAAGATACTTACTAAAAGGCAGGGATCTTTACTTTGTGTTTGTAAACCTGGAGAAGACCTTTGACAGGGTGCCTAGAGATGTTGTGCAGTGGGCTATGAGGAAACTTGGTGTGTAAGAGTGGCTGGTGGGTGTGATAATGAAGATGTATGAGGGTTCGCAAACTGCGGTGAGGGTGAAAGGTGTACTGAGTGAGGAGTTCACAGTCCGTGTTGGAGTTCATCAGGGTTCAGTGTTAAGCCCTCTCCTCTTTATTATGGTCCTGGAGGCACTGTCTAGTTTTTAGATATGGACTCCAGTGGGAACTGTTTTATGCAGACGATTTAGTCCTAATAGCTGACAATGTGCAAGATGCTGAGGCCAAATTCATAAGATGGAGAGAGGGGCATTGCGAGCAAGGGTTTAAGAGTCAATGTTAACAAAACCAAGGTTATGCATTGTAGATTGAGACGAGGCAATGTGGAAAAGAGCGGTGCATACCCATGTGCAGCGTGTGGAAAGGGTGTGGGCGCTAACTCGATTCGATGTAGCATCTGTCGATGTTGGGTGCACCATGGGAGTAAGCACTGTAGTAGAATAAAAGGACCCCTGCCGAAGGATAAGTCAGAAATCGAGAAATTTGAGTGCGTAGTATGCAAAGGCGAGCTTGTGTTAAATGATGATCCAGTGGCTGTGAATTTTGGAAATGAGTCATTGGAGCTGGTGGACAAGTTTTGTTACCTAGGAGATACCATCTGCCGGTGGTGGGGCCGAGACTGCCACTGTCGCTAGAATTAGATGTGGCTGGGGGAAGTTCAGAGAACTGCTGCCAATTCTGACCATGAAAAGAATGCCTCTCCCCCTGAAGGGAAAGGTGTATGCCTCATGTGTTAGAAGTGCAATGACGTATGCCTCAGAAACATGGGCCATTAAAGTAGAGGATGTCAACAGAATGGAACGTAATGAGATGAGAATGGTGAGATGGATGTGTGGGGCCAGGCTGCAGGATAGAATAACAAATGATGAGCTGAGGAGACGTTTAGGTATAAAGAGTATTAGAGAGGAGATGCATACAAGTAGACTGGGATGGTATGGACATGTGGAGAGAATAGATGAACAAAATTGGGTGAAAAGATGCAGGTCTGTGATTGTGGAGGGAGCTGCACCAAGGCGTGAACCAAGGAAGACCTGGGATCGGACTATACGTGCCGATACATACATGCATATATAACATTTTAAGACTGAGTGCTCCACACATACGTGCAGTTTCAGTCTCTTGTCCTAATGGCGGCGTTCCAGGCAACCCTGTTAAGGGCTGCTTCACTTGTCAAGTTTTGGGATTTGAGATCGGCACGTATAGTCCGATCCCAGGTCTTCCTCGGTGCGCCATGTGACGTCACTAGTGTCTAGCCCGCTTGGGGAGGAGGGAGAGTGACTGTAGTCGGCCATCTTTTTTGGCAAGTATCGAACCCTCGTCTTGTGTTACGCGAATATCTCGCTCTGATTGAACTTAACCATGTCTGCCAAGCCAAAATCTATCACCTATGATATAAAGAAGGTGATCAATAGAAAATAGAGTACAATAACTGCTTGTTTCATGCATAATTCCTCATTTCTGTGCCTATTTCATAATTCCTATATGTTCTTATGCTTGATTGTGTGTGAATGAGTGTCTTGCCTATGAAAATTTAAAAATAAGCGATATCTAGAGCCAATTGACCAATTAGCTATTTTCCGGTAGGTTACATTGTTCAGTTAACACGAAAATCACATAACACAAGGTTGCGTATCGACCAATTTCTCATACTATACAAACCATACTGTACTGTACTCTATATTGTACCAAGAAATATATCCTGAAGCTAACTACTGTATACTAACTACTGGTACTATAAATTTAAATAAAAGCTAAAAATCAACTAACCCGATACTCAAGGGCCTGGTCCGTATTTGCTTTGAGACGATTCTTGATGTCCTGGTGTTTTATATGGTCTAGGGCACTATTCACCTCTGCCTGACTCATCCCAACAGACAGGGCCGCCCGAGTCAGCACCTCGGGCTGGGTAATATCTTCATCCTGCAATCAAACATACAGTATGTACAGCATTAGCATTTACACTCTTAGTACCAGTATACAGTATATATATACTGTATATATATATATATATATATATATATATATATATATATATATATATATATATATATATATATATATATATATATATATATATATATATAAATACTGTATATATGTACAGGTATATGCATGTGTGTATGAGAGTGTGAATGTATGTGTTGGGGGGAGGGAGAGATATAGATGGTTGGATGGATATAGATAGGTAAATATATCAATAGATAGATCAATAGATAGATACATAGATAGAAACTAATTCCTTGAACGTGACCATAGTGCGTTGTTATGTGTGCGATTAGTTTGCTTGGGAAACAGATTAACTTGCTCATGTAGTAATGTACACCGAATGAGGTGGATTGTGTTCTTTTATTTCATAAATTTTATTTTAGTAAGCTTTATTTCCACATAACGATTTTGATAAGTTATTTTACCTTTATCTTGTATCATCCCAGTTTTGGTTTGTTTAGTTTGCAAGTTTTACATTTTAATTGGATACTAAACCGGTCGCCTCACAAAAAATCCCAGCCCTCACTACTGTGGACTGAACTCGGGACTATAGTCCGTTCATTCTAGGTTGATCAGAAATCGTAACCCCTAACCTCTCCTAACTCAAGAAGGACTAGAGTAATCGAGCTAATATTTCTACCAAATAGGAAGACTTGGCTAGGGAATATGTGTATAAATTGAGAGCTCATTTGCTCTAGCCCTTTTTGAGTTACAGAGGTTAAAAGTTTACGATTTCTGCCCAACCTAGAATGAATTGACTAGTCAGTAACTAGAACAGTACTCTACCGCAAGACCAATAAAGGTACTGGCAGCTAAGTAATTTTCACATTCAATATCTGACCACAGTTTTTAGCTCTATTACAAACTGGTGAACCAACTCCACAGAAGTGTGCAGGTTTGAGTCTCGCTTGTGTAGACGCAACACCATCTACAGTACACATTTATTGGCCCGGTCTGAACTTTCCCAAGCCACATCTAGTTCTGGCGAAAGTGGCGGCCTCGGCCTCACCCCAGTACAGTAGTTGAGGCTATTAGGAACCTATTCATGATGACAATAATAATAACAAATTTATGTATCTATCAATTGCCAGACGCCTATATTATCGAGGGGGTGGCCCCAAATGTATCGCCTCTCTTCTTCTCTGTTATCCGTTAGCCGGTGACCCAAATCCCACCCACCACTACTTTCACTCATATACCTCTATGTCACCTATGTGGAGTTTGCCACTCTGCTAGTGGCACCGAGGAGCACACCGCCCTTCCATCTCACTCTTGGTCTACCTCTCCCTCTCTGCCCTTTCACCTCATTCTTATACAGTTACTGAGACGATAACCAATACTGTGTTACTGTGCATATATGGTATCCACCTTGCTCCAGACTTCCAACCACAGTGCCTGAGAGAGAGGTGTATTGTGGGTACAGCAGTTGCGGGGCTATCAGGAACCTGTTGATGATGACATTACTGTAATAGTAAAGATGACGATATCAACATTAACAATATAAAAATACTTGATATATGGTACCCACCTTGTTCCAGAGTTCCATCCACAGTGCCCGAGAGAGAGGTTCCAGATATTGTGGGTACAGCAGTTGGGTGGCTATCAGGAACCGGTTGGGCACCAGTGACCCCTTACTCAACACCAACCTAATATTCTGCCAAGGTTATAAAGAGTATCAGTACAATATTTTACTTTTTCAATGTTATTAACGGATACGTAAAAATCAAGGAATAATGAACTGGTACCGGTACGTTAAGATTAAATTTCAAATACAGTAAAAGTAAAGTACTGTAGTACAGTATTGCTTTACCTAATATGTGGTGGGCTGGATCTGTCAGAGTGAGGATTGGTGTCCTCTACAGTACTTCCCATAGCCAGTTCTGACTTAACCTTTTTCATCATTCTTCTTTCTATTTTTTTCCTGAGAGTGGTGAAGGCAGTGGGGCATTAATTGTGTGTCCCATGGCTCCCTAGTGTCTTACTCTTACAACCCACTGGCACAAGTTGGCCTTTCTCTTTGGCGTAGGGATGAAGCGGCCACACCGCCCGCCACTTCGGTGATGCAGTCAGCATCTGTAGCAGTTACGGTGATTTCTTGTTACTGCCTTACGGTTAAGGATGGTGTGGTGCGATTTTGCCAGGTGCAAGTGCTTCAGGGGGACTTTGTTGAGTCTTGCTGAGACATTGTTAGCACTATACCAACATTGGCCACTGTAATAACAGCAGGGGCTGTGTTGTAACAAGTCTTTATTGTACTGTACTACAGTAAAGATACTAAAACCCCGCTCTTTGTGGATAAAGCGGTTTTTAAACTTGTATGCATGTACAGGTATGTGTGTATATTTGACAATTTTATTCAGCTCCAATTGGTTACATGGGGATGAAACTTCTCGCTTGGTTAACCACATATGATCCGAGGGGATCCTTTTGGATCTCCCCTGTTTCACTCCATTAGTTTTAATATTTCTATCTACATAAGCTTACCTATTTCAAGCTTACCTATTTCAATAATATGGGAGGTTAAGAGAATTTCTTGTAGTTGCTCCCATCTATCGGTCGTTCTTAAGTACGAATGTCACAACTCGTAATTTATAAAAAATTTCATAATTAGCTTACGATTACTTACTAATAACAATGCAGGTCTCCAACATATATATAACTATTTCATGTCTATATTTTACAAATACAGTACTTTATAAAGACAAGGTCAGGATTCAAATTGAGATACAACTAACTTGATGTAGACCATGCGCACTGGTCCAATCTAGCTTTAAAAGCACCGATTGTGGGGGCAGTGACTACATCTTCTGGGAGTGAGTTCCAAGCATTGACCACTCTCACACTGAAAGAATTTGCCCTGACTAGAGTTCTACAGTGATCTTTTACTTAGCTTGCGTGTGTTCGATCTTGTTCTTAACTCGCTGAATTCGAAGAAGACTTGATGCTCAACGTTTTCTACCCCTTTCAGGATTTTATAGGTTTCAATTAAATCTCCTCTTTGTCTTCTCTTCTCCAGCGATGTCAGCCCCAGTCGTTCACACCTTACTTCATAGTCAAGGTTCTGTAGTTCAGGTACAAGTTTGGTCATTCTCCTCTGAACCTTTCCTAATTCCAGAATATCCTTCCTGTAGTAGGGTGACCAACTCTGCACCGCATACTCAAGATGAGGTCTCACTAATGAGCAGTAAAGGGTTTTGCAGGTTTCTAAATCAATGGGAGAGAAATGTCTTCGAATTAGACCAACCATCCCGTTCCCCTTTGCTGCCACTTTTGCAATATGATGTGCTGGTTTTAGGTCTGATGATATAAATACTCCCAGGTCTTTCTCTACGTCAGATGATTTAAGCTCTTCACCATTCAGTTCATACATTATGTATCTATCTATTGCCGGATGCCGTGATCCCTGAAGGGATGGCCACGAACGAAACGCCCCCATGCACCTCTGTCCCCAGTCAGTTATTGCCCCTCCTCCCATCCAGCACTGCTTTCTCGCATATACTGTACTTCTTAACTCCATCTTTCCATCTCTCACACGGTTTACTTCTCCCTCTCTGTCCTTCCACCTCACTCTCGTACACTCTCTTAGTAATTCTCTCGCTTCCCATACGTTCCACATGGCCGAACCATCTCAAGGTGTTCTTTTTCACACTTTTAATATTTAAAGACGTTTTATCCTAATTAGTTGGTGATCATACGACGATATACAATTTCAGAAAATACAGTATCAAGAATACTTGCCGAAACCATGTTGAAGGGCACGTCAAAGTATCTAGCACTGCGAACAAGGTCTTGGCGCATATAGTAGGATTTGTTCGGGGGTAGCTTGGGAGCAACGTTGCCGTTCGCCTGGGCTACTGCAGCAAGAAAGAAAGGTTTTATCTGGAGGTCCATATCCCAGTGCTTCTTGTACCTCACCAACACCTGCAAAAATATGATAGGATTAAGGGAAGTACAGTAATTGAATATTGAGCTTGAATGGATACAGAAATGTGTGTGAATATATACTGTATATATACAGTATATTTATATATATATATATATATATATATATATATATATATATATATATATATACTGTATATATACAGTACGGTATATATATATATATATATATACCGGTATATATAATATATACAGTATATATATACAGTGTATATATATATATATACAGTATATATATATATATATATACAGGTATATATATATATTTTTTTTTTTTGCTGGTATGATCCTGTACAGACAATGAATGAATAGAAAATACCAAGGAAGAAACAAGATACCGGTACTGTATATGAAAGTCAAGTTAGAAGCATAACCGATTTGTAATAGGGATTGTTTAGTACTGAACCCCTGCGGGCCTGCTAACTAACCTAACTGGCATGTTTTGACATTACCATAACCTAATTCAACCTTCACGGGGGTAAGAATTACTTGACTCTGTATATTTTCAGCGATATGTTTTCAGGAATGTTTACGGTGATATCGAGAGTTTTAAAGACGCTGATAACACAAAACCTTAATGCAGATTATAGTAAGTTACGACGAGTCCATACGTTCCTACTGTCCCTATTAAATTATTTCTAATAACACCGCAAAAGGAATTTTCAGTACATATATACACACCGGTACAAACATAAATTTAAAGACTAAGTGCTCCACAAAAAGTGCTACACTGCGGTTCCAGTCTCACGTCCTAAAGGCGGAGCTTTAGGCAGCCCTGTTCAGAGCTGCCTCACTTGTCAGTTTTTTGTTTTATTTAAGATCAGACCATAAGTTCTGATCCCATGTCTTTCTTGGTTTGCCCCTTGGTGCAGCTCCTGCCACATTCATGGATTTGCCTCTTTTCATCCAACTTAGTTCATCCATCCTCTCCACATGTCCAAACCATCGGAGCCTACTACTGTAGTATGCATTTCATCACTGGCACTCTTGATACCTAATCGTCCCCTCAGCTTCTCATTAGTTATCCTATCTTGCATCACTGATACTCTTGATATCAAACCATCTCTGCAGTTCTTCACTAGATATCCTATCTTACAGTTTGGCCCCACACATCCATCTCATCATTCTCATCTTGTTACGTTCCATTCTGTTGATATCATCCACTATGACAGGCCACATTTCTGAAGCATATGTCATTGCGCTTCCAACATATGAAGTTACACCTTTCCGATCAAGGGGAGAGGGAGTCTTCTCATGGTTAGAATTGGCAACAGTTCTATGAACTTTCCCCAGCAGCATTTAGATTTTGGTGATAATGGCGGCCTCGGCCCCACCGTCGGCAGAGATGGTATCACACAAATAGCAAAACTTGTCCACCATCTCCAATGCCCCACTGCCAAAGTTAACACTCTCGAGCTGGTCATTGAACACATGCTCACCTTTGTATATTGTGCATACAAATTTCTTAACTTTGGGCTTCTTCCTCGGTAGTGGTCTCTTTATTTTAGTGCAGCGCTTCTTCATGAGGTGTACCTAAAATTATTGTGGGAGAATATTATAAACAAAATAGATTTTAATTGTTTTTTACTATTATATTAAAGGTTTAGAATAGCCCAAAAATCTCAACCTAACCTTTCCTTAATCCGGCAAGCGCTAGAATGGCCTGTTGACAAATGTAGTTATATGCGAATTAATTACCTTCAATCCTGACAGAATTTGTTATATCTACTATATACTGTACAGCATTATTTCTTCTCCATGTGCATTTATCTTACGTATAATTTCGCCGCCCGGGTCGTATGATGAGGCGGGAGGCCACGAGACATACACCCTCCCTCTCCAAGCTCTAACGCTACACTGAGGGTTGCAGGAGAAGTCTCAGTGTTGCATAAAGTCTCTAAGTGACTCACTTGTGTCTATGAAACATCATGAAAGAAATTTGTGTGGAAAATAACCGATAAATAGGTCATAATTGAGGAGGGGGGAAAAAGGTGGGGAAGGAAGGGAAGGGGAGGGGAGGGTTAAGAAACATATGGATAAGTGGTAGGAAGTACACTGTACTAGAGGGGAATTATCTCACCTACAGTAATGACATATTCATTTGTTTTGAGAGCCCCTGGGGCATTTTTGAAGGGTTTTTTCATGGTCTTGCTTCCTTGAGGCCTATCACATTCGCTATACACATACTGTACTTCCGTGAGGCTTCTTGTACTTCTCGGGTTAAGATTTTCTTAATCTCTCAGTACAGTACGGTACTGTATATTTAGGAAAGGTTATTTAGATTTTGTGAGGTGAGGTTGAACGGTCAGCTATGAAGAATATCAGCTCATTTAAGTATTTGGGTAGTGTGTTGATTTTAGATGTGAGTATTGATGAAGAAGTGCGGGAGAGGGTACAACAGGGAAAGAGGGTTGTAGGAACACTGAAAGCAGTAACAAGAAATAGGGTGGTCAGCATGGAAGTAAAGAAGTCCTTGCATGACAGTGTGGTAATCCCGACATTGACTTACGGGAGCGAAGCATGGATGTTGTTGAAGAGAAACAAACCGGGAGAGAGAGGGATGGAAATGAGTTACCGTACTTGGGAAGTGCGTACGGAGTTACATGGAGGGATAGAAAGACGAATGAGGAAGTTCGAGAGCAGTGAGATGTGGATGTAGATGTGCTAAAAAGTGTGAAAAGGAACACCTTGAGGTGGTTCGGCCATATGGAACGAATAGGAAGCGAGAAAATTACTAGAGAGTGTGCGAGAGTGAGGTGGAACTGTCAACATACCAGTATATGATGATGACAATTACAGGTAGAATGTAGAATTCGGACGTACCGCCAGCCTTGCTTACACTACGCGGAGAGGCGGCGGACGCTTGCCGTCATGTTCCCGTCTATTTTGACTGCCTTTGGATACAATAATATGTTGAGGGTGGCTTTGCCCCCCCTCACCCCCCCATGACATATTGTCATCATCATATATATTGCCAGCAGGGGGCAAATAACTGAACAAAATTGCCGTCAAAATAGACGCGAAGTTAACCGCGGCAATCGCCTTATGTAAACATGACGACAATACGCCCGGAAGCTACAGCCATCCCACAATTACTCCTGCCCTCAAACCCTAAAGCGGTTAAATTAGAAGCAATCGTAATTGTTTATTCGTGACCCAGAGCTTGCGAATTGCCGTGAAAGGTTACTTGTATAATGCCCAATTAAGTTTATTTTGACGATTTAAGCCACAGATAACAATACTGTATAGGCCTAATTCCGAAAAATCGGTCAAATTAGACGCGAGCGTAGGATAATGTAAACAACGGTACAATATGCGGCAAGAATGTAGTTACCGGGTGTACCGCCCGCGGCCCGTCTTGTTTACACTACGTGGACGCTTAATGCTTTCCGTCTTATGGCCATAAAAATTGTCCCAGATTAGGCTATGTCAGCCTATGTGAAATGACTGTAGGAATGCATAGGCCTACTGTAGGTTCTATAAACCTATTTTAGGCCCAGGCCCTGGGCTAGCCTATTATCAAACCAATGAAATCAACTTTACTTTAAACTAGATTAACCTTATCAAACATTTCTGTCATTAGACAGTGGGATAAACTTGTATATTTCAAATTCCCTGAAATCTGCAAACACAATTAGCCTAAGGGGTAAACCTGACTTTTTGGACCGACAGCGATTTCAGTAAGTTTTATTTTGTTTTTTGTAATTTTTCCTTCAGATATAGTGTTGTTTTATACTGAAGAGGAGCGGAAATGAGTATTTACCCATTATCCAACAATCTAAAAACACGCCCCCCACTAGTGGGGAGGGCTATGAAGTTCAGGGAAAATGAGGGGTTAAAAGCGTAAAAATACAATAATATAGCGTTTTGTATCAAAACTTGGCTCGGGTTTTCCCAAATTGCAAACCCATACAACCCAATTTTGTGAATACCCGAGCCAACTTTTGACGAAAGCTGGCTCGGATTTCACGGGGTGGAGTGGGTAGCCTAATATATCATGTTATAAAAATAGTCAACTTTGGGAAGACATTAGCCTAACTTAACAACCTTACCTAAATTATCCTAGTATTATGGGTGGGGGCTGCCGCCCCCCCCCCCACACCCCCGCTGGTTGGGTTAGAATTTTTTTTTTTTTTTTAATGTTCTAGGCTATTAGCCTAACCTAACAACCTTACCTAACCTAACCCAGTATATGGGTGGGGGCTGCTGCCCCCACACCCCCGCTGGTTGGGTTACTTTTTTTTTTTTTTTTTTTTTTTATGTGCTAGGCTATTAGCCTAGCCTAACTTAACAACCTAACCTAACCTAACCTAGTATATGGGTGGGGGCTGCCGCCCCCACACCCCCGCTGGTTGGGTACTGGCTGAAAAACTTATTGTTTTACAGTAGCCTAGGCCTATACATGTATTTTAGCGTTTTTGTTTTTTTCTCCCTTATAATACATTTCAGCTCTTAATGCCATATATAGCAATGATGTATATGCTCTACCGGACCTATTAGGCCTAAACAGATCGATGGGCTAACTGTTGGTCCAAAATATCAGTATAACCGCCTAAGGTCAAAATAGTTAATTCCATTAGTATAGGACTAGCCTAGGCTAGGCCAAAACAATCATACAATGACAAGTTTCAATACAAACCTCAAATGCAAACCATGTGTACGGTGAGCCTATATCACCGAAAAACTCTATTTTCTTCTTGCCTGCTGCACTAGCCATGGTTCTCAAGGTGGAAGACAGCATCATGTTGTAAAACTCCCTGAGATGGGTGGCGGGAATAGTCTTTAGTTACTCCTTTCTTTACAGTTTGATAAAAATTTAAAAAAAACAAAACAAATTAGAAAACGAAACAAATTAGAGGTAAGAGAAAACCAACATTTTAGGAGTAACTTAATACTTATGCTAGCTCACTGCGGACTTTTACTTTAATTATATATATATATATAGGCTATACTCACACACACAGGCACACATCCCATAGCTGGGGTGGCCGGCTCGAGACAGAGCCCGAACGTCAATACAATAACAATTATAATAACAAAAAAGCTAGCTCAGAAGACGCAGAGACCCAGGCTCATTGGGGTCTCCAGCAAAAGATTCCCAGGTTCCAGACCATCAGAGAGGTTCCGGTCTGAGCAGGTATAGACAGGCAGCGAAGCTTTACCACCACAATGCCCGTCCACCTCACATCCAGGCATGACCCTCCTTTACGTAGGGCACGTGGTACCCGTCTTGCAACTCAATCCCACCCCTACTCTGTGCAACTCTCCAACCCAAGAGTGAAACGTTACTCTCAAACTTTCTTCTACTCAACAGCTGAGCTCTGGAACTCTCCCAGAATCAGTCTTTCCCTCTTCCTATGACTTAAATTGCTTCAAACTCCGTGTGTCCCTTGATTTTGGCCCTGTCACTCTTTCAGCTATGGGGGAGGCACTCGCTATAGGCAGTTATGCCTTTTGCCTCCCTCAATCACATAGAAAAAAAAAAAAAAAAAAAAAATATACCAGCTCCTCGGGCCAGGCACCTGACGGACTATTATTTATTCCAACTGGCGCCCGACCCCCTCTCCCAACGACCGCGTTATCACTTGATCATCTATTCACAAGCATTCTCCATTCCTATTTATTACCACTTATCTTGCCTGTACTACAGTCCTCTCTCTATCTTCCAACGCTTGTACTACACAATCTCTCCACCTCAAGAGGTCTTCCTACCCCTCTACCTCCCCTTATATCTGACTCATATATAGCCTACTCTCTTTGCAAGCCTTTCATCTCCCATTCGCTCAAAATGTCCATACCAGCGCTGCACCCTTCTTTCCACTCTGGCCGACAAAGGTTCCTGTTATCCCACTCTCCAATACATACCTCTTCAGTCCTCAATCTGTTTCTACGAGTCACTCCTGTAGTCCTGAATAGGTTTTTACACCATACCCGAAAGAGGACTTCTGGAGCTCCGATCTTACTCTCAACCATCTTAACAATTTTACCAACACACCTAAACTTCGTTAGATGCTGAAATAGCCTTCCGAAAATATACTCCCTGGCCGGGAATTGAACTCGGGACCCTTGGTTTATGAGGCAGGCACTCTACCAGTTAGACCAATAGAGATATCTCTATTGGTCTAAGATCGGAGCTCCATAAATCCTCTTTCGGTTATGGTGTAAAAACCTATTCCTACACTCCACATATATATACTCCTCAAGCAGCTCATCTCCATCACATCCAGCTTTCTTCTTTCTCTTGCCTTCAGAGCCCATGTCTCAGCCCCATACATCACTGTTGGTACAACTATCCCTCGATATATTGCACTTTTAATTAGCTTTAATTCATTCCAAGATTTCTCACCTTCCACATACAATTCCCATTGCTCTGAAAACTCTCTTTCCTTCACATACTCTCTTGTTTACCTCAATTTCCACACCTGCATCCTTGCTGGTCACTCCTCCCAGATATTTAAAATACTCTACTTGTTCCAATATTTCTTCATCCAGTCGCACATCTAGATTTACCCTACAAACACCTCTATTACGCACCATCGCTTTATTCTTATTGACGTTCACCCTCAGCTTCCTCCTCCCACATACCACACCAAACTCTTTGACTACTCGCTGCAGTTTCTTCTCAGAATCCGCCAGCAATGCTGTGCCATCAGCAAGTGATTCAACTCCCAATTGTCGACAACCCCGACACAGACAGAGGGCTGGTACTACAAAACCAAACCGATAACCTCATCATCCTTAACGACATCCATCAACATACCCATATTCCTCACCAAGCCCTCTATAACCCATCATCTCCAGACATCACCTTTTGCTCCCCAGAACTCGCCCCCACAACATCCTGGAGGGTGGTCAGAACCTTAGGCTCTGACCACCTCCCGATCATTATCACCACCAAAACCAGACTCACCCCAGCTAGCCACAAACACACATACACCAATTATAAAAGAGCTAACTGGGAAGCATTCACAAATGAGACAGAACAACACTTCACAACTCTAAACAGTACACCCATCACTAACATCAACAATGCTGTACACATACTCAATAAAACTATCCAAAACGCTGACAAGAAACACATTCCAAGAGGTAACAGAAAAAGACACAACCCCAACTTCACACCAGAAATTCAAAACCTCATCAGACAACGCGACATACTGAAACACTCCCCAGCACCCCACACACAAGACATCACACAACAAATTCAAGCACTCAACACCCAAACTAACAACAAAATACAAGAACAACAAAAACTAAATTGGAATAACTTCCTACAAACACTTGATCACAAAACAAACCCCAAAAAACTCTACAAAACACTAAACAGCATCACACTTTCCAACAGCAACACAACACAATCACATGCTGCAATCACAACAACAGACTCTACTCCTTCATGTAAACAACAAGCAAACACTCTCATCAATCACTTTTCACATGTCAGCCACCTAAAACCTCACAAAGACGACCGACGTATCATCCGACGTAAGAGACAATTCCCCACAGACCCTGACTATACACCCTTCACCAATCACCAGACAAAGCATATCATCAACAATCTCAAGCACTCACCCGCCTGTGGCCTAGACAACATAAGCAACATACACCTCAGACACCTGGGACCACAAGGCATACAAGCACTCACTAACATATCAAACTACAGCTATTCACACAACACAATACCAGACATTTGGAAGCATGGTATCATCACATTCCCCAAACCCAACAAAGACCCCACGCTACCCTCCTCGCACCGCCCCATCACACTCCTTTGCTCCCCCTCCAAAGTCATGGAACGCCTAGTATTACAACTAATTACACCTGACCTACCCCTAGCTCCAACACAACATGGCTTTAGGCCACTGCACTCCACAAACACTCTTCTCACAGACCTTACACAAAGAGATTTCGACGGCATCAACTCAGCTAGACCACCACACAGATCACTATTAGCCACACTCGACATTAGTAAAGCCTTCGATGCCATCCCCCGCCACAACCTAACAAACAAAATCTACAACACAAACATGCACAACAACAAAAAGGTGGCTGGCCAACTTCCTAGCAGGCAGATGTGCACACGTATCTTTTGCCGGTCAGTCATCTAAAATCAGAAACTTTCCAAACGGAGTCCCACAAGGATCCGTCCTATCGCCCGCACTCTTCAATCTGTACATGCACGATATAACTACACCCAATACGCCCCAAATAAACTTAGCCTCCTATGCAGATGACATAACACTCACATGCACACACCATGACCCAAGAAGAGCAACAGATCTCCTTCAACCCTATCTCAACACACTACAAACAGACTTAATCTAGCCCCAGCCAAATCCACCGCAACCCTGCTCACAAGTTGGACAGAACACGAATACATCCCTCAACTCACCATAAACAACACACCCCTAACACATACACACACACCCAAAATCCTAGGAGTAACATATGATACTCATATGACATTCAAACAGCACACCACAAACATTAAAAAGAAACTGACACCCAGACTTAACGCCCTCAGGTCACTTGCTCACACAAAATTTGGGCACAACAAAGAAACTACCACCACAGTATATAAACAATACATAAGATCAGTGATGGAATACGCAAGCCCAGCCTGGGCTTCTAACCTAGCTGAAACACATCATAAGACCTTACAGACTATTCAAAACAAAGCCCTGAAGATCATTACAGGCTGCACAGCTACTGCACCCACAGATCACCTACATCAAGAAACCAAAATCCTCAAAGTCAAAGACCATCTGGACATGAGAGGCACTCAATTCCTGGCAGCAGCCTCCACGAACCAAGACCACCCACTAAACTACATGGCAACACACCCACAGACACCAAGAAATATCAAAACAACACCCAGCACACGGTATCACACAATTATTGTCCTCTCTCCCTCCCTGCCCACCCCGAACCAACTTCCAGAAGCACATCCATACTCATATCTCTCACCGATCCATCCACTCACTCACAGACAACACGCAGCTGCATGCACGACCTCCCGAAATCCATCCTTCCGAATCCTCCCTTCCTCGCGAAGACAGAGTCCACCTGGCCAGGCTGAGATGCGGACACCATCCAGCTCTCCTGAGCTATCAGAAGAGACTGGATGACTCCGTTGTCGACGCCTGCCCGGGATGTAACACAGCACCCCATACCATTAAACACATCATAGAAGACTGCATTTCACACAACCACTTACGCCAACAACACAATCTACACTCAATGAGAGCTCTGTGGGAAAGCCCGATCGTGGCCATGGCCTTCCTCAGGGACTCGGGGCTGTTCGGCCAGGCAGCTTAGGGAACAACAACAACTCCCAATTTCTACCATTATTTCCTACTAAACCCAATCCTCGACCCATAGTTCTCATTTTCATCTCCCTCACCACACATATACATAATATACACAAATTTAAAAACCGAGTGCTCCACACGAAGCGCGGTTCCGGTCTCACGTCCTAATGACGACGTTCCAGGCAACCCTGTTAACCCGGGAACTGCAGGAAGACTCTTAAGAGTTCCCCCGGCGGACTGCGGGAAGACTCTTAAGAGTAAGGGGAAAACAAAATCCATTTAACCCGTGGAGCCCCGGCTAATTTTGTAATGTTTGTTCACCAGAACCCGGCCGGTTTTCAATTTTTTTTTTTATTCCAGAAACAATAGCGAATGGGTTAGGAATGAAGGAAAAACCACGAAAAAACGCTCAAAAAGCTTAAAGAATGGTCCTACAGAGCCCCCGAAAACGTATTTTACAAGAGTAAAAAATTGAAGGCAATTACCCCCAAAAACCAGGTTATTGCGCGCTGACGCGCACGCACGTGGACTTTGAGAGTTTTCAACCATCGGCACGGTTGCGTGGGATACGTACACAGTTCCCATACAAATCTGAGCCCTCTTGAGTGGCTACACCTGAGGTTACGGTCGGCGCAATTAGGGTGACGCGCCAGACGCGTCTCTGGGGCTGTGCGTTACATACATCGCCGACGCGTCAGACGCGTCGCTGGGGCTGTATGGGTTAAAACACCCCAAAAAAAAAAAAAAAAAAAATTTGTTTTTATTTTTTTATTACCCTGGGCCATGCCAAATATCACTCCTCCACCTCCCCTCCTTCCCCACCTCCTTCAGTTATCACCTATTTTCCCTGTTATTCCCTTATTCTGTGGTATATTTTCGTGCTAACATTAGCGAGTTGCAAGCAGGGCATTGTCATCACTGTTAGCAAGCGAGTGCAAGAGAGAGAGAGAGAGAGTATCGATCGACAGTCTCTCTCCAGACATGGAGAAAAGTGGTGGGAAGAAACATTTAGTGTCAAAATGTTCTATTAAAATCAAATTTGCAAGTTGACAAGACATTAACAATAGTACATAATACAAATATTGATAAGATATCTATATTACAAAAAAACATACAGCACTCACAAACGATAGTGCTATCGGGTAGGTACCTGTAAGCATAGCATGCCTCAAGTGACCCCTATCAATAACTACCCTACAAATAACCTCCATTTATCATACAAATAAACTAAGGAAATGGCAAAAGCAAGCAATTGATACATCAACAATGAATAGATATAATATAATAAAGACAAGTAATTGCAAAATATGAAGAAACAACAACAGATTTAAACAAAGAGTAGGGCCTACTCTTTTAACAAGAACAATTAATTTTTAAATAATCAATAATAATCATAGAAAAAGAAAAATAATAAATACAAACAGACAAAAAGTAAGCAGAGGTTATACAAGAAACTTCAAGTTAAAAATGCTTGATTAAAATTATTGGTCAAATTTTAGAATACAGTCACAATAATTGACCCTAAAAAGATTAACTTTATGTAACAATTTACTTGCCTCATATGAAGAAGTAAAACAGATTTAAACAAAGAGTATTCTTTTAACCTCTGAAGTGCGCATGGGGGGTATGAGACACCACACTCCTGTGCTGACGTATTTGAGCTGTTCCCATCACTAACATATTTATTTTACCATAAATAGCATTAATACTTATCCATTTTTTTTTTTTTTTTTTTTTTTTTCTCTATGTGATTGAGGGAGGCAAAAGGCATTACTGCCTATAGCGAGTGCCTCCCCCATAGTTGAAAGAGTGACAGGGCCAAAATCAAGGGACGTTCGAGCCAAAATGCCTGGACACACGGAGTTTGAAGCAATTTAAGTCATAGGAAGAGGGAAAGACTGATTCTGGGAGAGAGTTCCAGAGCTCAGCTGTTGAGTAGAAGAAAGTTTGAGAGTAACGTTTCACTCTTGGGTTGGAGAGTTGCACAGAGTAGGGGTGGGATTGAGTTGCAAGACGGGTACCACGTGCCCTACGTAAAGGAGGTGGTATGCACTGGGATAGCTCTGAGGAACACTGATTATTATAGTAGCGATAGAATAGCGAGAGAGATGCAACATTGCGGCGGAGAGAGAGAGATTGCAGAGAGTTGGTGAGTGGACGGGAGTTGATGATACGAAAGGCCTTCCTTTCAACTTTGTCTAGGAGAGCGGTGTGAGAGGAACCTCCCCACACATGTGAACAATACTCAATACAAGGGCGCACTATGCCCCTGTACAGAGCAAGAAGCTGTGCTGGGGAAAAGAACCCCCTAAGGCGATTGAGCACACCCAGCTTCTGGGAGGCTGCCTTAGCAAGACTGGTAATATGGTCCTTCCAAATGAGAGCAGAAGAAAAAGAGACACCAAGAATATTGAGAGAAGATGAAGGGTTGATTTTTGTATTGTTGAAGAATAAGGGATAGTCCGCTGGGAGATCCTGACGGGTAGATAGATGGAGAAATTGGGTTTTGGAAGCATTAAAGTTAACAAGGTTTTCTCTGCCCCAATTGGAAATAGTATTAAGATCAGAATTTAAGAGTTCTATGGCTTCATTACGTTTGTCGTTGAGGAATTGCTGGCTGGGGCGTTCTGAAAAACTAATGGAGTAGTGTAAGGTTGAGTCGTCTGCGTATGAATGGATGGGAATTAAGGTACAGTTAAGGAGATCATTTATAAAAATTAGAAAGAGAATAGGAGATAGGACAGAGCCCTGAGGAACACCGGAGTTTATAGGGTGAGGAAGTGAACAATGGCCGTCCACAACGGCGGCTATGGAACGGCCGGAAAGGAAATTAGAGACAAAGGCACAGATGGAGGGATAGAAACCGAAGGAGGGTAGTTTAGAAATTAAAGATTTATGCCAGACTCTATCGAAGGCTTTCGATATGTCTAGTGCAATAGAAAAAGTCTCACCGAAGCCCCGAAAGGAGGATGACCAAGAGTTAGTAAGATATGAAAGAAGATCACCAGTAGAGCGACCCTTAAGGAAGCCATACTGGCGATCTGAGAGCAGATTATGAGAAGAGAAATGCTTAAGAAATTTGGAAGCAAGAATAGTTTCAAAAACTTTAGAAAGACAAGAGATGAGAGCAATTGGACGATAGTTGGAGGGTTGAGAGCGGTCACCCTTCTTTGGGACAGGTTGAATGTGAGCAAACTTCCAGCATGAATGGAAGACGTTAGAGGATAGACAGAGACGAAAGAGTTTGCCTAGGCAGGGAGTCAGCACGGAAGCACAGTTTTTGAGAACAACAGGAGGAACACCATCCGGACCGTACGCCTTATTAGTGTTAAGCCCAGAGAGGGTTGCGCCTATTATAGGTTGATTATAAAGGTATTAACCTGTTACAACAATAAAACAAGTGGAAACAGCGTTTGGATGGTCAAAATCGGCGATACAGGCCGGGAGTTACACAATGTATGGCTGAGGCAACCTCCCAGCCCACCACTTTTCTCCACCTCTGGAGAGAGACTCTCTCTCTCTCTTGCACTCGCTTGCTAACAGTGATGACAATGCCCTGCTACCAACTCGCTAATGTTAGCACAAAAATAGACCACAGGAAAAGGGAATAACAGGGAAAATAGGTGATAACTGAAGGAGGGGAGGAAACTGGGGAAGGAGCGGAGGTGGAGGAGTGATATTTGGCATGGCCCAGGGGCAAAACATGTTTTTTTTTTTTTTTTTTTTTTTTCGGTGTTTTAAATTGATTTTTTTTTTTCCCTGACTCTTAAGAGTCTTCCCGCAGTCCGTCGGGGGAACTCTTAAGAGTCTTCCCGCAGTTCCCGGGTTAACAAGAACAGTAAATTTTAGAAAAAATCATAGAACAAATTGTCAAATTGCAAATAGCCTGTTTAATAGAAAATGTTGACATAAATTGTACTTTCTTTATTCATACAGTATTTAGTAAAATTTACCAGAACGTCCTGAACTTCCCAAATTGACAAATTCCTTGAATGTGACAATAGTGCGTTGTTATATAGGTTCAAGTCCTTGGAGTGCCACATGTATTCGTTGATTTAATTAATTGAGTTTAGAAGTAAAGTGGGTTGGTGAAAAAATATGAATAGGTGCGATTAGTTTGCTTGGGAAACAGATTAACTTGTTCATGTAGTGATGTACACCGTATGTGGTGGTTTAGTGTTCTATTATTTCAAAAATTTATTTTATTAAGCGTTATTTCCACATAGCGATTTTGATAAGTTCTTTAACCTTTATCTTGTGTCGTCCCTGTTTTGGTTTGTTTAGTTTGCAAGTTTTACATTATAATCTCTACTTTCCTTTCTGACCGTTCCATAGCTGCGGTTGTGGACGGCCATCACTCACTTCCTCAACACTATCAACTCTGGTGTTCCTCAGGGTTCTGTCTTGTCTCCAGTTATCTTTCTAGTATTCATTAATCATCTCCTTAACTGTAACTCGACTCCTCTAGTCCTATCCACTCATATGGTCATGACTCTACCTTCCTCTATTCAACTGGTTTTGCAGAACGACCCACCATGCAATCACTCCAAAACTTTCATAATGAGGCCATAGCATGCCTATCTTTTGATCTATCAACTATCCCCGATTGGGCAGAGAAAATCATGTTACTTTCGATTCTTCCAAAACCAAATTTATCTTTCTTTCTACCCGTCACGATCTTCCATACAACTTTCCCTTATTCTTCAACAATACACAAATCGACCTTTCATCTACTCTCAGTATTCTTGGTCTTTCATTTTCTCCTGACCTATCTTGGAAAGATCATATTACCATTCTTGCTAAAACAGTTTCCCAAAATTTGTGCTCAACCGTCTCTGTGTGTTTTTCACCCCCGCACAGCTTCTTGCTCTGTATAGGGGCATAGTGCGCCCATGTATCAAGTACCGGTATCTTTCGCATGTGTGGCCAGTGTGGGGAGGTTCCCCCCATACTGCACTTCTCGAAAGAGTAGTGTCAAAAGCCTTTCGCCTCATCAACTCACAAATAACAACGCACTATCGTCACGTTCAGGGAATTAGTCAATTTGGGAAGTTAATCAAATTTGTATTTAATATGATCACAATAATTAATTTTATATATATTAATTTATATAGCAATTCAATCTTTTTATTACCTCTGTTAACAAGTAGACTATACAATGCTGTAGCTTTCATAATAAAGTCAATATACATACACTGCCGGTGTACTGCATATATGAAGGGTCATGCCTGGATGTGAGATGGGCGGGCATTGTGTTGGTGAACTTCGCTGCATGTCTGCCTGCTGAGACCAGAACCTCTCCGGGAGATCTGGAACCTGGGAATCTTTTGCTGGAGACCCCAAATGGGCCTAGGTCTCTGGGTCTTCTCCTGGGCGCCTTAGATGTGTGTGCATTTTTTACTTTGTGTTGTCCCTGTTCGGGTTCTGTCTCGAGTCGGCCACCCCCAGCTGTGGGGTATGTGCCTGCGAATATACATACATACATTAATCTTAACCCTTTCGCGCACGAGGACGCGATTGCGCCCTTTTGGGGATACTTTAAAACCTTTGTGACCATCAGGGGTGTTTAGAAACCTTTAGTTTAATTACTTCAACCTCTGCAGTTGTCTTTGAGCGAGTTGTGGACAGAAAACTAATTTTGGAGAGATAATTATGAGATTAAGATAATTCAATTTCTGAATACTAAACGGCAACCTCCGGACCTGAAAGGGTTTAGGATGGTATATTACAAGGGAAGTGTACTAGCACGTCATGCTTACCATATATGCCCGGTGACCACATTGTTAGTACTGTACTGTACAGTTGGTCCTCCGGTAACGCGTGTTTTGGAAACGCGGTTTTGGTGGCACGCGGTACACCCCAAATATCCAAAATGTTGCTAACACGGTCAATACTTACACTGGCGCGGGGTCCATCTGGGCGCCGAACCTTTACTCTTGACTTTCGTAGCTCATATCTCTACAAATATATGGCCTAACCAAGTGTTTATGCCTACCAGAGGTAGATATGATCATTGTTGTGCGTTGGGTGACGACTAGAACACCCTATATTGTGTAGTTATTGTGTAAGGTGAGAAATAATAAGACGGCGAGTTATGCGGGAATTCCGAAGGTACGATTTTCGTAATTTACCGATGCTTATATCTCTGCAAATAAATGGCCTAACCAAGTGTGTATGCCTACCAGAGGTAGATATGATCGTTGTTGTGCGTTGGGTGAAGACTAGAACACCCTACATAGTGTAGTTATTGTGTGAGGTGAGAAATAATAAGACGGCGAGTTATGCGGGAATTCCGAAGGTACGATTTTCGTAATTTACCGATGCTCATATCTCTGCAAATAAATGGCCTAACCAAGTGGTTATGCATACCAGATAAAGATATTGTTGTTGCAGTGCGTTGGGTGAAGACTAGAACACCCTACATTGTGTAGTTATTGTGTGAGGTGAGAAACATGATGGCGGGATTTCAGAGCTTCGATCGAAAAATGTCGGCTACTGCTGTGACTCTCTCTCCTTAGCCTAGCTGCCTAGCCTAAACGAAATATTTATTCAGAGGTAAGAGTTGTTGCAATGGGTAAATCAACTCATTGCACATGTCAAATAACCTTTATAATTGATTTAATTATTATATCATAGGCTTCTATGGAGAAAAAGTGGACTTTGTGGAAATCCCCAGAACACCAAGGTACCTTTAACTGTAAACATATGGGTTCGGTAACGCGGATTTTGCTAACACGGGAGGTAACCAGAACACATTGGCCGCGTTACCGAAGGACCAACTGTATATGTGTTTGGTTGTTACTTTATTTTATGTATTTGTTAGAACATACATTTTGTATTTTTCTTGTATTGTTTTAATCATCCAGATTAACTTGCTCATGTAGTAATGTACACCCTATGTGGTGGAGTGTGTTCTTTTAGTTATAAATAATTATTTTACTTAAGCGGTTTCCACATAGCGATTTTGATTAGTTGTTTTGTCTTTTTACTGTGTTCGTATACGTTTTGGTTTGTTTATTTTGCAAGTTTTACATTATAATTTGTCTACTTGTGTATTTGTGCCTGTAATAATCAATTGATTTGTATATCCCTGTGGAAAAGTATATTTTTACGTGTAGTGTTTTAATATATTCATCCAATGCCAAATGATATTCTGCCTTTTGAGATCTCCTGTGTAAATTCTTATAATATGCATTCTATCGTATGTATCGTATAAATACGATAGACTATGACTCTTTTGTGATCTTGGATGTCTCTGTGACGTCACGATCTCTCCTACAGCACGATGTAGGACGAGTAGATCGTATATTATAAGATTGTAAATAAGTTAAGTTATAAAAGGCCTAATATGCTATTAAGCAATATTGCCATGGTCTTATGTAGTATATATGAATTTATCGTATATATTAATATAATTTATCGTATAGAGCAACCTAAATGCGGTACGATAATTTGGGCTCCTGGCGGTTTGCCAAGGCAGCAAGGTGTGCTTTTGAGGTACGTCAGAGCCTTCACGAACACCAACCAGTTAACATCTAATTTTCCGCCCTCAGTTGATCGTGCTTTTTGCACCGGCTGACCTACTTCGGGGTACCGGGAGCAACCGTTGACACCCTGAAAGCCTCCCCCCAGTGGGGGCAAGTGGTACGGTTTAGGCCACATATGATCTTTTTGTTTATAGGCGGCAATGATATACGCCCCGGTACAGTGCCCCGCGAGTTAGCTGACGCAATTAAAGAGGTGGCGCTGGATCTGGAGCGTGAGTCCGGAGGAAGCTGCAAGATCGTGGCAATTGAGAGCCGGACGAAAGTCCGAGGGTTCTCAGCTGCGGAATTTCAGGCTATAAAAAATTCTGTTAACCGCGCCCTGAGGTGTCGGTTAATAGAAACGAAGCACCGCTTTGTTTCCATAACACTCAGCATCCGAGACCTCGACCAGGATGGTGTCCACCTCGACTTAGACACCAATCAAGTCCTATATAACAAAATTGTAGGGCTAACGAAGCGTTGGCTAGAGAGGGACGCCGGGGTTGTGTCATTGCGCCTGCCTAAGTCCTGCTTCCCACCCATCGTCTTTCCCCAGTAATGTTCTTTTCTGTTTCAGACTTCCTGTGACATATGACCTGACCTAACATTTTTTCTTGTTCAATATGATCCATTAGTAGGTATTGCTATATAGTGTACTATTTTTTCTCCATAACATAGAAGTCCGCCGGTTGGCGTCTCTTAAGTAGCCTGTTATTTGGCCGTTGTTTTTGTAACGTGATATTTAGATACATAGCCTATAGGCTCGCAAGCAAAATGGATAAAAACGGTAAAGAGACACCGTCTAGTGGGGTGCTGAACAAAGCCCCTAAAAATCAAAGGGCGGGACTTCGGGGAGTAATGAATAGGCTAATAGTGGACGTCAACACTTTCATCACTACTGCTGAACTAGAGGAATTGGAGGCTAGATTAGAAAACGTCCAGGTTACCCACGGTCGTATTACGGCTCTGAGTGAGGTGATTGTGGCTGCCATGACAGAGGAGGAAGAGATTGTTACAGAGTGTGATAATCGCGCCCTCTATGACGAACCTGTCTTTAGGGCAAAGTACCTATTACAGCGTGCAATCGCGAGTAAGAAGGGAGGCGATAATGAGGCCCATAGAAGGGCTGACCCAAAACATACTGTACACCTCCCAAAGCTCAATCTTCCTACATTTGGGGGCAAGTTGACCGAGTGGTTAGCTTTCTGGGACGTATTTCGATCTACGGTCCATGAATCCTCTTTGGATAATGTCCGCAAGTTTCACTATCTGAAGGGACAAATGGAAGGAGAGGCCTTACATTTAATAGAGGGTTTTGCAGTAGTAGGTGGTAGTTATCTTGAAGCGGTACACTTATTAGAGTCCACATACGGGGATAGAGAGCAGTTGAAGATGGCCCATGTCGTTGCCTTGTTGGGGCTCGCAGAACCACAGTATAAGGTTGATGAGTTGACAAATTTCAGGGCAAATATGGAGTGCCATACTCGATCGCTAGATACCCTAGGGCTTACCACGCAGGAAATGATAGTCATTATCTTGCGTCAGAAGCTTCCTATGGCAATACTTGATAAGGTAAGATCATTTGAGCTGGGGGAATTCAAAACTCAGTTCAGTAAGGAGATCAATAATCTACAGTTGAACAAAGGGAGAATGTATGTGTCGGGAGGGAGTGAGAATGTGGAGAAGAGGGGAACAGTAAGCATGACAGTGGGGACTAAAGTAAAGAAAGAGGGTGTGTATAAGAAACCTGCTCAGATTCTATGTAAGCTATGTAACAACAAACATAAATGGAGTTTCTGTGTAAAATACCCGACAAATGAGACAAAACTAGCACAGGCGAGAAGATTGAAGCTATGTGTAGGTTGTCTAAGTGGGGAACATGGTAAGCAGGGACAATGTACTGCTACATACTTAAGGCCCTGTCGGCACTGCAAAGGACATCACTTTGATAAGTTGTGTCCTACTGCAGATAAAGTCAAAGACGTAAAAAATGAGGGTACTACAACTGTGGCACTAGGTAGCACGCAAGACACCACTATATTGCCCACAATACAGATTCCCATGGAAGGTAATGATATTAACAAAGTTTGTCGGGTACTTCTAGATCAAGGATCTCAACGTTCCTTTATAAAGAGGTCCGTACTAGTGGGATTGAAGCACCGAATCGTAGGGGCTGAGACTCTTCGATTACAGGGCTTCACAGGGGTTACTGATAAACAAGACTACGAGATAGCGGAGATTTCATATTTCTATCGTAAAAACCGGTACTTTATGACTTGTATCGTAGTAGACACCCTACCAGAATATGTATCTGTGGGTGTGAAGAAGGTGGAACACGCATTACGTAGCAAAGGGGTTAACTTGTCAGATCCCATGGGAAATCAGAGTGAGGTGCATGTTCTACTTGGTGTGGATCATTATTATGAAGTAGTATACCCTGGATTTAAAAAGATGTGTGGTGTAATTTTAATCCCCACTAAATTTGGATACTGCATGAGCGGAAAGGTGCATACTACACAGTCAAAGGTCCTGGTCGACACGGTCTCGATATATAGAGTCAATGTAACCGCGGCAGAGGAGTTGGGAAGGGAGGATTCCCAACCTAGTGACCCTAAGATGGCTGCCGAGTTCGACCTGGAACGACTGTGGAGATTGGATCACATAGGCATTAATCCTATGGAGACTGATTATGACTCGGAAGTTGCGCTACAAAGGTTTGACGAGTCTGTGTGCTACTGTGCCTCAGACAAGCAATATAAAGTTAGTTTACCTTGGAAGAACAGTGAGATAAGCCTACCTACCAACTATGGTTTGGCATTAGGTCGCTTGCGCGCATTGCGGCGGAAATTGTCTAACGAACCGAGCACGCGCCAGGCGTATGACGATGTATTTCGGAGTTATGAGGATAGGGGTTTTATTGAGAGAGTCGATGTCGAGGAACCGTGTAAGAAGGGTAGGGTTCACTATCTGGCCCATCATGGGGTAAAGAAAGACAGCGTCACCACACCAATACGGGTGGTGTATGACTGTTCTGCCCACCAAGGTCAACAACCCAGTCTGAATGACTGCCTGTTGACAGGTCCGTCCATGGTGTCGGACCTGTCCCAACATCTATTGCGGTTTAGGCTGGGGAAGTACGCCTATACCAGTGACATCGAGAAAGCAGTCTTGATGGTCAAGCTAAAGGAGGAAGATAGAGATGTTACCCGCTTTCTTTGGTTGAGCGACATTAGCGACTCTGAAAGTCCCATCATAATATACCGTTTTCGGGTTGTACTCTTTGGGGCCACTTGCTCGCAGTTTTTGTTAAATGCCACAATCAGAAAACATCTAGCTGACACTCATGAGGACACAAGTAAACTATCTCGCGGATTATACATTGACAATTTGCAGGGTACTAGCGTTAGTCAAGATGATTTGTTGTATGCATACTGGCAAGCACGCAGATTGTTTGCGGATGCACATCTATTTCTCCGCGAGTGGGTTACTAATAGTGAAGATCTTCAGAGTTTAATACAGGTGGATGGTACGGCATCTCTTAACCAGGAAAAGTCCAGAAATTTGGGGATGATCTGGCAACCTAAACATGACATACTAACTTTTCAAACAAGGTCTTTTGCTCAGCAGACAGGAGCGCACACAAAAAGAAGTCTGTTGAGCAAAGTTGCGCAATTTTTTGATCCTTTGGGGTCTAGCATTACCTGTTACCATAAGAGCTAGGATTCTAATGCAGGAAGTTTGGAGACGTAAAATAGGATGGGATGACAGTTTGCCCGAGGACCTGAATGACCAAGGGACATTGTTGTTGAATGAATATGCCATCCTATGTACTAAACCTATACCTCGTAAAGTGGCGGCGTTCGGTGACGTTACGTTACACACGTTTTGCGATGCTAGCGCCACGGCATACGGGGTAGCCATATATGTTGTTACTTCATTTGGGGCACATTTAGTTACAGCCCGGGCCAAAGTAGCCCCGGTTAAAAAGGTAACTATCCCTAAAATGGAATTGACTGCCATGCTGCTATTAGCACGTCTGGTGCAACATGTACGCGCAGCATACGAGAGCGAATTAAATATTGAAATCGTTCATGTATGGTGCGATAGCCAGGTCGCACTCAACTGGATACATAGCAAGAAGTCTCTGCCAGTTTATGTGCGGAATAGGGTAGATGAGATTAGAGCCCTTTTGCCAGACGTTGCTTATCATTATGTAAATACAAAGGAAAACCCTAGTGATCTCATAACTAGGGGTATAACGGCTAGCCAGTTAATGAAGTCCGAATTGTGGTGGCATGGTCCAAAGTGGCTGCTCCATGAAAGTGAATGGACGATATGGCATGCTGTTGGTGAGGGACTTCTGCCACTGGAAACAGTGGCAGTTACAGCCCAACCAAATGAGCCACCGGGTCCTATCATAAAGTGGGCAAGATTCGGTGACTATAATAAACTAGTCAGAGTTGTAGCTTGGGTGTTGCGATATGTATCCAATCTTAAGCTTAAAGTAACGGGCCAACTCTGCAACAGGGGTCACAACATTGATGCTCGTGAATTTAAAGCAGCTGAAGTAACTTTGATCAAATGGGTTCAAGTAGAAACCTTTTCCAATGAATTAGAATCCTTGAAAGGCTCGAATAAGACATTAATGCCTAATATAGTGCGTCAACTAAGGTTGCACCTAGACAATGGCCTCATCAGGTGTGAGGGTCGCCTGAAGTGGTCGGGTGTACCAGACGGCACAAACCGACCTATACTTATGCCAACAAGACATCACGTTACTGATCTATTGATCATACGTGCACATAGGGAAGTAAAACACTACGGGGTATGTCATATTATATCAAATTTACGTCTCACATGGTGGATACCCAGAGTTCGACAAGTAGCTCGACGCGTAGTGAGAAAGTGTGTAATATGCCAGAGACTAAAGGGTAAACCATATGCAACTGGACCAGCTCCACCTCTACCTGAATGCCGTGTAAAGCACGTAGAACCTTTCCAAGCAGTAGGATTAGATTACACAGGGGCATTGAAGACGAGGGAGCATGAGAAGGTTTATATATTATTGTTTACCTGTGCGACGTCTCGAGCGGTACACCTAGAACTATGTGATAATATGTCTAGCGAAGAATTTATGCTGGCGTTCAGACGGTTTTGTGCCCGTCGTTCATTCCCTCAACTCATTCTTAGCGACAATGCTCCCACTTATGTCCAAGCATCAAAATATCTAAAGGATATGAGTAGTGATCCTACTATCATCACTTTTTTGGGAGAGAAGAAGTGCGAATGGAGGTTCATTCCAGTTAAGGCACCTTGGTTTGGTGGAATGTGGGAACGGTGTGTCGGCATAGTAAAGTCAGGACTAAGAGCGGTTGTAGGACGTGCTCTATTAAAGAAGAGTGAGTTGACGACAGTCCTCACAGAGATAGAGGCAGTCGTGAATGATCGCCCGCTTACATATGTGTACACCGACCTGCAAGAACCACTACCATTAACGCCAGCTCACTTGCTCTATGGAAAACCATTGACTGCGTTTCCATCTGATTTTCAGTCCATAGTAGAGTTAGAGGATCCCTCGTTGTACTCTGCGGTAGCGGTGTCTAAGAGATACCAGTATATATCCAGGATAATCGAGGATTTTAGGAAACGGTGGATTAGTGAATATCTGCTAGCATTGAGGGAAAGGAGTGTTACTCCCTCTGGTAGACCAACGGCCCCTACAGTTGGTGACGTTGTTTTAATTAAAGAAGATAGTCCTCGTTTATACTGGAAATTAGGCCGCGTATTGGAGGTATACAAGGGGGCAGACTCTGTAGAGCGGGTGGCGCTTTTAAAGACAGCCACTGGAACTACTGTTCGTCCTATCGCACGTTTGTACGCTTTGGAGCTAGATTCCGCATTGCAATCTGAGGCTCCACCTGTTATTGCTGGGTCCGAGGATTCTCGAAGGAACGACTCACCTCATACTGATGGTGATCATTCTCGGACCGGGAAGCGTCCCAGACGCGCTGCTGCTGGCGCTGTCGACTTGTGGCGTCAGAAGATAGCCTCTGGGCAACTTTAGGTTTAAGGTGGGGTTCAGGTCTTTTTTGTGGGGGGAGTGTATCGTATAAATACGATAGACTATGACTCTTTTGTGATCTTGGATGTCTCTGTGACGTCACGATCTCTCCTACAGCACGATGTAGGACGAGTAGATCGTATATTATAAGATTGTAAATAAGTTAAGTTATAAAAGGCCTAATATGCTATTAAGCAATATTGCCATGGTCTTATGTAGTATATATGAATTTATCGTATATATTAATATAATTTATCGTATAGAGCAACCTAAATGCGGTACGATAATTTGGGCTCCTGGCGGTTTGCCAAGGCAGCAAGGTGTGCTTTTGAGGTACGTCAGAGCCTTCACGAACACCAACCAGTTAACATCTAATTTTCCGCCCTCAGTTGATCGTGCTTTTGTGCCTCTAATCACAATACACATACAGCAATACACACAGCTACACCATCACGACGCTCTCATCGACATCATGACTGACTGATAGATAAGCATAATATTCATGTCCATTCCCATGTAATCATTTATTCTTTCTTTAACTTGACTCGTGTCTCGGGACCGAAGTCTCGTTCCCCATTGTCCACCACCATATTGGGTAAAACGTTCTCCCTTGCCTCATTGCCACGTGGAACTATTGGTGAGTTAATTCCTGGCTAATATTAACCCTTATAACCTTACCCTATAATTATATACATTTATTATGTGAGACCTTTGGATATAAATTAGCTTGTTTCAGATTGAATTCAATTTAGATATAGAGTATTCATTTAGATTGATTTTATTTGATTCATTATAGCTTAGTAATATTTAACTTCCATTGATAGTTTACCAGACATTCATATCACACTGACGTCTTTTAATGAAACGGCCATTAAGCTACCAGCGTTATAATGTATACTAATCATCTGGAAACAGATTAACTTGCTCATGTAGTAATGTACAGTACACCCTATGTGGTGGATTGTGTTCGTAGCGCAATGGATAAATGCACTGAATTTCGGTGTGAGCATCCTAGGTTCGAATTCCTGGACTGCCACATGTATTTGTTTATTTCATTAATTGAGTTTAAGAGTAAAGTCGGTTGGTGGGGGGAACATAATAATTTATAAATTATTATTTTGCTTAACCCACCAGATCCGGTTGGGCTCTGAGGCACCCATAACAAACGCGGCCCGCGGAACCCGGTAGGGCTCTGAGGCTCCGGCAGCTTGAAAGCCTGTAAGCTTGTTTTGAAAGGCGTCCGTCCGACGCATATAAACACAGCTGGTTGGACCAACGCCGCGCACCTCCGAACACAAGAAGGAGAGGCGTAGTTTGTTCTTGTGTGGCTGTATGTTGTCATTTCAGTAGTGAAAAGTGGCTAATATATGGCTGACATCGCCACAAAGTTCTCTCCACAGAAATTGTCATCACAACTGAACCAGTTGACTTAGAGAGCTCTACTCAACGCCATTCTACAGGTACGAAACACATCTACGCTTGGGGATGTGCGGGAATATGGAAGCAGTCAAAATAACAAAGATACGGTAGCCTAGGCGAGACGTTTTTTCGGCCAAATCCCCCGGGTTTCGGGGATATATTATAGAATGCGTAGCCGAGGCTGGAGGGTTAAGCGTTTTTTCCACATAGCGATTTTGATTAGTTGTTTTGTCTTTTTACTGTGTTCGTCCAAGTTTTGGTTTGTTTATTTGCAAGTTTTACATTATTATAATGTAAAACTTGCAAAATAAACAAACCAAAACGTATACGAACACAGTAAAAAGACAAAACAACGAATCAAAATCGCTATGTGGAAACAACGCTTAAGTAAAATAATTATTTATAAATAAAAGAACACAATCCACCACATAGGGTGTACATCACTTAATATTATATCACATCATACTTACATCACATTATAATTAACCCTTCCTGTCCGGGCAGCCTATCTAAATGACAGCACTGGGAGCCCGGGGGATATGGCCAAAAAACGTCGTAATAGGCTAGCCGTATCTTTGTTATTTTAACTGCTAGAGAATTCGCACACATCTCCAAACGTAGTGCTGTTTTGTATCTGTAGACTGGCGTTGAGTAGAGCTCTCTAGATCAACTGGTTCAGTTGTGATGACGATTTCCGTGCAGAGAGATTCGATGCGATGTTAGCAATATCAGACACTTTTCAACACTAAATCTGTTCTAGCAGATAACACAATAACAAGCTCAGACTCTTCTTCTTGTTTTCGGAGGTGCGGTGTCGCAAACACAGGCTTTGTTTACATGCGTCGGACGCACGGCTTTCAAAACACGCTTAACCCTTGGGATCCGGGGGGCCTCATATGAATTTTGGTATATTCAACTTCATAATTCAGTAGCTACTGATTGAGACCACCTAGAGCAGTCAATGTTTTTGCAAATTGTAGAACGTTTTGTTGTCTGTAGAATGCCGTAGAGATGACGTTGCTACAACGCGTAGTTGCCGAGTTCTGATGATTATAGCGGCGATTTTTAGCCGACCATTTTGCCTCATATGAGGCCTCCCGGATTCCGAGGGTTAATAGGCTTTCAAGCTTACGGATTTTAAAATGACACCCATCTGCCATCCCATCTGCCGCGGTGTCATTTTAAAATGCTGCCCGGGCGGGAAGGGTTAAGTAAAAAGTAAGATTAATCTTACATTCATCTATATTCTATAAGATATCCTTATAATTATAAGTAAGGCAGAACAAAATATGCACAAGTGAACTTCAGCTATCTTTACTATCCAATTTTTCACTCTTTGCCAGTCTAACACACACATCCCCTCCTCTCTCCTTGTGATCCTCCATCTTGGCAATCCGTGAGCCAAACTGTATGGCTCTCTTGGGCAGTGCAGCGGGGGAAAGCAGGTTGAGGTGAGCAGCGGATAGTCTCAACACCAACTTCTCCCCCAACCCTCGACTCAAGTACAGGTTAGCTTTTACCCATACCGGTAGTTGGTTTAGGACTGATACCATGTCCTCATCCAGGTACGGCAGTCTGGTGAGAGGGGAAGTAACAATTACATCAATTTGTGCCATTATCTCACACACTTACAATAATTTTCTGCTAAAAATATTTTTAATCTACAGTATATTAAAAGTATTATAATGTAAAACTTGCAAAAAAAAGAAAAAAAAGAAAAAAAAGAAAAAGAAAAACAGGGACGACACAATATAAAGACAAAATAATTTATCAAAATCGCTATGTGGAAATAACACCTTATTAAAATATAATTTTGAAATAAAAAAACACAAAACCACCACATACAGTAGATTGTACATTAGTACATGAGCAAGTGAATCTGTTTCCCAAGCATACTGATCTTCACATATACCAACGCACTCTCGTCATGTTCAAGGAATTTAAAATGCCCCAGAACAAGAAGCCCACCACAGAAGCCACGAGCGAACACCACACAGAAACACCCAAAGGAAAGGTCCACAGAACGAAAGGACCAGCTGACCGAGCCAGCCATTTCAGACAGGCCCAATCCCGCAGGGCTAAGCAGCTCCAGGCTGCACCCATTTACCTTTTCTAAACTGACCATTTTCCACACCTCACGTACACTAACCCCCTCGTGTCCTACACTCCTAACTACAAAGATGATGAACAGGAATATACATTCATATTAAAAACACCCATGCCCTGTCCCGACGTTGAGCCAATGCCAACACATCAGACAGCCATAATTATATCTATGTATGTTCTTACATCCGAGAAGTAGATGTTATATATCTTAGAAGTTAAAACACCCACGCTTGTCCCTAGACCTCGTATATCATTTTCCATGACGAGTATAGATATATGTAACCCGTGCTCAGTCGCCCCTTGCATTGTTCCTCTAGTAACTAAGTCTATAATATTAGCTGCCACCAGCATTGATACGACATAGCGGCACTGTCCTTGCTTCAAAGATGATGAACAGGAATATACATTCATATTAAAAAACACCCATGCCCTGTCCCGACGTTGAGCCAATGCCAACACATCAGACAGCCATAATTATATCTATGTATGTTCTTACATCCGAGAAGTAGATGTTATATATCTTAGAAGTTAAAACACCCACGCTTGTCCCTAGACCTCGTATATCATTTTCCATGACGAGTATAGATATATGTAACCCGTGCTCAGTCGCCCCTTGCATTGTTCCTCTAGTAACTAAGTCTATAATATTAACTGCCACCAGCATTGATACGACATAGCGGCACTGTCCTTGTGTCGTATTGTGCCAAGTACAGATCAACCAGGTTTCATCACCTTATTAGGACGACGACTATAATGTCATCGTTCATCGATGTATGCAATCCTTAGGTTAAGTATTTTTATCCGCCATTGTGTTCACCTTTTTCCATTTACTTTCCACAATTGTCATACGTCTTCCCCTTGCCTCCTTCGTATCCACAGTCCACACTACGCCAATTTACTTCGTGTCATGCACCTCTTACCCCAACCAGAGATTGTATAAGATAACCTGGTTACCAGTATCTGTCATAAGTACCCCGAAACAATAACTAAGTACCCCTCCGAACTGCCGCTGTTGTTGGTATATTTATATTTAATAGAAAACGCAGTTCCCAGGGCCAACTAATAGTATCCATAACCCCTCGGACTGATCACATAACTCTATCTTTTCCAGACTCATATACCACCCCATAGTTGCATTCCCCGGTAGCATTTGGCTAACGTATTCTACTGCCTTTTCAAACTTCCATATCAATTGTAGCCTAATGCCACCCCCACGCCCAGGGACCTTAGAGGCAAAATTTACCTGTAGCCCTTGAACTCTCCCCCCCCCCCCCCTCTCATTAAGACACCCGCGCTTCTCGACTCTTGTCCGACCTAGTCTCTCTCTCATACCTCTTGAAGATCCTTGAATTGTCCGTTGCTAACGCTCTCCAACCTTTTATATATATACTCCTATCCAGCCTACCTTCACTTAGTAGGCCAGAACAACATTAGAACTTTACTAGCCCTTGCATGCCATCTATTCTCTTACAACCCATTCACAACCCTGCACCCAATGGTCGTCGGTGCGAGGCTAGCCGCCTCGCCAGTAACTAACTTCTATTGCCATACTTCCAGATAAATGTGGCAGAGTTAGCAACCCAGTCTCCACCACATCCAGCAAACCCTACAATTAACAACCAGCCGAGTAAAACCAGCTAGCTAAGGCACCTTCGGTTTTGGTATTAAGGACACCCACATCTGTCTCATACACAGAGGGTTATTACAAACACTGGTGATATGGCAAGCCCCTAGCCACAGCCGCCGGACGACTATCACAGAGAGAGGGCGCCCAGCTCCCCCTTTTTGCCCACCCGAGGAGGGAGACCCCCACCCCCGCGGAGGTATACCTGGCCCCTGTTTTGACTTCCGAGTCATTGCCAGGTAGCACAGGAATTCTTCCTATCAATGAACTAACCATGCATGACTAACACCTTTACTAACCTCTATTAACTCACAATAAACCATTTACCTTTCTTGCATGCTCTGATCACTAAATTAGCACCTCAGCTATACCATAGAATGATGATTGAACAATCTAGAGAGACGCTCCTATCACAGCTGTCCCCATCCTCCTCGCAAAGTAGATCCAGTCTCTCTCCCCTAAATACTTCCAGTATAGCCAAAATAGTACCTCTTACTAAGGCTCAGTTATATGAAAATATAAAGGCTTTCCTATAGCCATGTGCCACAACAGTAAATACCATCTTACCTAGTCTCCATATCTATTGAGAGCTCAAATAAGTCCATAAGACTCGAGATCCCTACTGTCTACAGGGTCCAGAACCGAGCCTATAAATCTAGCTCCCGCCCCCAGTCAAATCAGTTGAAAGCTAGACACCAACCAGGGGTCACTACCCTGCAGTTAACTTCTAGCTCTGCCCTTGTGTTGTTCCGGAGTGAGATCCCAGAGCCGGCAGACTCCGTGGCAGATTTGGATAGAAGGACCTGCCCACGTATTTAAGAACTTCACACATATGGGCCCCCTGGACGGCCGCGGAACCAGTCGTTAGCCCCCAACATCATGGACGCAAGATAACCAGGACCAGACCCATCAGATGCTACCCAAGATTCCCTTTAGCAGTACTACATATTACTGTGCTGTTTAGAGATTCACTAATTAATATTCCTACGAAGTGGCTATCTCTTTGCCCCAGTATAATTCATATAACCATTCAATTAGGAAGTGCTAAGCGTATCAGTGTTCATTATTTAACAGGCGATACTAACTCTCGTAATCAACTATATGCCCAGATATTATTACCTAGAAGGAAACCCTAGTGATATCTGAAGGTTCGCCCACTGATTTGCGTTCTATGTATTTCTGAGACAAGAATAGAAAACTTAGATCAGTACCCCCTGAGGTTACTAGAATTCCCGTGCTCTAAAATACGCGTGTCTAATCTAGTCTGTGAACTACTACTTGTGCACCAGAGCTACCAGTAAGAAATCTAACAGTGAATATAATTCTATAAGTAACATTGATGGTCTTCGGTATATAAACCTGTTAAATCAAAGCCAGTGATCAGAAGAGTAATACCTGAACGTTGGAAGTGGGAGACTAGGCTCCATCCAGATCCACTTATGCTAGTGTTGTTCGATTCTATTATATTGTCTTACACAAGTATTCTGCAGTGGTATATCAATAAACGTGATCGTGTAACTTGCTACCATGTGTTTCTTTGTGTTCTCTATTCCTCATATCTTGTATTGTGCATGCAGCCTTATATACCCAGTCAATTAGAACTCACATTACCCAAGTTAAACCTGTAGAAAAACAGGGCATAACAGAATTAGTCAATTTGGGAAGTTCAGGATGTTCTGGTAAATTCTATTAAATTCTGCATGAACAAAGAAACTACAATTTATATAAGTGTTTGGAAGGACAACAGTTGGTAGGATGGCCTGGGACTAGTCCTAAGATAGCAACTCAGAGTAAGTGAGCTTGACAGGGATGCCACTGACCATGCAGCATGGAGAGCGGACATCAGGTGACCAAAACATACACATGAAACTATGGAGCAGCCTTTCAACAAATACAGATACCAAAATTTATGATTTACAGACAGATCTTTAGGAATGGAAGAGCAAGGTTTGTACATTAAGTGAAGAGTGGTTAAATTAAATACCGGTAAGAGAATACTTTTTGGTAATACGGTCATGAGCGGAGATTGGATGATGACAGAAAGCCAAGAGAAATATATAAATGAAATGAGAGGGATGGCTGTCAGTGGAAGACCACCAATGTTTTAGGAGAAGAAAGTGGAAACAAATATTGAATAACAACTTCCAAGGAACACTGTGATACAGAAATGGACAGTGTATGGACAAACTACCTGGTGACCTATCTGCCACAGGCATTTCGTAGCGGGGGTTTCCTAGGACAAATCATCGTGTCGGAGATGATGATGATACACCTATAGTCTATTCGCTGTAAGTAGGTGAGAAATCATGACCTCTATCCTCTGTAACTAAAAAACGACTAGAGTAATAGAGTTAATATTTCTACCATTTGGGAAGTCAGCCAGGGAATAGATGTGGAAATTTACAGCCAATTTGCCCTAGCCCTTTTTGAGTTACAGAGGATAGAGGTCATGATTTCTGGCCTACTTACAGCGAATAGACTATAGTCCTGTCAGTAGGGACCAAATGTGGAAATTACACTTTATGTTTAAGTCACTTTACTGATTACTACACTAACCTGGGTGCCCTTCCATGATGTGCCAAGATGCGATTATCCCGTCCGAGGTTCCGTGTATGTATGCGGGCCATCTCTCCCTTCATCTCCCCGAGCAGAGCCGACCAACCCCCCGCTTGGAAGCGTCCCCTGTGCCGGGAATAGCCACCCAATTGCTCATCTGCTCCCACACCACATAACACAACCTGGTACACATGGATTCAAACATTAATAATAATAATAATAATAATCGTCTGGTTACTTACATAGCGCCCGTATCTCCTCCTTCGAGGATTCTCAAGCGCTTGACACTTCTTTAACCCAGCAAGTGCGGCAAGACTTATATAAGGCCTAACGGTGGGCTGCGGGAAGCCTTATATAATCCAAGGCCTAAAAAAAAAACATTTAAATCAGCCCAGTATTTTTTTTTTATTGCCCCTTGGCCATGCCAAATATCACTCCCCTCCCCCCCCCCCTCCCTTTATTTATCACCTATTCTCCCTGTTATTCCCTTATTCTTAGGTATATATTCGTGCTAACATTAGCGAGTTGCTAGCAGGGCGTGGTCATCTGTGTTACCAAGCGTGGGAAAGAGCGAGAGAGAGACTACCACGCAACAGTGTCTCTCCAGACGTGGGGAGGAGTGGAGGAGAGGGAGGCTGCCTCAGCCATAAGTTATGTAACTCCCGGCCTCTATCGCCGATTTTGACCATCCAAACGCTGTTTCCACTTGTTTTATTGCTGTAACAGGTTAATACCTTTATAATCAACGTAAAATAGGCGCATATGGATAAGTATTAATGATATTTATGGTACGATGACGATTTGAGTTTAGGAAACAGTCTAAATACCTCCGCACAGGGAGGGGTGGCCAATACCCCACCTACGCAGCGGAGAGGTTAATAAACCAGAGACCATTACCCATCTCCCTTGCTCATGGGGAGACAGTAACCGCCGGCTATAGCTCAGAAAAACTTTTCAATCTGAGCGGGGATTGAACGCGAGACCTGCAAGATGGGAAGCAGTGACGCTATCAACTGAGCCAGCCGGACAGCTGGTACCAACAATCATAATGAGAAATTGTGTATATAATAATGTAAAACTTGCAAAATAAACAAACCAAAACATGGACAACTCAATATAAAGACAAAATAAAAAACTTATCAAAATTACTATGTGGAAATAACTATCTATCTATATATATACTCAGGTACATACCCCATTAATTTTTATTATTTTATATTTATATACCGGTTTATTTTAATTTTTTATTATTATTTTTGTTGTTGTTGTTGTTGTTGTTCCCCAAGCTGCCTGGCCGAACAGCCCCAAGGCCCCGAGCAAGGCCAAGGCCATAGCCGAGCGCCCCTACAGAACCCTCCCTGCTGACCACAATAAAGCCTGGGTGACCGAAGCCACTCCATGGCGGGGAGCTGAGGAGGGTGCGGAAACGCCCGGGAAACCAAAGCCCCACCCAGGGCCCTGTGCCCCTCAGCAATTATGAAGAGAAAGTTGAGGGGCAAAGGAAAAATGTGACGCTTTGGCTTCCAATCTTGGTATATTGGGAGGTCAATCCACGGAAAAGACGCCGTCACTTGAGATCTAGAAATACATAAGTAAAAGGAACAGTCAGAGTAAGCTATGGGTATGGCAGAGATCGCTCTGCCATACCCATAGCTTATTATTTTTGTAGTTGGGGGTGGCTGACGCGAGACAGAGACCGAACAGGGACACCACAAATTCACACACATCTAGGTTGCTCAAAAGAAGACCCAGAGACCCAGGCCAATTTGGGGTCTCCAGCAAGATTCCCAGGTCCCAGACCTCCCGGAGAGGTTCCGCTCTCAGCAGGCAAACATGCAGCAAAGCTCTACCACCACAAGCCCGCCCACCACGCTTTAGCAAAATACAATTTTGAAATTATAATGTTAAACTTGCAAAATATACAAACCAAAACTAGGACGACACAAGATAAAAGCAAAAGATATTATCAAAATCGCTATGTGAAAATAACGCTTAGTAAAATAAATTTTTGAAATAAAATAACACAAAACCACCACATAGAATGTACATCACTATATGAGTAGGTAAATTTGTTTCCCCAACAAATTAGTCGCACATATATTAACATATTCTCGTCATGTTCAAGAAATTAGTCAATTTGTGAAGTTCAGGACGTTCTGGTAAATTCTTTTAAATTCTGTATGAATAAAGAAACTAACATTTATGTCAAAATTTTCTATTCAAACAAATTTGCAATTTGACAAGATATTAACAATAGTACAAAATACATTCAGCATTCACTACTGTTGCTAGAATTAGGTGTGGCTGGGGGAAGTTCAGAGAACTGATGCCAATCCTGACCATGAAAAGAATGCCTCTCCCCCTGAAGGGAAAGGTGTATGCCTCATGTGTTAGAAGTGCAATGACGTATGCCTCAGACTTTATATTGTCCTTGTCCCAATTTTGGTTTGTTTAGTTTGCAAGTTTTACATTTTAATTAAAACATGGGCCATTAAAGTCGAGGATGTCAACAGAATGGAACGTAATGAGATGAGAATGGTGAGATGGATGTGTGGGGCCAGGCTACAGGATAGAATAACAAATGTTGAGCTGAGGAGACGTTTAGGTATAAAGAGTATTAGTGAGGTGATGCGTACAAGTAGACTGGGATGGTATGGACATGTGGAGAGAATGGATGAACAACATTGGGTGAAAAAATGCAGGTCTGTGATTGTGGAGGGAGCTGCACCAAGGGGTGGACCGAGGAAGACCTGAGATCCGATTATACATGCCGATCTCAAATCCAAGAACTTGACAAGTGAAGCAGCCCTTAACAGGGTTGCCTGGAACGCCACCATTAGGACAAGAGACTGAAACTGCACTTATGTGTGGAACACTCAGTCTTAAAATTTTATATATGTATGTATGTAACGATAGTGCTATCGGGTAGGTACCTGTGAGCATAGCATGGACACATGGCTCCTACCAACTGCTACCCTACAAATAACCTACATTTATAGTACAGTAGAACCTCGCTCTTTCGGACTAATTGGGGGAGACACCTGTCCGAAAGTGTCAAAAGTCCGAAAGGGCCGAGTCCGAACTCACACTTCAGCCTTTCAGACAAATCCGAAAGGCTGAAATAATGTTCGAAGTTTATAAGTCCGAAACTCGGCTCTTCGGTCCGAATGCGAAATCATTTTTCTCAGCCTTTCAGACAAATCCGAAAGGCTGAAGCATGAGTCCGAAGTTTATAAGTCCGAATACACATTCACCTAACCAAACAAGTCCGAAACTCGGCTCTTTGGTCCGAATACGATTTAATTTATCTCAGCCTTTCAGACAAATCCGAAAGGCTGAAGCATGAGTCCGAAGTTAAATGTAGTCCGAAAAGTGTAGTCCGAAAAGGATGGAGGTATTTTCTCAGCCTTTCAGACAAATCCGAAAGGCTGAACCATGAGTCCGAATTGAAATGCTAGTCCGAAAGTCTGAGAATTCCGAAAGAGCGAGGTTCTACTGTACAAATAAATTAAGGGTATAATAAAGGCAAGCAATTGATACTATCAAAAGTGAATACAGGTAGATACAATAAAATAAAGTATAATAATTGCAAAATATGAAGAAGCAACAACAGATTTAAAAAAAGAGTATTCTTTTAACAGGAACAATGTATTTTATAAAAACTCAATAATAACAATAGAAGTAGATAAACAATCAATAAATACAGACCAACAGTTAGCATAGGTTATACGAAAAACTTCAATTTAAAAATGTTTGATTAAAATTATTGATATCAAATACCGTAAAGTGGGGTAACTTCGGACTTGGGTCATAACTTCGGACATCGGCGATAATAAGTAATTAGACATTGTCATTATATAATGGAAAATCTGTTTATTTATTTTTTTGTGGGGTCTGTTTAGAGAAATGGCAAAGGAAGAGCATGTAAAAGTCCTAGGGAACTGACATGAGTATATGTACACGAAAAAAATATTATATATGTGACGAAAATATGTACATTTTTCGCTACCCTGCCAAACTTCTATCACCCTGAAGAAATTTGTTTGTATGAATGATGTTGTGACTGATATAATTTTGTAGTAACATTACCAGAGACAACATCCACCAAAGGAAATTTGTTACACTTGTATAACGCTCTAACATTAGAACAGTATCATTTAACCAATTGTGTTTAAAAAAAAAAACATGGTAACTTCGGACATGGAACAAAACAATCGTTTGTTATTATTTGCCCTATGAAAATCATTCATAATACTTTTACATCATTAACATGGTGGTAAAAGATCAAATCATCATTCTCTGAGTCCAAAAACCCATAAAAATATGATACTATGCTAACCGATTTATGTATTTCGGATAATTCTGGATATATAATATATATAAATTAGGAGAGGCATATATCTTGTCCAAAAAAAAATTTATCTGCCGAAAGAAACACCAACAAATACGTTATACCTATAAAAATGCTCAAATTCATAAAAGTGTATATGCATTGATATATTATACATACCTATATATTTTCACTAGGCCTAGTTAATTTTCAAGTTATTGATTTGACAGCATTGGTTATTTTTCCTGCTCAATATTTTCTAGGAGTGAGCTCGATGCCTAACGAGAACAGATCCAAACAGAATATATGTTAAACATCGTATATATCCCCCTCCTATACTGATTATACAGGCCTAAAAGTATTGACTGTGCATTTTCCACTATAACATCGGACAAGAATAAGCAGCAATAATAAAATATTCATATAAAATAGTAGGAGCCGAAAAATGAATGAAATAAGGCCACGCACGTAGGTCCGAAGTTCTCCTCCGTTCGTCCGAAGTTATCTCAGCTTTCTTGGCAACCATTTTCCATAAGAAATCACCTATGTCCGAAGTTAGCCATACAGGTCCGAAGTTATCAACTTTTCAAGCAAACTTCGGACATCATTTAGGATAAGGATAGCTCTCTTCTTATGGGGGATAATTTTAGGAGGCTTCCTGGATTACGGCGCACTATCACCATACATCACTTGACCTAGTTAAATCTCTATAATGTGTTTACACTCAGGAGAAATAGTTAAAAAACATCGAAAAATGTCCGAAGTTACAGCATTTTACGGTACTGTATAAGAATACAGTCACAATAAATAACCTTAAAAGAGGCGGGTGCCCGACCCCGAAAGGGGTTGAAATAGGGGAGCTATCCCCCCGCCAAAGGCGGCTTTCTAGGGCCTTTCCTAGCTGATGCTGAGAGGATTGGGTTCTAGTCATGTGGTGATGGGCTGGTCTATCAGAGTGAGAACTGAGCGATCTCTGCCATACCCATAGCTTACTCTGACTGTTCCTTTAACTTATATATTTTCTAGATCTCGAGTGACGGCGTCTTTTCCGTGGATTGACCTCCCAATCTACCAAGATTGGAAGCCAAAGCGTCACATTTTTCCCTTGCCCCTCAACTTTCTCTTCATAATTGCTGAGGGGCACAGGGCCCTGGGTGGGGCTTTGGTTTCCCGGGCATTTCCGCACCCTCCTCAGCTCCCCGCCATGGAGTGGCTTCGGTCACCCAGGCTTTATTGTGGTCGGCAGGGAGGGTTCTGTGGGGGCGCTCGGTTATGGCCTTGGAATTGCTCAGGGCCTTGGGGCTGTTCGGCCAGGCAGCTTGGGGAACAACAACAACAACCTTAAAAAGATTAAATTTATGCCATAATTTACTTGCATTAAAACCTCTGTCTACTAAGAGTCTGTATAGGAACCTAGTTCTGGCCCAAAAGTCATCTACTTAAGTGGAAATTTTACAAAATCTTATTAGTTGGGAATAAAAACAATTATAAGTTATTTTATTATCAATATTACTACTAGGGAAAGGAAAGTTTATTATGTTAAAATTAAAATTGTCAACTTTATGATATACTAAGTATGCACTGTTGATTATCAATATGAATATTTATATCAAGAATATTTTCAACTTTATCATTTACATTCCTTTGTGTGAGGGGGATGGAATTTAGATAAATTAATTTAGTGATTTGATGAAAATCTAACATATTACTGTACAAACGAGAATATCGTCAATATATCTACTATTATTACTTAATAATTTAGCAAGTGCTAATTTTTCTAGTATGTTATATTTCTTGCTACTGTCAACTAAATCTTTTTATATATTTAAATTCTAAAGCAAGCAAGAACAAATCTGCAATTAAAGGGTTAGCATTTCCACCCATAGGAATTAAATTGTAAAACTTGCAAAATACCTAATATTTGTTTGAAAATGTAGGGCCCGAATCTAACATAAGTATTGAAAAGGAGGAATTTTAGGGAATCTTTAAGTTTAGTTCTATCAAAATATCCTGAACTAGTGGGAATAGAGCTAAGTGATGCATAAATAAAATACCGGTATGAATACACATTTATGAAATAATTCTTAACCCGTACTGTACCGTAGGATACAGTACCGAAAGTCCCCAGCAGTCCCAAGCAATGTGGCCAAAATGGCAGGAGAGTCCACCTTTCCACCTCCAGAGATGAGGCAACACTGGCCCTCCCACCCTTCAGTGGGTCTCATATAAGCTGAGAAGTGTTGCTATACCGGGAGCAGTGCTTAGGCGGTCGTGGTAACTGGTACAGCCTTGTACGGGCAGTTACAAGGAAAGTACATTACTGACGACTATATCCGTCGCTGGGACTGGGGAGTTACTTATCTACTGACGACTATAGTCGTCTCTGGGATTGGAGGGGTTAACAAATCTGTCTAAGTGCAATTCTATTATAAAGCTATCTATCTATATACTCAGGCCCAATCCCCATTTTTCCTGTTTTTTTTTTGTCTTTGTTTTTTTTTGGGGGGGGACTCAAGACAGAGCCCGAATAGGGACAACACAACAGAAAACAATGAACACACAAAAACAAAATACAAATTCACACACATCTAGATCATCCAGGAGAAGACCCAGAAACCAGGGTCACCAAGGTCCTTCCAGCACTCCCCCGGCCGCCGACCAACCGGAGAGGTTCCGATCTCAGCAGGCAAACATGCAGCGGAGCCGAAGCCACAAGCCCGCCCACCACACTTCCAGGCGCACCCTTCATATAAACTGTCTCCCCGGGCCAGGCGCCTGATGGACTTTTATCTAGTCCAACTTGCGCCCGACCCCTTCCCCTAAATGACCACGTGTTCACTCATCTAATCACAAGCATTCTCCATTCATTCCTGTTTATTACCACTTTCCTTGCCTGATCTAGTCATTCCACTATCATCCAAAGCTTGTTTTACACAGTCTCTCCATCTCAATTGGGGTCTTCCTACTCTTCTATCTCCCTTTGTATCTGACTCACATATTCTCTTTGTAAGCCTTTCATCTTCCATTCGTTCAACATGACCATACCAGGTCAGCACCCTTCTGTCCACTCTGGCTGACAAATGTTCCTGCTGCCCCACTCTCCTACGTATCTCTTCATTCCTCGATCTGTCTCTACGAGTAACTCCACACATACTCCTCAAGCAGCTCATCTCATCACAAATCCAAGAACTTGACAAGTGAAGCAGCCCTTAACCTAAGAAGTGCGCATGGGGGTAATTAGACACCTCTCCCTGTGCTGACGTATTTGAGCTGTTTCCATCACTAAAATATTCATTTTACCATATATAGCATTAATACTTATCCATACGCGCCTATTATGGGTTGATTATAAAGGTATTAACCTGAAACAACAATAAAACGAGTGAAAACAGCGTTTGGATGGTCAAAATAGGAGATACAGGCCGCGAGTTATATAATGTATGGGTGAGGCAACCTGCTTTCCCGCCAATTTCCCCCAAGGCCACTGAGACACAGTCGATCGATACTCTCTCTCTCTCTCTTGCACTCGCTTGCTAACAGTGATGACAAGGCCCTGCTTGCAACTCGCTAATGTTAGCACGAAAATATACCTCAGAATAAGGGAATAACAGGGGAAATAGGTGATAACTGAAGGAGGGGAGGAAAGTGGGGAAGGAGGGGAGGTAGAGGAGTGATATTTTGCATGGCCCAGGGGCAAACAAAATTATTTATTTTTTCCGATGTTTAACCCTCTCACCACGGAAGGCCTCTTGAACGCCCATAAAAAAGCATATAACAGCTGCCCGGAAGGCCTCTTGAACGCCCAGTGGTTGAAAGCCTGTGAGCTTCGTGTGCGAGGCGTCGGTCCGACGCATGTAAACAACAGCCGGCTGGACCGACGCCCCGCATCTCCGGCCACAAGAAGGAGAGCGTCGCTTGTTCGTGTGTGCCTGTATGTTGTTGTTAAGTATCGAAAAGTGGTGTAAAGTGGCTGTTTTGGCCATAAAGTTATCTCCAATGAAATCATCATCACAGCTCAACCAGTTGACTTAGAGAGCTCTACTTAATGCCATTCTACAGGTAAATAACACAGTTACGCTTGGGGATGCACGGGAATGCGGGAAGCAGTCTGATTAACGAATATACGGTAGCCTAGCCTAGACGTTTTTCGGCCAAAACACCCGGGTTTCGAGGAATATATATATAATACATAGCCGGGGCTGGAGGGTTAAAGTTGATTTGTTTTTTTCTCTGACTCTTAAGAGTCTTCCCGCAGTCCGCCGGGGGAACTCTTAAGAGTCTTCCCGCAGTTCCCGGGTTAACAGGGTTGCCTGGAACGCCGCCACTAGGACAAGAGACTGAAACTGCATGTCTTTGCCATTGACATGTTTCCCTAGACCCAACCTCAATTCAATGGCATTCAAATCAGCTGAACTGAAAAGGTACTTGCTGGATCTTGATACCTATGGTGGCACAGACCCGGATGGGTTTTTCCCTCTCTCTTTTAAAAAGGTTGCAGTGGTCTTGGCATTAGGCATTGGCAGTGGTGTTTAGGTTGCTTTTGAAATCAGGTAGTTTTCCTCTTTGCTGGCGTAAGGCTATTATCACTCCTATTCCAAAGGGAAATACTGCCTCATCATCTCCTAATGACTATCGCCCTATCTCCATTACACCTATCCTATCCAAGCTCTATGAGAGGCTTTTGTCCAGACGCCTTTCCTCTTATTGTTATAGTCATAATTTGATACCAAACTCACAGTTTGGTTTTCGTAAGGGACTGGGTACATGTGATGCACTTCTGACACTCACCCATGACTTGCAATCTTCATTGGACCAGGGACATGAGTCTCGCGTCGTGGCTATTGACTTTAGTTCTGCTTTTGATTTAGTCAACCATAAAGCACTTCTGTTTAAGTTACAGCTCATTGGTATTGGTGGCAATGTTTTAAGGATCTTTGAAGATTTTTTGACGAAAATATCTCAGTCTGTGGTCATTGATGGGTGTCATTCCCCTTCTGTTACTGTTGTTTCTGGTGTTCCACAAGGCAGTGTCCTTTGGCCTTTGCATTTTATTATTTTTACTGCTGACCTGTGTTCCGAGCTTGAAAATAAACTAATCTCCTATGCTGATGCTACAACTTTATATGCGTCAATTGCATCACCAATAGATCGACACGTAATTGCTACTGCTCTGAATAGGGATTTAGCCAAAATTACATCATGGTGTGAACTTTGGGGCATGAAACTTAATGCTAGTAAAACACACTCCATTATCATCAGCAGATCTCGTACCTTGGATCCTCCCCATCCTTATCTACAAGTTTCTGGCGAGCAAATTGAGAATGTGGATACTCTGCGTTTGTTAGGAGTTACTCTTGATCCCAAACTTACTTTTGAAAAGCATATTCGTTCTTTCTCCTCTTCCATTTCCCAAAAAATTGGTCTGCTTCGCAAGGTTTATAAAACATGTCTGCATGTCTGCCTGCCGAGATCGGAACCTCTCCTGGTGGTCAGGGGCCGGGGGAGTGCTGGAGCGACCTTGGTAACCCTGGTCTCTGGGTCTTCTCCTGGGTGACCTGGATGTGTGAGAGTTTGTGTTTTTTATCTGTGTTTATTTTTTGTTTTATGTTGTTTTTGTGTTTTCCCTGTTCTTGCTCTGTCTTGAGTCGGCTACCCCCAAAATGGGGATTGGGCCTGAGCATATAGATAGATAGATAGATAGATATTTAAGCTTGATATCCTCCACTGCATAATATGTTATCTGTGTTTAATATGTGTATATGTACAGTACAGTATACAGTGTATGTTTTTATTTTTTCCTAAGTTGCCATAGTCTCTCTCCAGTGCCTCCGGGTGTTTTGTGTGGATTGATCTTGATGGTGTTTCTGCACCCTGGTTGGAGACTTCGGCATCTCATATAATAATAATAATAATAATAATAATAGTATGTGTGGAACACTCAGTCTTAAAATTTTATGTATGTATGTATGTACAGTATGTATGGCATGGCGAGCAAGGGTTTAAGAGTCAATATTAACAAAACCAAGGTTATGCATTGTAGATTGAGACGATGTAATGTGGAAAAGAGTGGTGTATACCTATGTGCAGTGTGTGGAAAGGGTGTGGGCGCTAACTCGATTCGGTGTAGCGTTTTTTTTTGTTTTTTTTTTCTATGTGAGTGAGGGAGGCAAAAGGCAGAACTGCCTATAGCGAGTGCCTTCCCTAAAGTTGAAAGAGTGACAGGGCCAAAATCAAGGGACGTTCGAGCCAAAATGCCTGGACACACAGAGTTTGAAGTAATTTAAGTCATAGGAATAGGGAAAGACTGATTCTGGGAGAGAGTTCCAGAGCTCAGCTGTTGAATAGAAGAAAGACTGAGAGTAACGTTTCACTCTTGGGTTGGAGAGTTGCACAGAGTAGGGGTGGGATTGTGTTGCAAGACGGGTACCACGTGCCCTACGTAAAGGAGGTGGAATACACTGGGAAAGCTCTGAGGAACACTGATTATTATAGTAGCGATAGAATAGCGAGAGAGATGCAACATTGCGGCGAAGAGAGAGAGATTGCAGAGAGTTGGTGAGTGGACGGGAGTTAATGATACGAAAGGCCTTCCTTTTAATTTTGTCTAGGAGAGCGGTGTGAGAGGAACCTCCCCACACATGTGAACAATACTCAATACAAGGACGCACTATGCCCCTGTACAGAGCAAGAAGCTGTGCAGGGGTAAAGAACCCCCTAAGGCGGTTGAGCACACCCAGCTTCTGGGAGGCTGCCTTAGCAAGACTGGTAATATGGTCCTTCCAACTGAGAGCAGAAGAAAAAAAGACACCAAGAATATTGAGAGAAGATGAAGGATTGATTTTTGTATTGTTATTGTTGAAGAATAAGGGATAGTCCGCAGGGAGTTCCTGATGGGTATAGATGGAGAAATTGGGTTTTGGAAGCATCAAAGTTAACAAGGTTTTCTCTGCCCCAATTGGAGATAGTAGTTAGATCAGAATTTAAGTGTTCTATGGCTTCATTCCGTTTGTCGTTGAGGAATTGCTGGCTTGTGCGTTCTGAAAAACTAATGGAGTAGTGTAAGGTTGAGTCATCTGCGTATGAATGGATGGGAGTTGAGGTACAGTTGAGGTCATTTATAAAAATTAGAAAGAGAATAGGAGATAGGACAGAGCCCTGAGGAACACCAGAGTTTATAGGGTGAGGAAGTGAGCGATGGCCGTCCACAACCGCAGCTATGGAACGGCCGGAAAATTAGAGACAAAGGCACAGATGGAGGGATAGAAACCGAAGGAGGGTAGTTTAGAAATTAAAGATTTGTGCCAGACTCTATCGAAGGCTTTCGATATGTCAAGTGCAATAGAAAAAGTCTCACCGAAGTCCCGAAAGGAGGATGACCAAGAGTTAGTAAGATATGAAAGAAGATCACCAGTCTGTCAATATTGGGTGCACCATGGGAGTAAGCACTGTAGTAGAATAAAAGGACCCCTGCCGAAGGATGAGTCAGAAATTGAGAAATTTGAGTGCGTAGTGTGCAAGGGCGAGCTTGTGTTAAATGACGATCCTGTGGCTGTGAATTTTGAAAATAAGTCATTGGAGTTGGTGGACAAGTTTTGTTACCTAGGAGATATCATCTCTGACGGTGGTGGGGCCGAGGCTGCCACTGTCGCTAGAATTAGATGTGGCTGGGGGAAGTTCAGAGAACTGCTGTCAATTCTGACCATGAAAAGAATGCTTCTCCCCCTGAAGGGAAAGGTGTATGCCTCATGTGTTAGAAGTGCAATGACGATGACGTATGCCTCAGAAACATGGGCAGTTAAAGTAGAGGATGTCAACAGAATGGAATGTAATGAGATGATAATGGTGAGATGGATATGTGGGGCCAAACTGCAGGATAGGATAACTAATGATGAGCTGAGGAGATGCTTAGGTATAAAGAGTATTAGCGAGGAGAGGCGTACAAGTAGACTGGGATGGTATGGGCATGTGGAGAGAATGGATGAACAAAATTGGATGAAAAAATGCAGGTCTGTGATTGTGGAGGGAGCTGCACCAAGGGGTGGACCGAGAAAGACCTGGGATTGGACTATACGTGCCGATCTCGAATCCAAAAACTTGACAAGTGAAGCAGCCCTTAACAGGGTTGCCTGGAACTCTGCCATTAGGACAAGAGACTGAAACTGCACGTATGTGTGGAGCACTCAGTCTTAAAATGTTATGTATGTATATATGTACAGTACCTGTACTGTATGTACTGTAGTGATTACAAAATGTTTATGTAAATTTCTAAAATAAACTTTAAGCTTATTATAATTATAATGTAAAACTTTCAAAATAAACAAACTAAAACTGGGACGATAAAAGATAAATGCAAAAGAACTGATCAAAATCGCTATGTGGAAACAACGCTTAATAAAATAAAATTTTGAAATAAAAGAACACAATCCACCAAATAGGGTGTACACAACTACATGAGCAAGTCAATTTGTTTCCCAAGTAAACTGATCGCACATATAACAATGAACCTCGTCAGGTTTAAGGAATTAGTCAATTTGGGAAGTCCGGGACGTTCTGGTAAATAATTTACAAATCCGAAAGATTAAATTAATTATTTAAAGATAAAATTATATATTTAATTAACTTTATCAATAATTTTGACCATGCTTCTAGCACCCTTGCATTGCAATACAAATTTGTTATCAATTTCTTTTTTAATCTATTCACTGAAAAAATAATATCTTTTAAAATTTTGTCCCACGTAACTTTATTATTCCCTATTCCTAATGGAATCATATGAATTTGACAATTTCATGATAAAAAACTAAAAGCTAGTTAAATGATGATAACAAAATATTGAGGTTGCCACAATTGCTCAGTTCAGACAGGCCAGTTTGAATATGTTGCTAAGGTCGCTAAGGTTGTGTTCGACACTCATCTATTGGCACCGAGGCCGACCCTCGTTCTGGGTGGTGTGCATGTCTGTGAGGCAGGACTGTGAGTGATTCCGCCTTATGTACTGTACTGTATTGTGAACCTACTCTAGAGAGGGAGAGGAGATAAGTTAAGATAAGATAAGAAAAGAGGAGTGAAAGAAAGAGTTGTTAGAGACAGCATGGGTAAGAAGAACAAGACTATGCAGCACTATGTGTAACTCAGCTATATCCTAAGTGAACTTACCCTAGCCGGTGAAACATAGAGCTCCCCCTGACTGACTCCTCGGCCCCTGGCAGCGAACCAGAGAGCACAGCCGATACTGTCATCCAGTACCGAGGCCAGGGGGTGGAGAAGGTGTCTCACGGTTGTCTCTCGAGCCTCATACACCTCCTCCCGAGTTATATCTATCTGGAAAGTACATTACTGTTAATTAAAATGTAAAACTTGCAAACTAAACAAACCAAAATTGGGACAAGGACAATATAAAGTCAAATTAAATTATCAAAATCGCTATGTGGAAACAACGCTTACTAAAATGAAAATTATTAAATAAAAGAACACAATCCACCACATAGGGTGTACATTACTACATGAGCAAGTTAATCTGTTTCCCAAGCAAACTAATCGCACATATAACAACGCACTATCGTCACGTTAAAGGAATTAGTCAAGTTTGGGAAGTCCGGGACGTTCTGGTAAATTTTACTAAACTCTGCATGAATAAAGAAACTACATGTTAAATGTCAAAATATTATTTAAAATCAAATTTGCAACATGACAAGACATTAACAATAGTACAAAATACAAATATTGATAAGATATCTATACTATTACAAAATAATATATAAAATTAAAATGTAAAACTTGCAAACTAAACAAACCAAAATTGGGACAAGGACAATATAAAGTCAAATTAAATTATCAAAATCGCTATGTGGAAACAACGTTTACTAAAATGAAAATTATTAAATAAAAAAACACAATCCACCACATAGGGTGTACATTACTACATGAGCAAGTTAATCTGTTTCCCAAGCAAACTAATCGCACATATAACAACGCACTATCGTCACGTTAAAGGAAGTAGTCAAGTTTGGGAAGTCCGGGACGTTCTGGCAAATTTTACTAAACTCTGCATGAATAAAGAAACTACATGTTAAATGTCAAAATATTATTTAAAATCAAATTTGCAACATGACAAGACATTAACAATAGTACAAAATACAAATATTGATAAGATATCTATACTATTACAAAATAATATATAAAATACAGTACAGCACTCACTAACGATAGTGCTATCAGGTAGGTACCTGTAAGCATAGCATGCCTCAAGTGACCCCTATCAATAACTACCCTACAAATAACCTACATTTATCGCACAAATAAACTAAGGAAATCGCAATCTATTTACATCTATCTGGGGAGTACAGGATTCTACAAGCTGTTCTGGTACTTTATATCTGAATACAGTACTGTAAATATCTATTTGAGGAATGGAGTACCGGTACTCTTATTACTTTACTATACATCTATCTAAATGCAAGGATAGGCTGTATCTTAGTAGTACCAGTACAGATTTTTTATACATTTTATGTAGTGTATGGGGAGAATTAGAATCAAGAAATTTTATGTCTACTTGAGGAGCTAATAAACACTGTATGAGGAACATGGGGAAAACCGGTAGGTAATGAATAATTTTGTAATATCACCAACCCACCAATTAACTTTAAAATAAAACTAATTAATGAAATCAATGAAATAAATAAATACATGTGGTACTCCCAGGATTCGAACCTAGGATACTCACACTGAAATCCAGCGCACTAACCATTACGCTATGACACTATCATTTAAAGGGCATAGGTCATGAAAATCCCATTCTGTTTTATCACTGTCTGAAGCATGTTAAAGCATGATTGATACTGCACAGTTGTTGTTGTTGTTGTTGTTCCCTAAGCTGCCTGGCCGAACAGCCCCGAGTCCCTGAGAAAGGCCATGGCCACGATCGGGCTTTCCCACAGAGCTCTCATTGAGTGTAGATTGTGTTGTTGGCGTAAGTGGTTGTGTGAAATGCAGTCTTCTATGATGTGTTTAATGGTATGGGGTGCTGTGTTACATCCCGGGCAGGCGTCGACAACGGAGTCATCCAGTCTCTTCTGATAGCTCAGGAGAGCTGGATGGTGTCCGCATCTCAGCCTGGCCAGGTGGACTCTGTCCTCGCGAGGAAGGGAGGATTCGGAAGGATGGATTTCGGGAGGTCGTGCATGCAGCTGTGTGTTGTCTGTGAGTGAGTGGATGGATCGGTGAGAGATATGAGTATGGATGTGCTTCTGGAAGTTGGTTCGGGGTGGGCAGGGAGGGAGAGAGGACAATAATTGTGTGTGATACCGTGTGCTGGGTGTTGTTTTGATATTTCTTGGTGTCTGTGGGTGTGTTGCCATGTAGTTTAGTGGGTGGTCTTGGTTCGTGGAGGCTGCTGCCAGGAATTGAGTGCCTCTCATGTCCAGATGGTCTTTGACTTTGAGGATTTTGGTTTCTTGATGTAGGTGATCTGTGGGTGCAGTAGCTGTGCAGCCTGTAATGATCTTCAGGGCTTTGTTTTGAATAGTCTGTAAGGTCTTATGATGTGTTTCAGCTAGGTTAGAAGCCCAGGCTGGGCTTGCGTATTCCATCACTGATCTTATGTATTGTTTATATACTGTGGTGGTAGTTTCTTTGTTGTGTCCAAATTTTGTGTGAGCAAGTGACCTGAGGGCGTTAAGTCTGGGTGTCAGTTTCTTTTTAATGTTTGTGGTGTGCTGTTTGAATGTCATATGAGTATCATATGTTACTCCTAGGATTTTGGGTGTGTGTGTATGTGTTAGGGGTGTGTTGTTTATGGTGAGTTGAGGGATGTATTCGTGTTCTCCTGTCCAACTTGTGAGCAGGGTTGCGGTGGATTTGGCTGGGGCTAGATTAAGTCTGTTTGTAGTGCACCAGCCATGTAGTGTGTTGAGATAGGGTTGAAGGAGATCTGTTGCTCTTTTTGGGTCATGGTGTGTGCATGTGAGTGTTATGTCATCTGCATAGGAGGCTAAGTTTATTTGGGGCGTATTGGGTGTAGTTATATCGTGCATGTACAGATTGAAGAGTGCGGGCGATAGGACGGATCCTTGTGGGACTCCGTTTGGAAAGTTTCTGATTTTAGATGACTGACCGGCAAAAGATACGTGTGCACATCTGCCTGCTAGGAAGTTGGCCAGCCACCGTTTTGTGTTGTTGTGCATGTTTGTGTTGTAGATTTTGTTTGTTAGGTTGTGGCGGGGGATGGCATCGAAGGCTTTACTAATGTCGAGTGTGGCTAATAGTGATCTGTGTGGTGGTCTAGCTGAATTGATGCCGTCGAAAGCTCTTTGTGTAAGGTCTGTGAGAAGAGTGTTTGTGGAGTGCAGTGGCCTAAAGCCATGTTGTGTTGGAGCTAGGGGTAGGTCAGGTGTAATTAGTTGTAATACTAGGCGTTCCATGACTTTGGAGGGGGAGCAAAGGAGTGTGATGGGGCGGTGCGAGGAGGGTAGCGTGGGGTCTTTGTTGGGTTTGGGGAAAGTGATGATGATACCATGCTTCCAAATGTCTGGTATTGTGTTGTGTGAATAGCTGTAGTTTGATATGTTAGTGAGTGCTTGTATGCCTTGTGGTCCCAGGTGTCTGAGGTGTATGTTGCTTATGTTGTCTAGGCCACAGGCGGGTGAGTGCTTGAGATTGTTGATGATATGCTTTGTCTGGTGATTGGTGAAGGGTGTATAGTCAGGGTCTGTGGGGAATTGTCTCTTACGTCGGATGACACGTCGGTCGTCTTTGTGAGGTTTTAGGTGGCTGACATGTGAAAAGTGATTGATGAGAGTGTTTGCTTGTTGTTTACATGAAGGAGTAGAGTCTGTTGTTGTGATTGCAGCATGTGATTGTGTTGTGTTGCTGTTGGAAAGTGTGATGCTGTTTAGTGTTTTGTATAGTTTTTTGGGGTTTGTTTTGTGATCAAGTGTTTGTAGGAAGTTATTCCAATTTAGTTTTTGTTGTTCTTGTATTTTGTTGTTAGTTTGGGTGTTGAGTGCTTGAATTTGTTGTGTGATGTCTTGTGTGTGGGGTGCTGGGGAGTGTTTCAGTATGTCGCGTTGTCTGATGAGGTTTTTAATTTCTGGTGTGAAGTTGGGGTTGTGTCTTTTTCTGTTACCTCTTGGAATGTGTTTCTTGTCAGCGTTTTGGATAGTTTTATTGAGTATGTGTACATCATTGTTGATGTTAGTGATGGGTGTACTGTTTAGAGTTGTGAAGTGTTGTTCTGTCTCATTTGTGAATGCTTCCCAGTTAGCTCTTTTATAATTGGTGTATGTGTGTTTGTGGCTAGCTGGGGTGAGTCTGGTTTTGGTGGTGATAATGATCGGGAGGTGGTCAGAGCCTAAGGTTCTGACCACCCTCCAGGATGTTATGGGGGCGAGTTCTGGGGAGCAAAAGGTGATGTCTGGAGATGATGGGTTATAGAGGGCTTGGTGAGGAATATGGGTATGTTGATGGATGTCGTTAAGGATGATGAGGTTATCGGTTTGGTTTTGTAGTACCAGCCCTCTGTCTGTGTCGGGGTTGTCGACAAACCAGGCCGACGTCTTGGCGTTGAAGTCACCACCCAGGATGATGTGTGGGGTGTGTGGGGTGTTTGTGATGTGTTGTAAGTGTGGTCTGTATTCATTTGGTACTGTAGGGGATGTTTGGGGAGGGATGTATGTGTTTATGATGGTTATGTTGGAGTTGTTGCCAGTGCGTATTTTAATTGACTGTATTTCTGTTGTGTTATCATTTGGGGGGAGGAGTGATTTGGTTTGTACACTGGTTACTATGTATGATATTTCTTTGTGTACCAGGGTGATGAGTCCACCGCCCCCGCCGACAGCCCGGTCTTGTCTGATGGTGGTGAAATTATGAAATGTGGGTGTTTTTTGTGTTGTGCACAGTTGTCTTGGTTTGTCATAAATTTTGATCTAAAATAGTAAACAAAGCCATGTAAGATACTTTAAGCTTAGAAAGTTGATGGCAATCCCTGTCGCCTATAGTGATAAAGGAATTAGACCGCGAGTTTTGAAGCTGTTTTGATATTGCCTTTATCTAGCTTACCCTGATATATTTTGTACATGATGAAGTAATGTTAAGGCAGTATTTGTTAGTTATATCACACAAGTGTAAACATTTTCTATCCTTAAGTATCTATCAATACAATTATTAATATTTTGGTCTTGTTAATCACAAATAAATACGTATTGGCAGCTCAATCCATATGGAAACACTAGCGGTACCATCCCTAACGGTACACAGGTACTTTTTTACAACAGCGTACGACCAACGTATCAAAATATTCTATCTTTATTTTAACTTTCACAATGCATTATTAGATATCTTGCCATTATTTCTGCACTTCATTATTAAGCATATGCTGTTCATACAATTTGTCATACCCCTTTTATAAATATCTGTCCACCTTTGTAACTGCTTTCACAGTATCGAGTACTTAACAGAGATACTGAGACTCAAAATGGTGGCCAGTGACCTGACTCCTGAAACTCTTTGACCGATTGTGTTATTCTATGGGTACCCCAATACCTCCCTATGCGTCATGACCGTTCGCAGCCACCTATCACCACCACCATCCAACACTGTAATGTATTTACTGTATACAGGTATTTACATTTATAAGAAACTCGGACTACTATTATTTCACATAGGAGGTATATTGCACAGAAATATTTATGATAATGAGGATAGCTGATCTTGTGAGCTATGCCCTTTAAGGAGATATGGACAATATTGAGGGGAAAAAAAAAAAAAAAAAAAAAAATCAATGAACCTACCTCTACAAAGTTCCATCTTCTATTTGGTTTCAAAGCTTGTAACTCATGCCAACACTTTCTCCCCGATATCCGATCCGGCACCTCAAAGTTGCAAGGCATACTTGCAGCATTATCTGACACATCCTTATTTTTGCTCTTCTTCTTTCCTGTGTTAGTTTGTGGAATCCTTTGTTCAAAAGCTACATTCAGTAAGTCAACACTCTCTGTTTCCGGTAAACACGAGTCTAGGAGTAAAGCAATCATGGCAGAATCAAGCCCGCCTGAGAAAAGAACTGCAATCCTTGAGTGGCTGCATTTTTTGTCTGATGTCGTGCAGTCTCGACACTTAGGGGGGCACTTGTTCACTCTACGCTGGATTGAGACCGTTAAGACCTCTGTCACTTTCTCCACCTCATCCCTCAGGCTCAAGTATAGGAATTCTAAATTGCTATTCTCTAGGGAGTCTGGTAGGGATTTTAGACACTCGATCTCGGCTTCAGATGGAAGGGTCATGTTCAAAGGAGTCCTTATGCATGATTTCATTTTCCGATCACTTGTTCTTACAAAGGAGGGCAGAGATGTGAGACTTTCCTCATCAACAGTCGACCAGGGGATAAGATGAACCTCAAAATTGGACATAATGTTAGTATTTGAGAAATCTGCATAATAAACTCCATAAGCAGGAACTTCACTGATGCCCTCTCTCTGCCGACACACTGACGACAACATAAACACAGATTTGGACGCCGAGGGAAGTTGCCACAAGAGACTGTGTCTGCCTAACATGTCACGTCCGAAGTACAGTCTCTTGCAGTCCTTTTGGAAATAGATAAATGACCATGGGCCCTTTATATTGGACAAAAATGATATGATGTCTTCCTCCTTTGATATAATGGATAACTGACTGGAAATGTATTTGGTGTCACTCATACCCTCTGGCATCTGAAATATCAAAAGAAAGGAAGCTTAACTTTTTGTTTGGATGATAACTTATAAGTACACTCAACCCTCAGCTATCACTCCTAATTGGTGCAGCTATAGTCGCGCGGTAGCCGTAACCGCGATAGCCATACTGATGAACTAATGGGAATAATTCTAATTGGTGCCTGGGTGCCGAATTTGACAACTATTTTTCGTATTTTGCGATTTTTACCTAATAATTTCCACTGAACACTAACATAACATAATAATAATTATAAGAAACATTATAAAAGTAAATATAAGAACATATTTCACCATCACATTTACCTTTTTAGGTGTGTTGAGGGATTTAGGTGGGTTGGGTTCCGAGGCTAGGGGTGGCTCATAAACTTGCTAACCCACCCTTTGGAAGCCTGAAATGCTTGGGGGTTATCCACACCAAGCTTACGAGCCACACTTTGATAAATCTCCTTGGCTGTGACCGTAATCTCACGTGTGTCCACGGGCAAGTTCCGCTTTGCCTGCTTATTCAAGTATCGCCCCAACACTTGTTCCGTCTTAAGTAGCACTTTATTAGAACTTCGAAAGGCATTCGATGCAGCAATTGATGGGGCAAGTTTCATGTGACTCTTTATGTTTTCGCGCTTTTGATAAATCCCCCTCACTGTCGATTCATTCACTCCAAACTTCTTTGCCACACTCCTTTTTGTTTCACCTTTGCCTATTAAGTCCACAATTTCCTGTTTCTGAGCATACGTAAGGTTCTTTCTCTTCTTAATGTCTCGATTTGGTGCGGTCACATTACGCTGAGCGAAGGTAGGGGGATTCGGTGGCCGTTGGGGTGGGTTAGTAGCCATTGTTCACAGGTATAAAAACACTTCACAGCTTTCACCAGACAATGGGGGTACAAGTAAGACTGAGAAATTGTAAGTATGGCGGGAGGGTAGGAGGATGGGTGGCGGCCAATCACAGCGCTTGCTTCCCATGAGTCACGCCCAATCAGGGAGCGAGTATCGTAAACGTATGCTTGCCGCCCGCCTGGGAATTCCCAAGCCCGGGAATTTCCAATTTTTTTGTATTTTTGGCCACATTTGGTGCGTGATAGCCAGCTCATAGGCGTGAAAGCCATGGTCTGACAGCTTTTGGGGAGCAGGCGATAGCTAAGTGCGTGATAGCTGAGGATTGAGTACTGTATTCTGCCTATACAGTAATTTGATTATTATTTCTGATTAGGATTTTTTTTTTATACCTAAGAACTACATTAACCCTCCAGCCCCGGCTATGTATTATATATATATATTCCCCGAAACCCGGGTGTTTTGGCCGAAAAACGTCTAGCCTAGGCTACCGTATCTTTGTTATTCTGACTGCTTCCGCATTCCCGCGCATCCCCAAGCGTAGACGTGTTATTTACCTGTAGAATGGCGTTAAGTAGAGCTCTCTAAGTCAACTGGTTCAGTTGTGATGATGATTTCATTGGAGATAACTTTATGGCAACAACAGCCACTTTACACTACTTTTCGATACTTAACAACAACATACAGGCACACACGAACAAGCGACGCTCTCCTTCTTGTGGCCGGAGATGCGGGGCGTCGGTCCAGCCGGCTGTTGTTTACATGCGTCGAACCGACGCCTCCCACACCAAGCTCACAGGCTTTCAACCACTGGGCGTTAAAGAGCCCTTCCGGGCAGCTCTGGTATGCTTTTTTATGGGCGTTCAAGAGCCCTTCCGGGAACAGAGGGTTAAAGCCGGTATCACACGAGAGCTTTTATAGTCAACATTCGATAATCAACATTTTTCTGGCAACATTTCGGGAGTACAGGGTATTTTGAATTGGTATCGGAAACTAGACTGGTGATAGATGAAATTAGGTTACCGAAATATTATAAATGTTGACCTCATAAGCTGCCAGACCAGTGTCGAGGGAAAAAGCGCTCGCGTGATACCGGCTTTAGACACACTTGAGGCTATGCTGAAAGACTGTGGCAAGTCACATTTGAGGCACGGTTTTAAACTTGTACAATATTGCGTCAGTGGCGGGAAATTAGGTAACAAATAGGACCAAATGCCATACCACCACCTCCTCTCCTAACCCTCCCTCTACTCCTCCTCCCCCCTTTTACCATCTAATCCCCCACCCTTCCTCCTTTATTCCTCCTACCACCATCCCTACCACACACAGAGACAGTGTGAAGTGCGCGAGACAGTCGGTCACCCGATGATAGAGCAACAATCAGAGTGGGACTGTGTCACTCCTACTGGGAGACCAGCCAGCCTCTCCCTGGGCAAAAATATGGTGTGTACATTGGAATGTTCTTGTTTAAACCTATTTTGTGGTTATTCATTCTTCACATAAACCTTGTCCTTGAAGACTATAAACATGTGAGGCAATAATATAACTGTATACGGTAAATATAACAATTTAATTCATAATTGTAATGCCCTCGAAAATGTCCCGCACCCACAATAATACTAACCCGAGTTGACGTCAGGTATAGCGTAAAATAGTCGGAGATGGTAAGTCCAATAAACTCATCACGTGATAACACCACGAGACTATCACCTGGTTCTTAAAAATCGGACTAAGGTTGCTATACTTTTAGTACGTCCGTGGTAGTACAGTGGGTTAGCGCGCGGGCCTGGTGGTGATGGTTGGGTCACTAACCAGGGTTCGAACCCCACCCAAGGCATCTCAAAACCTGTGGGTTTTTAGGGGGGTTAAATTCCCTTCAGAGGTTCGTACCCCGCGCCAGGTACCAGGAAAAGTTGATCCTAAAGGTAGCCTGGGGATATTTCAGGAGACCATGAAATTCCCTTCACACCCAGCATTTCATTGGTGGCAGCTAGGGAACGTGACCAGGTAGCTACGTGGAGCACCCGTCACGCGAACCCTATACCAACAATATTGAGATTGCTGAGGTAATACAGCTACGATACCTTACGACCTTAAAATAGGCTAGGGACTAGCCTAGTTAAAGAAGGATGTAATGTAATGCCCTCGAAAATGTCCCGCACCCACAATAATACTAACCCGAGTTGACGTCAGGTATAGCGTAAAATAGTCGGAGATGGTAAGTCCAATAAACTCATCACGTGATAACACCACGAGACTATCACCTGGTTCTTAAAAATCGGACTAAGGTTGCTATACTTTTAGTACGTCCGTGGTAGTACAGTGGGTTAGCGCGCGGGCCTGGTGGTGATGGTTGGGTCACTAACCAGGGTTCGAACCCCACCCAAGGCATCTCAAAACCTGTGGGTTTTTAGGGGGGTTAAATTCCCTTCAGAGGTTCGTACCCCGCGCCAGGTACCAGGAAAAGTTGATCCTAAAGGTAGCCTGGGGATATTTCAGGAGACCATGAAATTCCCTTCACACCCAGCATTTCATTGGTGGCAGCTAGGGAACGTGACCAGGTAGCTACGTGGAGCACCCGTCACGCGAACCCTATACCAACAATATTGAGATTGCTGAGGTAATACAGCTACGATACCTTACGACCTTAAAATAGGCTAGGGACTAGCCCAGTTAAAGAAGGATGTAATGTAATGCCCTCGAAAATGTCCCGCACCCACAATAATACTAACCCGAGTTGACGTCAGGTATAGCGTAAAATAGTCGGAGATGGTAAGTCCAATAAACTCATCACGTGATAAAACCACGAGACTATCACCTGGTTCTTAAAAATCGGACTAAGGTTGCTATACTTTTAGTACGTCCGTGGTAGTACAGTGGGTTAGCGCGCGGGCCTGGTGGTGATGGTTGGGTCACTAACCAGGGTTCGAACCCCACCCAAGGCATCTCAAAACCTGTGGGTTTTTAGGGGGGTTAAATTCCCTTCAGAGGTTCGTACCCCGCGCCAGGTACCAGGAAAAGTTGATCCTAAAGGTAGCCTGGGGATATTTCAGGAGACCATGAAATTCCCTTCACACCCAGCATTTCAATAATGTTACTATATGCAGCCCCGAACATGCCGCAAAGCAGATGTATGCCTGACAAGGCCCTCAGGCATTTCTTGGGTTAAAGGGTATTAAAACTACCTCAAGTACCATAACTTATTCATTACAATTATGCCTTAATTTCTTGTCTTCTGGCTTACCCAAGACAATTATATTAAATTTAGGAGATGCCTCCCACAGGGCCATATACAGTACTGTACTGCAAAAAGGATTAAATAGATACCATGAAAATCAAGTAACAAATTTCTTACACGAACATACCCACAAAAGATTGCAGAGCTAAAACTTATTAAAATACTGTATTCAGTTATCAAACATTATATTTGATGTACTAGCAAACTTGTTAAGTAGCCTACTGTACTGATACTACAGTATATTCATATTATCACCAACCCAGTAATTAACTTACAAATAAACCTACTTCTATCTATCTATCTATTAGCTCAGGCCCAATTCCCACTTTTCCTATTTTGTTTTTGTTTATTTTCCTCTTTTTATTTATTTTTTATTTTTTTTTATTTTTTTTTATTTTCTTGGGGGTGGCCGACTCAAGACAGAGCAAGAACAGGAAAACACAAGACAAAATAGCGAACAAACACAGACAAAACACAAAATTCACACAGATCTAGGTCACACAGATCTAGGTCACCCAGGAGAATACCCAGAGACCAGGGTCACCAAGGTCGCTCCAGCACTCCCCCGGCCCCTGACCACCCGGAGAGGCTCCGATCTCTGCAGGCAGACATGTAGCGGAGCCAAAGCCACAAGCCCGCCCACCACACTTCCAGGCGCACAGTTCATATTAATCGTCTCCCCAGGCCAGGCGCCTGATGGGACTATTATCTAGTCCAACTTGCGCCCGACCCCTTCCCCCAAATGACCACGTGTTCACTCAACTATTCACAAGCATTCTCCATTCATTCCTGTTTATTACCACTTCCTTTGCCTGATCTATAGTCATTCCTCTATCATCCAAAGCTTGTCTTACACAGTCTCTCCATCTCAATGGGTCTTCCTGCCCTTCTATCTCCCCTTGTATCGGACTCATATATTCTCTTTGTAAGCCTTTCATCTCCCATTCGTTCAACATGACCATACCAGCTCAGCATCCTTCTGACCACTCTGGCTGACAAATGTTCCTGCTGTCCCACTCTCCTGCGTATCTCTTCATTCCTCAATCCGTCTCTACGCGTAACTCCACACATACTCCTCAAGCAGCTCATCTCCATCACATCCAGCTTTCTTCTCTCCTTTTTCTTCAGAGCCCATGTCTCAGCCCCATACATCACTGTTGGCACAACAATTCCTTGATACATTGCACTTTTTACTTTCATTCCGAGATTTCTCGTCTTCCACATACTTCCCATTGCTCCAAAAACTTTCCTTCCTTCACACACTCTCTGTTTTACCTCCATTTCCATACCTCCACTCCTGCTTATCGTTCCTCCTATTACACACCATTACTTTACTTTTATTGACGTTCACCTTCAGTTTCCTCCTCCCACAAACCACTCCAAACTCTTTGACTACCCGCTGCAATTTCTCCTCAGAATCCGCCACCAACGCTGTGTCATCAGCGAACAACAACTGATTCAACGCCCAATCTCTACCATGCTTTCCTACTAAACCCAATCCTCTTCCCATAGTTCTCATTTTCACCTCCCTCACCACACCATCCATAAACATTTTATACAGCCATGGTGACAATACACAACCCTGTCGCAAACCTACCTTTACCTCAAACCATTATTAACTCAACTCACCATTTCCTACTCTAACACATGCTCTGCTCCCTTCATAAAAACTCTTAACTGCTTCCAACAAATTTCCTCCAATTTCATAAATCCTTAACACCTTCCACATTGCTTCACGACCCACACGATCATACGCTTTTTCCAAATCTGATAATGTCTGATAATGAAAGACAGTTGGCCATGTCTACAGTTACCGAAGTGAGTTATGAACATATGAAGTCAGGTCTGTGCCGTATTTTTGGTGGTGAGACAGCAGCTGTTGGGACAAGTGTTGTGAATGTTAAAAGTGAACCTGTGTTTGTTACTGAAGGTAAAAGTGACATGAAGGAAGAGGAAGCATTGTATACAGGCGGTGTGGGTCGAGCACGGCCTTTAGCTAGAAGAGGTGCTATGAGAAGCCGTGGTAGAGGTTTTAATCATAGATATGGCAGGAAACAAAATCCTTTGGGGCCCGATGGTAGAGTGTCAAAATGTGCAGTTTGTGGTTCAAAATTTCATTGGGCTAGAGATTGTCCTGATGCATATGAGAATAAGGGGAATTTTTGTGAAAGGGATGATGCGGAAGAGACAGTGCATTTATCCATGTTTATGGGTTATGCTGGTGAGGATGACAAGCACAGTGGAAAGTTGCAGAAGCTTGTTGATGAAGCTAAGGGTTGTGCTGTACTGGATACTGAATGTTCAACAACTGTGTGTGGATCGGAATGGATTGAAAATTACATTCATGAGTTAAGTGATTATGAGAAAACTCAAATTACCGAACGCACTTCAACTTCGACTTTTACATTTGTGGATGGAGCCACAGTGCCATCGATGAAGCGAGTGACCTTGCCATGTCGGGTGGGAAATATGCGTGCGACTATCGTGACGGATGTGGTAGAGTGTAACGTTCCTTTGCTTTTGAGTAAAAAGTCAATGAAAAAGGCGAAAATGGTGTTGGATTTTGAAACGGACATGGTGAGAGTTTTTGGACAAGACAAGACAAGACAAGACGTTTGGAGTCTACGTCATCGGGACACTATCTGCTGCCCATTTCGTTCTGACTAGGCCAGAAATCCAGGAGTATCATCATTAGAAACTGGTGGAAAAGAAACTGCACTGAAGCTTCATAGACAGTTTGGTCACCCTACGTCGGCTAAGCTATTGAAACTTGTGAAGGATGCGGGAATTAACAATGCTGACTTGGAACGGTCAATAAGTGAAGTGTCTGAAACCTGTGAAGTTTGTTGCAAATTCAAGAAGTTTAGGCCTCGTCCTGTGGTGTGCCTGCCTATGGCGAATAAATTTAATGAGACTGTGGCTATGGACTTAAAGGTTCGGGGGAGACAGTATTTTTTTGGTTATGGTTGACTTGGCCACAAGATATTGCAGTGCAGTAGTAATTAATGATAAGTGTGCCTCTACCATCCTTCATGGAGTGTTTTGGAGCTGGATTACTGTGTTTGGCCCACCAAGGAAGTTTCTTACCGATAATGGGGGTGAATTTAACAATACTGATATGCGTACGCTAGGTGAGGCTTTTAACATAAAGATTATGGCCACAGCTCCTGAGAGCCCTTGGAGTAATGGGGTTTGTGAACGTAATAATGCGGTGATAGGTGATACTGTGAGGAAAGTCATGGCAGATACACGTTGTGACTTAGAGGTGGCTTTGGCTTGGGCGATTTCTGCAAGGAATGCCCTTACGAACTATTCGGGCTTCTCGCCTAACCAGCTTGTTTTTGGCTACAGCCCTGTGTTTCCTAGTGTATGGGCCAATGCTCCTCCTGCGTTGGGGATGCCTCCATCCTGCATTGTGAGAGATAACTTGAATGCTCTTTACACGGCGAGACAGGAATTTCTGAGGATAGAATCCTGTGAGCGGTTTACCAGGACTTTGCGGAACAACGTGCGCCCAAGTGATTCGAACATTGTACAGAATGGTGATGAAGTATTTTATAAGAGAAATGACGGTCATGAGTGGCACGGCCCTGGTATCGCAATCGGCAGAGATGGGAAGCAAGTTTTGGTAAGACACGGGGGCATCTATGTGAGAGCTCACGAGTGTCGTATAGCGCCGGCTCCGGGAAAGGATACAGTGGTTGAGGTTTCCAATACTGAGTTGGGCGAGAAGGAATCCAGTGAAGAATCTTCGGGAGCTGTGTCGCAATACCCTCCAGATGATGAGTCCGAGGATGGTGACATGGTGGACATTCAGCCGGCAGTAGCTGGTACATCTGGTGATCAGGCTTCTAAGATAAAGATTGGCCAGCGGATTAGAGGTATTCATGCAGAGAGTGGAGAGTCGGTGTCTGGAAAAATTGTGAGTTGTGCCGGCAAAGCAACTGGGCAGTATAAAAATTGTTACAACTTACAAAGAGACTCTGATGGCGGTATTGGCTGGGTGGATGTGCAGAAGGATTTTAGCACATGGGAAGTGGTAGATGATGATGTTGAAATGTTGATTCTGTTCCATTCTGAGGATATTTTAAAGGCCATGGACAGTGAGATTGAGAACTGGAGGAGTAATGATGTGTACGAAGAAGTTAATGACGTTGGACAAGATACTATTTCTGTCCGTTGGGTGATGACTGAGAAAATAAAGAATGGCAAGCCAGTTGTTAAAGCACGTCTAGTAGCCAGAGGATTCGAGGAGGACACTGAGGATTTACGAAAGAACTCGCCTACGTGTTCGAAGGAAGCGGTACGTCTGGCTCTTGCGTTTGTCTCGGGTAACCAGTGGGTTTGTCACTCCATGAATGTGAAGGCGGCCTATCTGCAAGGGAACATGATTGAACGAGTGATTTATCTACGCCCTCCTCCAGAGTATGCTGATGGTAGGCTGTGGAGGTTAAAGAAGACAGTTTACGGTCTATGTGATGCTGCCAGTCACTGGTATCTGCGGGTTAAGGATCAGCTGTTGTGTCTTGGAGCTCAAATGTCATCCTTGGATTCAGCATTGTTCTTCTGGAGTAATAGGGGAAACGTTGATGGCATCATATGTATATATGTGGACGATTTTCTCTGGGCCGGCACACAGGAATTTGAGCGACAAGTGATATAACCAGTGAGTCAAGCGTTCCTGGTCGGCAGCTCGGAGTCAAGAGCCTTTAGATATGTGGGTTTAAACATCATATCTGAAAGCGATGGCAGCATAACTCTTGATCAGTTCCAGTACGCTTCATCCTTATTACCAATCACAATCAGCAGACAGTGAGCACTGGTAAAAACGGGAGAATTGTCTGAATCAGAGAAGTCTGAGTATAGAGCATTAATTGGACAGTTGAGTTGGATAGCCACTCACACTAGGCTTGACATCGCCTTTGACGTGTGTGAGTTAAGTGTGGCCAGAAAACAAGCTACTGTTGCAGAATTGCTCAGGCTCAACAAGCTGATTGACAGGGTGAAGACAGATAACATGAAGCTGTATATTCCTAGATTGGGACCCATCCATGACTGCCATCTGGAATGTTTCTCGGATGCTTCGTTTGCCAACCTCGCAGGTAACGGTTCCCAGGGTGGCTTTGTGATCTTTCTGAGAGATGCCGATGATAAGAGATTCCCAATATTTTGGCAGACTAGGAAAATAAGAAGAGTCGTCAAGTCCACTTTATCTGCAGAGACGCTAGTATTACTTGAGTGTGCGGAAGCTGCTGTTTACCTCTCCAGCATTTAAGTGAAATATCTGGGAGGGGCGGGGGAAGCTACAGAATAAAATGTTATGTGGATAATAAGAGCTTAGTAGACGCACTTCACTCATGCAAAAACGTGGACGACAGGAGATTGAGGATCGACATTGCAGTGCTGCGGGACATGGTGGACAGGGGAGAAATTGAAGACGTATCTTGGGTGGAGACGTCACAGCAACTGGCTGATTGCTTGACGAAAAAGGCGCCTCACCCGGGCGGCTGCGGGCTGCAGTCAGCCGGGATTAAATGGGATAACTTCTTTGTGGTATCACATATTTGTATGTGGCTGTACTACATACCAAGAAGGGCGAGTGTGATTTACATGTCGCCCACATTAAAAGAAGAGGACGAGAGTGTTAACATAGGCAAATATGTTAATGTGTGTGGGAGTGCAAACTGGTTATATATGTGAGCAGACGATCGACACAGGAGTTTGCCCAACTAGTTTCCCGCCAAATTGCGTGGTCTACTATATGCTGACGTGTAAGAGATGATGTCACAACAGGACCGAGGTGGCGGGCTAGCTGTCAGGACGGAGTCAGTCGTTTACATACGGGTGAGTGGTGAACACGGCCATTGAGCTAATTAACACATAAAAGCCCAAAATATCTCCTTATGCTTCTCTAAATACTTCTCGCATAACTGTCTTACTGCAAACATCTAATCCATGCACCCTCTTCCCCTCCTAAACCACACTGTTCTTCTCCTATTGCAACTTCCGTACATATTATTATCCTCTCTACCAACACCCTGCCATACAGCTTTCCAACCACTGATAATACACTAATACCTCTATAACTTGAACACTCCTGCCGATCTCCCTTCCCCTTGTACAACGGCACAATACATGCACTCTTCCAGTCTATTGGTACCCTTGACATCACAAAAGCACACATTGAAAAGTCTCACCAACCAATCTATTATCACATCTCCACCCTTCTTTATACACTCTACAGCAATACCATCCAAACCTTCTGCTTTTCCCGCTTTCATTTGTTTCACTGCTTCTTTCACCTCGTTTTCCTCAATCCTTTCATTCATTCCCTGCCACCTGGGTGGCCTGGGTAACCTATCTCCATCAACCACTGCTTCATTCACTGCTTCTCTTCCATCTCTTGCATTTAGCAAAGATTCAAAATACTCAGCATATCTTTTCCTCACTTCAACTGGTTCCAGGAGCAATTGTGAGACGTGTAGAAGAATTGACCAAGTTAAATTGAAATTAATGCAGTATTATTGACCCCTTCAGTATGCTGTAGTTATCTTCTTTATGTTACTGTTTGAAGTCTTGATAGCATAGTGGTTAGTGCGCGGAATTTCGGGGTGAGTATCCTAGGTTCGAATCCTTGGGAGTACCAAATGTATTCATATTTTCACCTTTTGGAAATTACTCAGCTTCAATGACCACTCTACAAAAATATTATTGTACCACCCAATCTTGTTCATTCATAACAGAATCATAATGATGTGAATATTTACTGCTAAGTTTACAGAGTATAAGTCTATAGAACGAGTCCATTGATGTGAAGAACTAGAAATTATATAAATAGAAAACATCAGCTTTTCTTCTTCTTCTTCTTCTTCTTATTATTATTATAATTTAGGGTGAGGGCTGGTCCTATCCAGAGTGAGGTTTGGCATCCTATACCCAACCTTAGCCATTTCTGCCTGACTCTCTTACTGTCCTACTTTTCCTTCTGGGAGCAGGGTTGCTTGGAATTCTCTTCTTGAAAAATTCACCTACTAGACGAGACAGAGTAAGGGGTGAGGGAACACGAAAGTGGCCCCGGACCCTAAGGCCCGAATTCTAGAACGAGGCTTGACACCGACTTGAGAATCGGTCTTAAGACCGACTCAAGTCTGGATGTTGGACTTACTCAAGTCAGACTTACCAAGCATGACTTTGCCATATTCAAAGTCGTGGCTTAAGACGCGACTCCAGAAAGTCGGGCTCAAGTCGAAACTTTCTTTTGAAGTCGAGCTCAAGTCCGAACGATTATATACAGAGTAATTTAAGGGGTGGTTACACATGCCCGAATTTTTGCCATATGGGTGACATTAGTCACCACTACCGACGATTTCTACGGCACCTAAAATAAGGGTAGTGTAGGAACAGAGTTGCTCGTAGCACAGATTTTAATGGCACTAGCTCATGTATCCTACACTCTTTCGTTATCACTTCAAAATTAATTGGTCTTAATTCGGCCGTTTTAGCTTCCCGTTATGCTATTAGTACATCACAATCCCTATGATAAAGCTGAGCATATATACAAACCAAGGTAAGTGTGACTATATTGCTCGCTATTACCTAAAACAAGCGACATGACTGGTGATGGGCTGGTCTATCAGAGTGAGAACTGAGCGATCTCTGCCATACCCATAGCTTACTCTGACTGTTCCTTTTACTTATATATTTTCTAGATCTCAAGTGACGGCGTCTCTTCCGTGGATTGACCTCCCAATCTACCAAGATTGGAAGCCAAAGCGTCACATTTTTCCTTTGCCCCTCAACTTTCTCTTCATAATTGCGGAGGGGCACAGGGCCCTGGGTGGGGCTTTGGTTTCCCGGGCGTTTCCTCACCCTCCCCAGCTCCCCGCCATGGAGTGGCTTCGGTCACCCAGGCTTTATTGTGGTCGGCAGGGAGGGTTCTGTGGGGGCGCTCGGTTATGGCCTTGGCCTTGCTCGGGGCCTTAGGGCTGTTCGGCCAGGCAGCTTGGGGAACAGCAACAACAACAACAACAAGCGACATGAATCCAAGTCTGTTGGTAAAAGTGAAAGTCAGTGGAAGCAGCAGCACGCTCCTGATTGGCTATCTTATCAGTACCCGCATAATTTATTTATTATCTGTATTGTTCCTTATTTATTCATTAAACTAGAAATGTTTAGGTAATGTTAATGATTACTTAATAAATTACAGAGCTATCCGAATCTAAAGAGCTATTAAATATTACAGGAAACACAATAATAACGTTTATATCACGAAGTAAACACAAGCGAGATATACAAATGATAAACGAAAGAAGTAAGCGAGAGGGAAGACTGACTGGACTCGTCTCAAGCGGTTTAGCCAATTACAGGGCGCGCTTTACGTATTGCATTTTCAAAATAGGCAGTAACAGCATTTCCTCCCTTGATTGTGTTTACTATACAGTATATGTACGATTACAGTATATGTGTTTCATATGGTATTTTATTGGTTTAAGGTTCGGATATCACCTATCACATTGTCATTAGAAATATTAAAACTTATCTAGTTTAATATATAGTGTATATATATATATATATATATATATCTGTATATATACAGTATATATATACATATACCGTATATATATATATATATATATATATATATATATATATATATATATATACTGTATATATATATACCGTATACTGTATATATATATATATAGATATATAGATAGATAGATAGATAGATAGATATATATAGGCTACTGTATATGGAATGTATTTCCACGACATAGCCTACTAATGCACGCCAAACACCGTATACTGGTTGTTGTTGTTGTTGTTGTTCCCCAGGCTGTCTGGCCGAACAGCCCCAAGGTCTCGAGCAAGGCCAAGGCCATAAACGAGTGCCCCCACAAAATCCTCCCTGCTTACCACTAACAAAGCCCGGGTGACCGAAGCCACTCCAAGGCAGGGAGCTGAGGAGGGTGCGGAAACGCCCGGGAAACCAAAGCCCCACCCAAGGCCCTGTGCCCCTCAAAGGGAAAGTTGAGGGGTAAGGGAAAAATGTGACACTTTGGCTCCCAATCTGCCAACTTCTAGGTTGGCAGTAGGGAGGTCAATCCACGGAAAAGACGCCGCCACTTGAGATCTAGAAGATATATAAGTAAAAGGAACAGTCAGAGTAAGCTATGGGTATGGCAGAGATCGCTCAGTTCTCACTCGGATAGACCAGCCCATCACCACATGACTAGAACCCAATCCTCTCAGCATCAGCTAGGAAAGGCCCTAGAAAGCTGCCTTTGGCGGGGGGATAGCTCCCCTATTTCAACTCCTTTCGGGGTTGGGCACCCGCCCATAATCGTTGCTCTGAATAACTTAATTAAAGTTCAGTTTGGCTTGTCAAATTGAATGTTGTGCAGGTCTGTTTGAGAATGTGTGTGAGTGGTTGGATTGAGCAGATTTGTGAAGTCTGCGCAATATCATCAAACACACGCAAGGTTGATGGTTTGTGCAGTTGTGTGAGGTTAGAACACACTTTCAAACCACTGGTAGCCTGCACACTCATAAATACCAGTCAGAGTATGTGTGTGAATGGTCTAATAGTATATACAGTCCTGTGACTCCTGTACAATTTATCAAGCCACTAGAACATATTCATACAGGCCAGTTTGAGCATGTGTGTAAGTAGTTTGATGGTTTGTAGTCCTGTGCAGCCTTCATATATCTAAAAGCTGCTCACCTCTCTAAAGGTTTGTGCATGCTTGTAGAAATAATAAAGTCACACACATATTCACACATAACGTTAGTGTTATCTGTGTGACAGACCAAATACCATGTCTGTGTCAGCCTATAAGTTCAATATACTTAAAAATTATGTGATATATACAATTGTCCACAAAAATAAGATACAATCCCATTTAAATCACTGTTAATCTAATTGTATAATTATGTGTAACTGGGAAATCCAAAACTGCTTAAAAACACCGTAAATATTAAAATTAATTGCAACTCGAAAATTCAATAGCTCATCACTGATTATCAACATAAATATGTATGTAGCCTACAATGCCACAATACTGAAAATAATTAGTTGTCTACAATTTTAATAATCCAATACCAGTTCAAATGTTATGAAGGACACATATCTATTACAGTTTTTGGAATACTCTCAAACTGTAATACACATATAATACATACAATATATACACATATATATATATATATATATATATATATATATATATATATATATATATATATACACATACATACACATATATACAGGGTATCCCAAAATAGGCGTGCAAAATTTCAGGATATGTTTATGTGCATGATCCTCAGCTTAAAATGTTCTATAACAAACATTGAAACCGTTCATTAAAGAAATATTGAAGGTGTTATATTGTGTCCTCCCCCACACCACTGTAATGGCCTCTTCCATGTCAAATGGTTTCCAACAAGTCCAATGTGAGCTAGGTTGTCTCTAATCATTTTTGTAACCTACCTGTCCCAAAAAATTGTCAAGATTTTCCAGCCCCGGCTACGCATTACATAAATATTCCCCGAAACCCGGGTGTTTTGGCCGAAAAACGTCTAGGCTAGGCTACCGTATATTTGTTAATCTGACTGCTTCCCGCATTCCCGCGCATCCCCAAGCGTAGCTGTGTTATTTACCTGTAGAATGGTGTTAAGTAGAGCTCTCTAAGTCAACTGGTTGAGTTGTGATGATGATTTCATTGGAGATAACTTTATGGCAAAAACAGCCACTTTACACTACTTTTCGATACTTAACAACATACAGGCACACACGAACAAGCGACGCTCTCCTTCCTGTGGCCGGAGATGCGGGGCGTCGGTCCAGCCGGCTGTTGTTTACATGCGTCGGACCGACGCCTCGCACACGAAGCTCACAGGCTTTCAACCACTGGGTGTTCAAGAGCCCTTCCGGTAACCCGTATACTGGTTATGTAGGCTACTAAGTTATTTAAAGGGTACTATTTAGCACGTCGCATTAACCGAACCTATAGCTATATGCTTATATACGTTATTTGATTAAGATAAGATTACAAAGCATACATAATACATAATTTGTAATATTGAAGGAAGTATTAGGCTAACCATTGCAGTAACGAAGCTACTACTCATATTTAGTTATAACAAATACAGTAGTTTACTGTTGTAAATTATAATTGTAAGTTGATTACAATAACCAATATATGATATATGTAATCACTTAAGAGAGAATATTCTTCCCAATCTTGCCTAAATATATTGTATTTGTAGAAACTTGAAGTTGTGTATTCGTACTGTAGCCTACTTCTTGATTAAACCGTTTTTTCTCATCTGCACATCTGCACATCATTACAACAATTATGGGGCTCTGCCTGTCCACTTTGTCGGCCTTTTACAAGCAGGTTTAAGTTTTATAATTGACGAAATCGTCCATCAAGTCGATCTCTGTCAAACTCCATCGTCCCACGCCCACTTTCAAGTCTGTCTCAAGCCTACTCGGAGGTGGCTTAGGCTCAGAGGCATCGGCTCGGTCTTAGATAATCTCAAGACTCGTTTTAGCATATCAGTTTTTTTAAAGCTCGTCTCAAGTCCGACTTGAGACAGACTCAAGACTCAAGTCGGTCTCAAGCCTTGTTCTAGAATTCGGGCCTAAGAATTGGAACTTTAAATATTGTTTCTGTTCAGGCTCTGTCTCGAGTCAGCCACCCCCAGCTATGGGGTATGTGCCTGAGTATATACTGTACATACATACATACACACATTATTATTACTATTATAATTATTATTATTCTATTATTGTTTGTATTATTTTTACGATACCTGATACCCGGCCAAGATATCTCCATTCCATAGCAAGGTATTGCCGGAGTTGTCGCTGAGTGGCTGATGTTGTGGTAAGTCTCCCTGCATCCATAACACACACCCACTGGCCACACCAAATACCTGAGAAAAAAAACCCAGTATATAGTGATGATGATAATTATGTTGATAATTACAGTATGATTAATTTGTGGTGTCTCCCTACAACCATAACATACACCAGAGCTGGGCACCACAAACAAAAAGTCACATTCACAAACTCAAATCAGCAAACCCAGAACATAACTTCCACAAACACAAATCTGCAAACCTCATGTAATTTCTGGTTCTCCAAATGCAAATCTGCAAACACAAACAGGTTTTTATTATTTTTTTTCCATTTAAACTACAGAATCAAGGGTAAATCAATAAAATCAATCTGTATCGTCAATAAATATATATATTTACTTTAATATACAGTGTTGCACAACTTCCACTGACAGTGATATTAATTTTAATAATTTATATATACAATACAGTACATATATACACACAAGTTTAAAGACTACCTAATCCACAGAGAGCATGGTTAGAGGGGGCCAAAGCCCCCCTCAACCCATTATTATATCCCACGGTCAGGTGTTGGGTAAATGGTTTTCTTACCGGCCGACGGCCGTGGGATACAAATTCTACAATAATGGGTTGAGGGGAGCTTTACCCCTCGCATCCCCAATGACTTATTGTCATCATCATATATAATATCAAACCCGCAGATTGGCCCTGATTTTATCGCCAATGCAAGTCTGCCACCAAAAATGACACTTCCGTCATGGCGAAATAGGTAATTTGCGGAAGTGCCCAGCTCTGCTATATACTGTACATACATACCGGTACATAAATTTGAAAAGACTGAGTGCTCCACACGAAGTACGGTTCCAATCTCAAGTTCTAATGGCGGCGCTCCAGGTAGCCCTGTTTAGAGCTGCCTCACTTGTCAGGATTATATACTCAAGATCAGACCAGATGGTCTGATCCCACGTCTTTCTTGGTCTACCCCTTGGTGCAGCTCCCTCCACGTTCACAGACTTGCATCTTTTCACCCAACTTACTTTATCCATCCTCTCCAGGTGCACCCCACCAGAACCAGCCGCAGGGACGCACCGCGTGCGTGTACACGACACTATGACTGGCCTGGTATTATACACCAAATGACATAGCAGCCTCCTGGAGCACTACCACCATGTTAATAATGATGATGACTAGGATGATAAAGTTAATAAAGATGGTTTTACTAACTTTCTTAACTCAATGACCGAGGTCTACTTTATAAAAAATACGAACATCACTGCAGCAATTGTCATATGCCTATTGCCGATAATCTGCGTAGTACAAGGCCTGGGAGGCAGGCAAGCGGGTCTAAGCAGCGCGGGTCCGTTCCATCCATTGCCAGCCGTGTCTGGGCGAACACTACAGGAGACATCTCCAGCTCCCCTATAGACTTGGAAATAGCGAAAACCGTTGTAAATCGTTAATTTTTACTGATTTAGCCTCACCATTGCAATATAGTTGCACGGCAACCATTGGTTGTACACACATATTCAGGTGTCATTGGAAAGGTCTTTTCCTCTACTTTCAGGGATATATCATTGAAATACGTTCTAGCTTTTGTTTATACATGAAAATGTGCCGGGAATGAAGGTCACTTTTAGTAAAAAAAAAAAACGTATGGTACAGTGCAGATCAAGCAATTGTCATATGACAATTGCCGCAGTGATTGTCTTAAGAGATACCATTAACAATCTATTTCTTATTTCATTCAATACTGTCACAAATTTCACACAAATTATGCAGTGTAGTAAATATATACACAAGAAATCATACTTGTTCATTGAGAGTGATGTATGCCTTGCCCTGTTCATCAGGTCCTCGGTGGGTCAGCAGGTCCCAGTCACACTCCACCTGTAAATGTTCACCAGTGTCAGAGCTTAGATAGAACAACTTCAAAAAAGCAATTACACAACCACTAACACAATACGCTCTGGTAGAAAGAATTGTTAAAAAAGGAGTATAGGCCTACATGTGGACAAATACAAAAGCATCAGTACGAAAGTTAGGTAAAAAAGCATTACCAGGTATAAAGATATACGCTGTCAAAGAATGAATATAGCATGAAGGTTTTTTATCATATTGAAAATGTTAACACCTTCAGTCAGTACAAGACACTTTTCTTCAATATTTTATGGCCATAATTAGGTTAGATAATTTTATGCAACTTAGGAAGGATCTGCGGAACTCAAAGTTCTAATTGATATAACTTTTAGCCCTTTGAATCATAATACGGTAACAGTACTGTAGTTTTTGTATTCCATGTGAAGTTGTATACATGTATTGTTAACCAGAATAAACCCATTGGGCGGGTGCCCAACTCCGAAAGGAGTTGATATAGGGGAGCTATCCTTCCGCCAAAGGCGGCTTTCTAGGGCCTTTCCTAGCTGATGCCGAGAGGATTGGGTTCTAGTCATGTGGTGATAGGCTGGTCTATCAGAGTGAGAGCTGAGCGATCTGTGCCATACCCATAGCTTACTCTGACTGTTCCTCTTACTTATATATCTTCTAGATCTCAAGTGACGGCGTCTTTTCCGTGGATCGACCTCCCTACTGCCAACCTAAAAGTTGGCAGATTGGGAGCCAAAGCGTCACATTTTTCCCTTGCCCCTCAACTTTCCCTTCATAATTGCTGAGGGGCACAGGGCCTTGGGTGGGGCTTTGGTTTCCCGGGCGTTTCCGCGCCCTCCTCAGCTCCCTGCCTTAGAGTGGCTTCGGTCACCCAGGCTTTGTTAGTGGTAAGCAGGGAGGGTTTTGTGGGGGCGCTCTATGGCCTTGGCCTTGCTCGGGACCTTGGGGCTGTTCGGCCAGGCAGCCTGGGGAACAACAACAACAACAAGCTAATTATATTAACCCCTACAGTTAGACAACGCTTCAACAATACATACCGGTATCTTTGAACACAGTGATCTGGTTAAACTATATCAAAACTACTACAGTACAGTACTGTACTATACATTATTCTAGCTACCCACTGTACCACATGCGATTTCATTCAGCTTAGAACCAAAAGGTTAAATACATCTCAACTACCCCTTTGACCCAAGAGATAATTCCCAAGTTGTATGATCTGATCTCAAATAAAAAAATCTGAAAAGTGAGGCAGCCTTGATATAGGGCTGCCTGGAATGCAACGATAGGACGCGAGACTGAAAAGTGAAAACGCACCTCGTGTGGACAACTCAGTCTAGAGATATGTACGTTATGTATGTAGTACAATAAAATACTCTGGGAGTTGAACTACAATTTAGAAAGGCGTCCCCTGATTGAAGAGATTGAAAGGATTAAAGGGGTTAAGGGTGTGACAATCTTACTAGTTCCTGCAGCTGATGGGAAGTGAGGGAAGAGCCACATATGAAGCATATTCCACACATTGTCACTGAGTAGGCCCTTGCTCAATGTGTCTTGTTTCTTGTACGGTAGCTAGGTTTTAAAGGGCAAATTAGATGAACACTTGCTGAGTGTGCCTTCTTTAATGTAAGGTTTTAAAGTTCAACTCTGATGAAAGCTGCCAGTTACGGTCCTGTCTTCGAAAGTTAAAGATGCAGCAAGGTTCTCACATACAATCCAAAAAGGCCAGCGGATTGTAGATTGGAGCGAATAAGGATGTAGCCTATCTCCCTTAGAAGTTAGACATTTTTGCTAATCCTCTCCCTCCCAAGATGATTGATAGGCTATGCGGAGATAAGTGATGCCTATATATGAAGTTGTCTGGCAGCAGCAGGAATAGAAGTGGGGGCAGTGGCACAACACATACAGCTCAATGTGTCAGATCTTGCCGTCATCAGAAATCACTGCTCCACTGAAAAATAGAAAAAGTAATAATTAATTAAAATTTTAGTTATCGGGTCAAAGTTTGGTAAAGAATTCCAGCGCCCTAGGCTAGACAGAGGAGTGGGGGTAAAATCCCCCCTAAAACCATCCTGTATCCCAAGGCAAAACAAAATTTATATATTTACTCTGAAAATGACTTACATCTGAGTGTTTTAAGATCGTAGGATAATGGGAGAAAAAAAAATTCAGGGAATTGTAACTAATTTCTACTAAGTAATGTCTGTAATGATGAAAACTACCTAAAACCGAAAAGAAAAACCATGGTATAATTAGTTGTAGTTTCGGTAATATTTTCCAGATGAGATATTAAAGCTAAAGAACGGTGACATAACCCGCTCAAATGGTTTCAAGTTAGATAAGTTTAGATTTAGGAAAGAGGCCGATATAGGAAAGCACAGGTTTGGGAATAGAGTTGTTAACATGTGAAATGGACTGCCCAGAGCAGTGATTAGCTCAGGAACAGTTGAAAGCTTTATGTGTAAGTTGGATTCCCATATGGATAATGATATGGGCTGGGTGTGAATGGGAGCTGCCTCGTGTGGGCCGCATGGCCTTATGCAGTTTCCCGCGATCTTATGTTCTTATTTCGATAATATTCAAGGACACTACTGTACGGTACATCGGCGCTATTAGAAACAATTTATCAGGGAAAATAGGGACCAATAGACTCGCCATATTTTTCTCATTATGATTATAGTCCGCATGGAGGAATTTAGTTATCGACAACTTGAAAGTTGAAAAAACCTGATTTCACCGAAAAATAGGCCTAACACCGAAACTAATCAAAGTCCCAACCGTAAAGAAAGCATTCCGTCGACTTGATCTCCTTCTCCTTCTTGTTTTGTAGGATGCGGCAAAAGCGGGATTCACCCAATAAATGGCGCGCCGTGCAAGCGTGGCAACCAGTTTTGCCCCCTTACAGATCAACATATAATTATGAGGATGACATTAACTTCATTAAGTCAAGGGGGGGTGAGGCCGTGAGCATGAGGGGAACCCATCATGTATCCAATTTACCCAACAATTTCCCAAATTCCCTCACCTACTGTAAAAACGCGAGGCAAGAATGTAGTTACCGGGTGTACCGCCCGTCTTATCTTGTTTACACTACGCGGACGCTCACGGCTCACCATCATGTTCCCGTCTATTTTGACTGCCTTTGGATACAAAAATACGGTACGATTTTAGTTACTAGACACCTATTTGACAGGTACCGCCAACGATTTAATACATATTTTTGTTCTGTTTTCACGCATCCAACACAAAGCTACACCTTTTTCTGGTGTATGGAACACTAAAAAAAACAATGGGGACACTTTAATAATGATAATATGAGAGGAAATATAAAGACAACTCTGTCTGCGTTCGAGCGTCGCTTTGTTTACTTTACGCTCGGAGTGACTTCCCGCCTGCGGCCTTGGCAGTCGACTTAAAATGGCGGAGTGTGGAGGTTGTGACTTCACCGTGATTGAATTAACTTTACACTTAGCAACCATTGAAAGACAAATACAATTTTGTATTGAGCATGGACTCATCAAAGCAACTATTAAATGTCCGAAATGTGATTCAGAGCTAAAGGTTAACAGTAACTTGACATTTCGCTGCAACAGAGTGGAAAGTGTTAGTCTATGTAAAAACAAGAAAACGCTTGTAAAAAAATGCAACTTGAAGAGATCAGCTCGGTTGGGAAGTTGGTTCGGTTCCAGCAGTTTATCAGTGAGAACCATATTGCTGATAACGAAAATGTGGTCAAAGAACTTCGTGAGGGATACTGACATAAGTGAAGAATTGCAAATTAGCAGTAGGCTAGAAGCGCAGTAGATACCTTACCTTTGGATACCTTTGGATGTGTTCGCCGCTCCTCTAGCGGCACCAAGGAGCGCGACGCCCCTCGTTGTGGGTGGTGATTTGGTGCAGTAGACTGTTTGAAGCGACAGCTCGCTCCCTTGCGAGGATGGGCTCGTCTGGCACTTTTTGCAGTTCGACATCTAGGGCTCTCTTGAAGTTGTCTAACGAGATGTCCCTAGACTGGCTAAGTTTTTGCCGGGAAGTATGCGAACTGTGGTGTGAAGACAACAGTGCACAGATCGGTGGTCCTGGAACAGTGGTGGAGGTGGACGAGGCTAAATTGAACGGACAGTGGGTTCTGGGAGGATTTGAGCGTGGAACCCGCAATGTGTTCTATTGTGTAGTGGAAACAAGAGACGAAAAAACACTGACAGACAAACTAGTAGAACACGTTCGTCCTGGTACCACAATCTTCACAGACTGTTGGAAGGCATATAATGATAATCACCTGGACGACCATGACTTTCAGCACAAGACAGTCAACCAGGGTGTCAAACGACGCTGTTTTTTTGAGTGATAACGCAAATGAACTTTTTGTATAGGCTGGCATAGCCTAATGATAACAGAAACTCCCCAACTTTTTTTTTTTTTTTTTAAGAAACAAAAAAGGTAGGCCTAGCCTAAATCGACATAGCCTAGCCTAATTTTGGTCAATATACAGGAGGCGCTACAATATTGGTAAAAAATTAAGCTCAATAGCATGTGATTAAGCGACTTTTCTCCAAATTGTTGATGTAGGTGTCATTCCCGGGAAACTAACATAATACATATTATATGGATATTTAAGTTTTAAGGGTTTGTTTACACTTCTTCTTTTTCGTCTACATCTGGGAGACTTCTTTTGCGTGACTGTCAGTCAACAACTGAGACATCTGGTGGCGAATGCAATGAACTATACTGGTGGCGTCGTAGCCAAAGTAATCACCCTACCTAATTCATGCCAAGAGTACTCGAGTTCACTGACACGTGATGTCTATCGACCAATCAGGTGATGCCATGATTTGGAAAACAGGTGGCCCAGGATATAAGCTGTCAGTTTGACTCTGGCCAGCTTGTGTAGAGGGTGTGAGCCGATCAAAGCTTTTTCCACCGTCTTTAAAAACACTGAGGCTGCTTAAGACCTTTTCGCCTTCCAATAAGTGTAAACTGTCCAAAGTGCAATAACCAGTGTTCCAAATACAGCTGACGAGGACAGTTGGTTTTGAAATGCACATACACTTGTTTTACATGGAAAAATTCGAAACAAAAATCCACCAGCTGTTGACCAAGATGAGTGGTGATCGAGCCTCCAGCGGCCAGCCAGGCAGCCCAGTACCTCCTCTGTTCATTAAGGTTAGTTGGTTGGTTGGGACAACATAAAGGAGCCGGACCACAGCTAGCTCGGGAATCTTAATGGGTCATCGCAAAGTAACATAAAGTAACAGATTTTTTCGCATAGGATTAAACTGGCATGCAAGGGCTAGTTGGTTATACTGATGTTTTGGACCGACAGTTAGCTCATCGATCTTTTTAGGCCTAATAGGTCCGGTAGAGCATAGGCTATACATCATTGCTATATATGTCATTAAGAACTGAAATGTATTATAAGGGAGAACAAAAATAAAATAAAATACATAGGCCTACTGTAAAACAATAAGTTTTTCAGCCAGTACCCAACCAGCGGGGGTGTGGGGGCGGCAGCCCCCACCAATAATACTAGGTTAGGTTAGGAAAGGTTGTTAGGTTAGGCTAATGTTAACCCCATTCTTACTAGGTTAGGTTAGGTAAGGTTGTTAGGTTAGGCTAATGTTAACCCCATTCTTACTAGGTTAGGTTAGGTAAGGTTGTTAGGTTAGGCTAATGTTAACCCCATTCTTACTAGGTTAGGTTAGGTAAGGTTGTTAGGTTAGGCTAATGTTAACCCCATTCTTACTAGGTTAGGTTAGGTAAGGTTAGGCTAATATTAACCCCATTCTTACTAGGTTAGGTTAGGTAAGGTTGTTAGGTTAGGCTAATGTTAACCCCATTCTTACTTCGTTAGGTTAGGCTAATGTTAACCTTATGAAAACCCAAACAAAGATTTTATTAGGGTTACTGTGTAATTTTAACATGAACATTAGTAAAATCCGAGCCAAGTTTCGTCAAAACTTGGCTCGTGTTTTCTAAATGTCGGGTTATATGGGTATGGAAATTTACAAAACCCGAGCCAACATGTTAATAAGGTTACTGTGTTATTTTCATTTTTAAATTAGTTAAATCCGAGCCAAGTTTCGTCAAAACTTGGCTCGGGTTTTCAAAAAGTCGGGTTTTATGGGTCTGGAAATTGACAAAACCCGAGCCAATATTTTACCAAGGTTACTGTTTTTTTCATTTTTACATTTGTTAAATCCGAGCCAAGTTTCGTCAAAACTTGGCTCGGGTTTTCAAAATATCGGGTTTTATGGGTCTGGAAATTGAACAAACCCGAGCCAAATTTGGGTTACAAATGTGTATTATCGTGTTCTATACGCTTTTTACCCCTCAATTTCCCTGATCTTCATAGCCCTCCCCACTATCGGGGGGCGTGTCTTTAGATTGATGGATAATGGGTAAATGCTTAATTCCCATTCAATTTCATCACTAGATACGACTAAAACACCAAAAACAAAATCAAAATACCAAAAAAAAAAAACCCTGAAAAACACATTGTTGCGTCTCCTGTATATTAACCCTAATTTTGGTCTCCATATTTTCCATCTTGATTGTTTTTAGATTGCAGGAAATACTGTTTTAGACACCTAAATTCTCAAAAAAATCACGGGGGGGCATGCCCCCGGACCCCCCTAGAGCTCGCTCCGTCGCGCTATAGCCTAGGCCTAATGATAACAAAATAATAAACCATAGGCCTAATGATAACACAATTCATAATTTGTGGATTGACACCCTGAATACTACCGTTAGGCTACTTGAAGTATAATATTACAGTAATAATAATAATAATAAGCATGTTAATTATTTCTCATAAGCGCCAATTTTTCCGAAGAATTCACTAGCGCTCGAAAAGAGAAAGAAAAAAGAAAAAAAATCAATGCATCAAAAGAAGGCTCATATACAACACACATTTAACAATCACTAGCAGTGGCAAAATAGCCTAAACTCTATAGCCATCTGTCATGACACCTCTCTCAAGATCATAGCTTCTCTCAAAGAGAAAAGTCTTAAGTTGTCTCTTGAAGCATTCAACAGAACTCAGTTGTCTCATGGACAGCGGTAACCTGTTATACAACCTCGGAGCCATGTAGGAGAATGACCTCTCAAAGAAAGAAGACTGCTGGAAAGCCCTTGGTTCATCAAGACGAAAAGGGTCATTGTCATGACGCACAACTACACCATGGTGTGCCGGTGGGCGCCTGAGCAGCTCCGCAAGGTACCCAGGCTCACCAAATTTGAGAACCTTAAAAGTCACCAAACACAACTTAAATTCTATTCTTGCTCTTACTGGCAGCCAGTGCAGTTCTATGTGAAGAGATGTAGTAGGAGTTCTAGGTGGAACACCAAAAATTAGTCTTGCGGCCCTGTTAAGAACAGACTGAACTTTCTTCAAAATATAATTTGGAAGACCCACCAACAGGGCATTGCAATAATCAACACGAGAGAAGACCAATGAGTGAACCAACGTCAGGAGGCAACGTCTGGTTATAAACGGCTTCACCAAATAGAGATTTCTGATGTGCAAGTAACAACTTTTAACTATCTGGTTTACATGCTCTTTGAAATCTAATCGGGAGTTCACATATACATCCAGATTTCGAACAGAGTTGGCCGGTCGCAGCTGAGATCCACCCACATTGATGGAGAGGGCACCTACCATATCATCAGCTCTTCTATTTCCTCGGATGATGAGAATATCAGTTTTACCATCATTTAGTTTAAGTTTTCTCGCTCTCATCCACTTCTTGATATCAGACATCAACAATTCCATCTTACTCCGTATATCAACTATATTTGTGATTCTCACATAAATCTGGGTGTCATCTGCATAAAAGTGAAAGGTGACATTATGTGCACGAAGCAGAAGAGACAAACTGCTAATATAAATTATAAATAGGATAGGACCCAAAACTGATCCCTGCGGAACACCATACTGCAGGGGTGTCGAGTCCGAGACCACTTGATTTACCATCACACTCTGGGATCTACCTGACAAGTACGACCCAAGAAGCAAGAGAGCGGAGTCACGCACACCACAATCATAAAGATCACTCAATAACAACTCGTGATCCACTGTGTCAAAAGCCGCAGAGAGATCAAGCAAGACCAATAGTGAGGCCACACCATTGCAAATGTTCTCAACTAGATCATTATGTACTCTAATCAATGCTGTTTCAGTTGAATGATGCTGTCGGTAAGCAGACTGAAAAATTGGGATAGTTTCATTCTGCTGAAGTAGTGGTTGTAATTGGTCAAGTATTGCACGCTCTAATATCTTTGATATGAAGGACAGGTTGGAGACAGGACGATAGTTCAACATGTTCTCAACATCAAGTCCAGGTTTCTTTAGAGTAGGTCGGAGTAGTGCATGCTTTTCAGAATGTGGGAAGCTACCTTCAGAGAAGCACTTATTAATTATTTTGGAAATAAACTCAACTGTGTGATCATAGACTCTTGGTAGCTTGGAAACATTTATGGGATCCAACGGGCAAAATGTTTTATTGAGGTTTCTTATGTAGGACGAGATCATGTCCACCTCTACTGAGTGAAAGGATGAGAGGACATTATTAGGAATGTGTCGGGGTTGGAGTACAACTGAAAGTTCTTCACCAACAGAAGCATCATCCAATTCCTGTCTTATGCGAGTTATCTTGCCAGCAAAAAATGCCACAAAGTTGGCAGCCAACTCGGCATCAGGTACAGAAGGTCTTAAGCTGACTCTTGTTTTTCCAAGTAAACTGTTTACAATTGAAGCCAACCTCCTCTGGTCGTTACCACACGAGTCAACTTTTCCCTGATAATACACTTTCTTTTCATCTTTGATTTTGTAGACCACAGCTCTTCTGGCTGACAGGTATTGCAACCATGTAGAGTCTGTTTTATTTTTCCGCCATTCACGTTCAGCTCTTCTACGCGCTCTTCTAAGAAATTTAACTCGAGTGCTATACCAGGGCGAATCATCTCGTACTATGATTTTCTTCTCTACTTCTGGACAGTGATGATCGAACACTAATTTAAGTGCATTTCCATGTACCTCCACCAGCTCATCTGAAGTAAGGTTAGAAGTATCAATACTTCCCAAGTACTGTTTTACTTCACTGCTAGCCAAATTTAGGTCTGCATTTTTATAATTTCTAAATCTGATTACTTTTTCATGTGTGAGTGGCTTAGGGAAATCAAAGCATGATCAGAGGTATTAGGGTCAGCATTCTCAACATCAACATCCAGAACACCACCACAACCCACAGGAGAGAAAACCAAGTCAAGGGTGTGTCCTAAGATATGAGTTGGGTGGGACACATGGTTTACAAAATTGTTCTGATCAGTCAACTCAAGGAACTCAGGAGAGAATGGCTTCAGATGAGGGCTGTCAACCCAGTAATTAAAATCTCCACACATCAAAAGTCTTCCAGTTTTAGCAGAAAATTCCTCGAGAAACTGCCCAAACTCTTCCATAAAACCCCTATCTGTGCCACGATGGCCAGGCCTATAGACAACTGCCATTCTTAGAATTTGTTGATGGAGTTTTATTTCCACTTCCAACAGTTCATAATAAAGAGGGGCTGGGTTATGGCTTATTTGCAAGATATTCACCAGAGATGTGGAGTAGACAACTGCCACTCCACCACCCGGATGATCTCCCCTAGGCCTAGGAACGTTTATTATGGAATGGGCTTTAGGCAATGCCGCCTGGATAATATTCAGATCTGACTCGAACAACCAGGTCTCAGTGAGACATAATACATCAAGGTTACGTTCATCCAAGATCTCGCAATTATGATCCATTTTGTTACGCAAGGAACGAACATTCAACAGACCCAGTTTCAACCGGCTCCCATGTGCATTTTTCAGTTTTTTGAACCTACAAAATCGGTGTTCTCAATAACTTTATTTCTCTGAGCTGTCATTAAAGGACAATTTCTACTTGAGGCGAAATGATTTGGCGGCTCCGTAACTGATGTGGAGCTCATACAATTTATACATTTGGGGGAAGTCTTGTTGGTGCAGTCTTTTGAGTTATGAGTACCAGCACAGAAGTTGCATTTTGGATCCTCATTTTTCCGATAACACCTGTCACTGGTATGACCAAAGCCCTGGCAATGGTAACATTGTGTTACCCAGAAGCGATCGTATGCACGACATCTCACAAGTCCAACATACACAGAATTGCCATCATCCACAATGGAAGAGCGTATTTCAGGTGACATTTTTACTACCGCAATCTTAGTGTGTGCATCACTCTTTTGCTTAGTGAATAGCAAATTCATAGCTAAGCCATCGTCGACCAGGGACTTTATTCTTGGGTTCTTGTTGAGGATGCTGGGAATGATCTCATTATCCTCAGCATCATTAGCAATGCCTACCAGAGTCATTTTTGGCATCATCTTCTTTGGTTCGGAGACACTGAAGGCACTGTCCACCCCCAAATACTGATTGATGGCCCTTCCTGCATCTTCTTTGGCTTTCTTGGATGGAAGTCGTACCACCAGTACACCTGACTCAGTTCTAGTTAACTTGTTAACCGGAACCGAAGCCAAAGCAGTCTCGATTGCCTTTGTATCTGGTGGGCTTACTGGCTCGGAGGATCGGTCTTTTGGCTTCACTACCAGGACCTGATGGTCCCAGACAGTTTTTTTCTTTCCACCATCTACCACCTTAGTGGTGCGTTTGGTCGGCTCCTTTTTGGTCTCCGCTGTTTCCCTCACTACCTTTTCCTTGCTCTTCAAAACCTGCACTACATTCTTCTCAAACTCTCTTTTCTCTTTTTCTCTCTCTTCCACCTGCTCCTTCATGATTTCTTCCAATGCATCCACCTTAGCATTCCCCACCCTTGTCCACTCATCTTTCTCCTCACTTATTACTCCCTTTACTTTCTCACTTAAATGGCCCTCATACTCCTCATACACATAGTAGTGTAGGCTACTCACGGTATCAGTTTTCTGGGATTTTCTTCTTCTTCTTCTTAGGGTTCTGATGTGCAATGTACACGGAGCAGGAATCTCCAGATATTTGCACAGGCGTTATTGGCGTTGGACAGCTTTTTATGTGTTAGTTGGGTTAGTCTGGGATTTTACATGTTGTTGTTGTTGATGTGTTGGAGGGAAGGTAGCAACTGAACGTCACTAATAAACCCTAGCGAGGACAGTTTTTGTGGCGGCACAGTGGCGCCCTGCATGTCAGTCCAGGATGTAAATATTATAACCCAGTATTCCAGTAACCCACGACGTAAATATTATAACCCAAACATAAAAAAGTTCGATCAATAACTTTCTTTTGGATATTATAATATTTTAATATTAAAATAACATAAAACTTAACAGTTAATGAAGGCTAGGAAAAAAAACCCTAATGTCGGGATATTTCAAAGTAAATGTTTTGGTAGGAAGAGGAGCGGGAAATTCAAATACTCCTTGCGAGTTTAGAGCTACGGTATAAAGACATTGAATTATTAAACATACATATATATATATATATAGCCGAAAACCAAACATAATTTTGCGATTTATGTTAATTTATAGACTTTAATTTTATTTTATCAATGTAGTGGGGTGAATATTACGGATTATTGAACTTCCCGCCCTTAGACCTTTCCGACTAGAAGATCCCGCCCGCTCAGCTATGCCCCACACCCACCTACGTCCTAACCTTCCCCTGACGACCCCACAAAATTCTCGACCTCTGCCTGTCACTCTTGTTATCAACTATTACAACACCAACAATGGTGATGGGCTGGTCTATCAGAGTGAGAACTGAGCGATCTCTGCCATACCGATAGCTTACTCTGACTGTTCCTTTTACTTATATATTTTCTAGAGCTCCAGTGACGGCATCTCTTCCGTGGAGTGACCTCCCAATCTACCAGATTGGAAGCCAAAGCGTCACATTTTTCCTTTGCCCCTCAACTTTCTCTTCATAATTGCTGAGGGGCACAGGGCCCTGGGTGGGGCTTTGGTTTCCCGGGCGTTTCCGCTCCCTCCTCAGCTCCCCGCCATGGAGTGGCTTCGATCACCCAGGCTTTATTGTGGTCGGCAGGGAGGGTTCTGTGGGGGCGCTCGGTTATGGCCTTGGCCTTGCTCGGGGACTTGGGGCTGTTCGGCCAGGCAGCTTGGGGAAAAACAACAACAACAACAACAACTATTACAACATTTGCGCCCTTTCCTCTAATTTTCCCTCTGTTGAACACCAGCTCTCCTACAAACCTATTTTTTTCCTCACTGAAACTCAGATGTCTGAAACAACTTCCAGCAGCCCCTTCTCTGTATCCTAGCTCCTACTTTCTCTATCCTAGTTTCAAAGCCAATGGCGGATGTTGTGCATACGAGCACAACAAACTCACTTGCTCTCGTGTCTCCGATTTAGACTCCTCTGCATTCTCAACTTTATGGCTCAAATTATCCTGTCATTCTCATACTAAATGTTGCTGTGCTGTCTATCTTTCCCCTAACTCTCCCGACCTTCCCAAATTCTTTGACTATCTAAACTCTAAAAGTGAAACACATTCTATCCATTTCTCCTTTCTCAGAAATCTCCATCTTAGGAGATTTTAACATTCAACGCTGCCATTGGCTCTCCTCTCACACTACTGACCAACCCGTTGAACAAGGCTAAGTCTTTTCTATCCTAAATGACCCAGAGCAGTTGGTTCAGCAACCCACCCGTATCACTTCGGAGACCGACCCAATATTCTTGACTTACTTTCCAACCCTCCTTCTTATACAGTCTATCTTCTCTCTCCTTTGGGCTCCTCCGACCATAAACTTATCTGTCACCTGTCCTATCTCTCCAGTATGGCCACCCGATCCTCTCAACCGGCGGCGCTTGTGGCACTTTAGTGCTGCCGACTGGGAGGCTCTCCGGCAGTACTTCTTTGATTTCCCATGGAACAATATTTGCTTCAGTGGCCGGGGATCCTCTGAGAGTGCTGAACGCATTACCGAGGTAATCCTATCGGGCATACATTCCATTTTCCTTCTCTCAGACCAATGCAAAAAAAATCTTGGTTTACTCACGCTTTTTCTACTCCTGTCCGCAATAAGGAGGAAGCATTCAGACGGTACAGACGCCTTAAAACTCTAGAATCTCATTCTTCCTATGTTTCTGCCCGAAATCAAGCCAAATCTGTTCTTCGACTTGCCAAACATTCTTTCATCAATAATAAATGCACTGAACTATCCAACTCTAGCTCTTCCCAAGCTTTCTGGCATCTAGCCGAAAACCTCTCCAACAATTTGTCTTCCTCTTCTTTCCCTCCCCTTTTTCCACTCTGATGGCTCAACCATCACATCTTCCTCTGACAAAGCTGAACTCTTCGCTCAAACTTTTGCTAGAAACTCCACCTTGGAAGATTCCGGTGCTATTCCTCCTTCTCTACTCCCCTCTCTCCTACTTATGTCTACTATCCTAATCGCTTCTAAAGATGTACTTTCTACCCTGTCTGGGCTTAATACTAAGAAGGCATACGGTCCGGATGGTGTTCCTCCTGTTGTGCTAGAAAGCTGTGCTTCCGTGCTGACTCCCTGCCTAGGCAAACTCTTTCGTCTCGGTCTCTCTAACGTCTTTCCTTCTTGCTGGAAGTTTGCTCTCATTCAACTTGTCTCAAAGAAGGGTGACCATTCTCAACCCTCCAACTATATTCCAATTGCCTTCATATGTTGTATCTCTAAAGTTTTTGAAACTGTTCTTACTTCCAAATTTCTTAAGCATTTCTCTTATAATTGTTTTTTTGTGAGTGAGAGAAAAAAGGCAGAACTGCCTGTAGCGAGTGCCTCCTCCAGAGTTGAAAGAGTGACAGGGCCAAAATCAAGGGACATTTGAGCAAAAATGCTTGGACACACAGCGCCTCAACCCATCCTGTATCCAATGGCAATACTCAAATGCATTCTTGCTATATAAAACGGTATAATTCTGTGTAGCAGGTAAACCTGTACATACATCTCAATAATTTGGTTATGTTGCAATATATCTTTACATTTTACATTCATAAATAGTCCACTAATATACTAAGTTAGGTTAAGTTTTAGATATTGTTCAATGTTTCTTAGTAAATAGGCATCTGAAAAACAGTTCCTACCCGCTACACAGGATCTTACCTATAAAACTACTAAATAGAAAGGGGAAAAAAAATAAAAACAAAAATAAAAACTGAAAAATCGAGGCTGGGTAAAACTGGACATTGACCAAAATATTGACCACTAAAGTCTATAATATAAAAAACGACTGGGGGTAATCCAAGTAAGACTCAACCAGGCAATATTGACAAGGAAATGGGGCAGGTCTTAAAATCGACAAACTAATGGGGCAAACCTTTTAAAAACTAAAAATAAATAAATTAATATATAATGTTACGTATCTTGATCCTCAAGTGGTTAACTTGATGAATCTAGATAGCACAGAGATATATATTAAGGTATCAGTCAGCTGAAGGCAAAACAAAAGTAAAATCTAATAAAATAATTTCCTGTTGTTGCTTCCTTTCCTTTTGGATCTTAGGACTTAATATCCTTTATTGACTGATACTCTTTAATTATGAAAAATACTGAAACTAATTAAAGTCATGTAGTATTTATAAAGAATATGTATTTTACCGAAGCTTAGTAGGCTATGGTTATGAACCGAATAAGTTATAGCTAAAGAAGGACTATTAATTTTATAAAAAGTCTTGAAAGATAAATATTAAAGTAAGAATATTTCTGTCTCTTACCCTTTTTGAAATAAATAGATAGTTTTCTTCTATGTCCTTTTTATTTATATTTAATGTAATTATTATTGGTTCTTGTCTTACGTTAATAGTATTATATTATTATTATCATCAGGAGTAATATCAAAGTCACATAAAAAGTTAGATATATATTTAATAATTAGTTAAATGTATTTCTTAACCACGTAACATTGAGGTTTGTTTATGAGTAAATAAAGTTACAGGATCGTTTCATAGATTCGATTCAGGTCTCACTCAAATAATATGAAAAGCAAAATATAATATTTTGAAGCAAAAGAATTTTCTTCAGCTTAGGAAATCACTAGAAGTAATATTATCACAGCCATGTTAGTCTAAGGCGATATTACTAATACGAGACAATAGCATCACCGTACTAAGCACCATTAAGCAATGTAAGCTTAATTCAAAGAAAATGAAAGAACTCGTAAGTATTAATATAAAACAATAGTATTACTTTCATCATAACCCAATTACTTAAAGAGTTGCTTTAGTCCACAAGTTAGTCAACTAAAATAGTTAAGTACATAATAATAGCGTTAACGTTAATTCCCAATCAAATAGTTAAGTACATAAATAGTAGCGTTAACGTTAATTCGCAATCAAATAGTTAAACACATAATAATAGTGTTCACGTTAATTCGCAATTAAATAGTTAAACACATAATAGTAGCGTTCACGTTAATTCCCAATCACATATCTCACTAACCAACATAACATAAGTGTTTACACCGAACACACTTAACACACATTTATATAATCTGACTGACAGTCACAATCCCATTATAATACTTCACCCCGTCTTCCTCCAGCTGCAAGTTCACCTTCCCCAACTCCAAATGAGACTGATTTGAATGCCCACAACTCGGGTCTTATATACCAAACAATGATGGTGTAGGAACGAATCAGGAGGCGGCGGGTCGTGCCTGCTCCAATCATAGCTCCTCGAGTCGCATAACAGGTGCGTGGTCCACTCACAGCTCCTGGCGTCGATCATACGTCATAGCATCGGTCATCGAGGTGTGAAGGCTAGCATGCTGGTATGGGGCGAGATGGTTTGCCCACTCGCTCGTTCGCTAGTCTGCTTCACCGTTTGGGTAGTGGGCTCCTTCAACTCTAATTCTAACTCTTAAATTAACATACAGGGCTCTGTATGTCAGAATAAATAAATTAATATATAAATAAATTAATATATAAATAAATTAATATATAAATAAATTAATATATAAATAAAGTAATATATAAATAAAGTAATATATAAATAAATTAATATATACATTATATATAAATACACCCAAAAAATAAATAGACCCCGAAAATAAGCAGTCCCCTTAACTCTTCCAAGATGGCTAGGTGTGAGTGGAGGGGGGGGGGGGTCTGATTGGCTAGGAGGGGGCTGACGTGTGGTGCTCTCACATTGGTCAAGTCACCCCCCCCCCCCCCACAACACCCAAACAGGGTACTCTTTCCTTGCTCAGTCACCCCCACCTTAGCGGCTCGCTTGGTGTAGTGACTAGCGTCTCGGACTTCCACCCAGAAGGCCCGGGTTCGCGCCCACACTCGGCGCATTAAAGATTTTTCACAAGCACTGAGTCGTTACCATCCCTCATGAGCAAAGGGATGGGGTAGTAGTACAGGACCCCAATGGAAATACGCCTAATCGGCCTTATTGAGCTATCCTTAGCTAGCTTAGCATGCGCTAGCTTTAAGAACTATTATTATTATTATTATTATTACCTTCCCCCATAACTGCTCTACATCCGTCAATTTACCCCAGCCCCCCCTCCCCCCTAACAACCCCTCCCTCATTGGTTAGCCACCCCCTCCACCCTGCCAATTTACTACCCCCTCTCCCCCCCCCCCCCCCCCCCCCCCCTCCCCTACATGGCGGGTAGTAGGGATACCGCGTATGACTGGATCCCTAGTCACCCCCTAGTGTGCGGGAGGCTGCGAGTTCGATCCCTGCTGGTTGAATTACTATAGGTATTCATCCTAATGGCCTCCCATCCCCTCTCTGCAATGGCAGGCATCAGGGGTGTAGTGTAGGATTTGTTTTTTACACCATGCCCATAAGTATTATGGAGCTCTGATCTTACTTTCAACCATCTTGACAATTTTACTTACACACCTAAACTTCATTAGATGCTGAAATAGCCTCCCGAAAATCTGCACCCAGGACGGGAATCGAACCGGGGACCATTCGGTAGTTTAGTTACAAGCAGCCTCCTAAGGATTAACATATCTGTTGTTGCTTGTTTTCCTTTGGAATCCTTTGAACCAAGCTTGAACAATTTGTTTTTGTTATGTGCTAAGGAGTAGTGTACGCTTTACCAATAGAAAGAAAATCAAGTTAGAGTTTGCGAGGTGGACAGGAATTGATGCTTGTGACTGTACCTTGGTCACTATCTCTACCCTCGTCAAGGAACCATGGCCTCATAGACGTATTATTGACTGGCGGACCGAAGTGTGTCGAGTTCAAGAAGATATTTCCTTTATCTCTTACTTGTCCTTTACAGAAATTACATACAGTATGCAATTACAATAATTTTAATGGTTAAGTATTGGTCGATAACGATATTTCAACAAAGAGAAATAGAAAACGGCACACTAGTAACATAGATATTATTACATGAACAGGAGTAAATTAAAACAAAATATCTATAACATCCATGAGAGAGTCATATATCTGGGTGGCGTGGCTTTTTAGAGAGGATTGGCATGCAGGGACGACTTTTAGGACAAGCTAGCTAACATGAAAAACTAGAAGCTAAATCTAAATCATAAAAACAAAATATATATTTATTTACCTGTGTGAATAAGGTGGCCATGACGAGCAGCGATAGGAGATTGGTCATGACCCTGACCTCAAAGTTTTCCTTGAGGAAGAACAGTGTGAAGTATCCCACTGTTAAGTGTGAATTGTGTGACCTGTCAGTCACATTGGGCTGGCAGCCATCTTGGAACTACAGCAGCCATTTTGGAACTACAGCAGCCTTCTTGGAACAGTTCCAGTGAAAACCTCCAGGTGGCCATGGAGTTGATCAGCCATTTTGTGTGAGGACAAACAGGACAGCTGCTTCAGTAGTCAGCCACATGTGAGTGACTTAACATGGTAGCAGAGCGTAGTTCTGCCATGAAGTATAGTGAAGCACAGCAGCCATGGCTTCTTCTAGTTTGAAGTCCCCTCCAGTGTTTAGTAATAATGTGAAAGATTATGAGGAATGGAAAAAGGACTTAGAATTGTGGACTTTGCTGACTGATCTACCCAAGAAAAAGGTGGCTATTGCTGTTCACTTGTCGTTGACTGGTCGTGCTAGACAAACCTCATCTGAATTATCAAATTGATGAATTGAAAGCTGAAGAAGGAATCAAAGCATTAATTGTCAAACTAGATAGAGTATTTCTTCAAGATAAGAACTGGCGGTGTTTTAACAACTATTTAGAATTTGAAAACTGTAAACGAAAAAATGACCAGTCAGTTGATGAATTCTTGAGTGAATTTGATATAAGACATTACAAACTGAAAGAATGTGGTGTTGAAATTCATGATGCGGTTTTGGCTTGTAGATTGCTGAAAAGCTGTAACTTAAGTGATGTTCATTTTCAACTCGCATTGTCTACAACAGCAACAATGACCTTTGAGAATATGCGAGCTACAATTATGAGACTATTTGCTGATAGTGGTGTTGCTGCTGTGCCTAGATCCAATGATGACTTGGGTATTGGGGCTCGAGCTGTGAAAGTGGAACCAGTGTTGGTAAATGATGCATACTACAGCACTTCTGGCAGTCGACGCGGCAGTGGAGTTCGTCGTCCATTTCATGGTCGAGGGGGCACCTACCAGGCAGGCAGGAACAGGAGAGGTGGTAGGACTAATCCAGTTGGTACTGACGGAAAAGTATCTGAGTGTTTTGTCTGTGGTTCGAAAATGTATTGGGCAAGGGAGTGTCCTCATTCTACAGGTAATTCTCGTTATGATAGTAAGAGAGAGAACTCTACATGTCAAGATGAAGAGGAAGTGCAGATTACATTAATAATAATAATAATATAATAATAATAATAATAATACTTTATTTCAGACTCACACAGTACAGAGGGGACCATACTGGGGTCCATATATACCTTACAGTAACTTAAATATATATAAGCTACTGTACATAGGCTACATAAAATAAAAAAGAAATTAAATAATACCCAGCTTGCTATCATGTAGTTCACAGCACTGCCTCAACCAAAAACAGTGGTCATTGATGGCTTCAGAGGTGAACTTTGATGACAAGATTGACATTCTTTTTGGCGAAACAATCGGAGCCATGATTCTTGATTTAGGTTGTTCAAAGACAGTTTGTGGTAGAGAATGGCTTAACTCTTATTTTGACACGTTGGAAGAGAATGAGCTTCAGAAAGTTACTTATGCGTCTTCAACATCAGTTTTCAAATTTGGTGATGGCCGACGGTGGCCTTCTTTGAAACGGGTAATCATTCCATGTGTCATTGCTGGCAAGAATGTCAATATTTCTACAGATGTAGTTGAATGTAACATTCCCCTATTGCTGAGTAAAACATCAATGAAGACTGCAGGGATGATCATTGATACAAACACTGATACAGTACTGGTGTTTGGTCGCAAAGTAGATTTGTGCACAACTTCCATTGGACATTACATGCTACCAATTGTTCATCCTATTTATGGTGCTAAGATGGAGAGAATCCTGTTAAGTGTGGATGATGATAATACTGATGCAGTGGCCAGAAAATTACATCGCCAGTTTGCTCATCCTTCTTCTGAAAAGCTAAAGAAATTCTTGAAGGATGCAGGTCGTACTGAGCCGAACCTTTTGAAATCTGTTGACAAAGTTATGAATGAATGTGAAACCTGTGTCCGTTATAAGAGACCCCGTCCACGTCCTGTAGTGTCTTTGCCACTTGCTACCACATTCAATGAAACAGTGGTAATGGACTTGAAAAGTTGGAATGGATTACATTTCCTTGTTATGGTTGATCTGGCAACTCGCTTCTGTTCTGCTACAGTTTTATCAAATAAAATGGCTGAATCTGTGGTGAATGCCTTGTTTACAAGTTGGATATCAACTTTTGGCGCACCTCACAAGTTCCTCTCAGACAATGGTGGAGAATTTAATAATGAAATTATGAGATGTCTTGGAGACCATTTTGGTATTAAATTGATGTGTACTGCAGCTGAAAGTCCTTGGTCAAATGGTGTGTGTGAAAGATTGAACTACATACTTGGGATCAGTGTGCAGCGCATTGTTGATGACACAAAGTGCAATGTCCACGTTGCTTTATCCTGGGCCACTGCTGCACGAAATGATCTTCAGAATGTTCATGGTTTTTCCCCGAACCAGCTGGTCTTTGGTTGTAACCCTGCATTCCCTAATGTAATGACTGATGAGCCTCCTGCACTTGAAGGGAGAACTTCTTCACAAATTGTTGCTGACAACCTCAATGCTATGCATGCTGCTAGACAGGATTTTTTAAGAAATGAATCAAATGAAAGAATACGTAGAGCTTTGTTACGTCAAGTGAGAGAAGATGATATATCAGATCTGAAGAATGGTGACAGTGTATTCTATAAGCGACAGGATGATGATAAGTGGCGTGGTCCTGGGAATGTCATTGGTAAAGATGGTAAACAGATCCTTGTAAAACATGGGGGTACTTATGTTAGAGTGCACTCCTGTAGGCTGCAACGGAATACTTGTAAGGCTACTGTGGCTGATGATGTGTTCCAAAAGGACTCCACTCCTGTATCAAGTCAAAAGAAAGAGAATGCAGATAGTGATGATGAGAGTGAATTGTGTTCAGAAAATGGAAATGAAGAAGGTACTGTTGGTGCAAGCTCTACCATTGATCAGACTTACATTACTCCAGGCAGGACCATGCCTAGTGCCAAGGCAGGCAAAAGAATAGAGTACTTTGATCTTGATGGCAAGAAAACTGTTGCAAAAATTGTAAGTAGAGCTGGAAAATTTGGAGGTTTACACACACATTGTTACAATGTTCAGAATCAACAGGGTGAAGTGGAATGGATAGATTTGTCTAAATCTGTAACCAAGTGGAGGGAGTTGCCTGATGATGAAGCTGTGCTTGTATGTAGAGCCGCAGGAGATGGTGTTTATGAAGCAAAGTTAGCTGAATTGGAGAACTGGATCCAGAATGATGTTTTTGAGAAAGTGAGAGACTGTGGACAGACGCCGGTATCTGTGAGATGGGTCATTACTGAAAAAGTGAAGGGTGGATCCACAGTCGTGAAGGCTAGACTTGTAGCTCGTGGTTTTGAGGAAGATTTGGCTAATAACCGTACAGACTCTCCAACTTGTTCTAAGGATGCATTAAGAGTTAGTTTAGCTCTAATTGCATCATCTGGATGGGAATGGCATACTGTTGATATCAGAACTGCTTTTATTCAAGGGAACTCCATTCAGCGTGATGTTTTTCTTCGTCCACCCAAGGAATTCAATGATGGCTGTTTATGGAAGCTCAAGAAAACTGTGTATGGACTAAATGATGCTGCAAGAGCATGGTACTTTAGATTGAAAGAGTTGTTACTTTCACTTGGAATGAAAATCAGTCATCTTGATCCTGCTTTGTTTTACTGGATACATGATGGGGTGTTCTCTGGTGTGATGTGCATACATGTGGATGATATTCTATGGGCTGGCACAAGTGAGTTTTATGCTTCTGTCATGGAACCTTTGAAGCAGAAAGTCAGAATTGGGTCTTCAAGTACTGACACATCATTCAGGTACATTGGTGTTAATGTTGTTCAGAATGAAAATGGCATTGGTCTGCATCAGAATGATTATGTAGATGCTCTTGGAGAAATTTCTCTTCCACATGGACGTTCAAGTCACAGAAGGGATAATAATTATAATAATAATAATAATAGTTCTTAAAGCTAGCGCATGCTAAGCTAGCTAAGGATAGCTCAATAAGGCCGATTAGGCGTATTTCCATTGGGGTCCTGTACTACTACCCCATCCCTTTGCTCATGAGGGATGGTAACGACTCAGTGCTTGTGAAAAATCTTTAATGCGCCGAGCGTGGGCGCGAACCCGGGCCTTCTGGGTGGAAGTCCGAGACGCTAGTCACTACACCAAGCGAGCCGCTTGATCACCTGAGAATGGAAGAGCTAGAGGAATACAGAGCACTAACTGAACAACTCAATTGGTTGGGAACCCAGACACGGCCGGATATAGCATTTGATGTGTGTGACTTGACTACAGTAATGCATAATGCTACAATTGAAGATGTTCATAAGGCAAACAAAGTTGTTCGCAAAGTGAAGAAGAATGGTGTGATGCTCCAATTTTGTGCCTTGGATAATGCAGAACAGTGCACTTTGGAATGCTACAGTGATGCGTCATTTGGTAATCTTCCAGGAGGGGGATCACAAGGTGGATATGTGATATTTCTGGATGACCATAATGGTAGAAGATGTCCCCTGTCCTGGCAGTCAAAGAAAGTAAGGAGGGTAGTGAAGTCTACACTTGCTGCAGAGACACTGGCTCTTTTGGATGCCGCTGAAGCTGGTATTTATTTGGCAAATCTGGTCGCTGAGCTCCTGAATTTGAATGATCCCCCACTTGTGAAATGTTTTGTGGATAATAAGTCTCTTGTACAGAGCCTGTACTCTACCAAATCTGTAGACGATAAGCATCTTCGAATCAACTTGGCTGTTCTTGGGGACATGTTAAATCGTGGAGAATTGAGCAGTGTTAGCTGGGTGCAGTCTGCACATCAAATGGCAAATGTCCTCACTAAGCGTGGCACCAACACAGATTTATTGATATCTGCTGTTGGCACCACGCTTAGTGAGGACATTTGCCATTTGATGTGCAGACTGCACCCAGCTAACACTGCTCACTGTCATGGTCAGTGATGGTACGTAGATGTTGATCACTGCGTTACCGTTACGGCGGGGAAAGGAGACGTTAATCTGTGGAGAAAGATATTGCCCCATTAATTTGACGGTATTGAGATTTTTAACCCCATTAGTTTGGCGTACTCTTCTCAGATATTGCTTTTTTCCTGGCAAGCTATTGCGAGCATACACTTGCGAGCTTCGTTCGATAAAGAAGTTGGAGCTGTAGACATCGATATTTAGCAGAATTACTGTACCATGTAAAATAAGGTTGTAGTAAATTCATAAATACATTAAACTAAATTCAACAATACTTTTTATGCAGCAGAAACCTACATTGTTATTGCATTTCTGATTGATATCAATGTTAACGGTTCCACTCTTCCTTATAGCGAGAAACTCACAAGTGGTCAGCTCAGGATAAAGATGGCTTTTACCAGGATATTTCATTATGCTTCCTGCCCACTAATGATGTATGGTATATTCGAAGATATCTTCATAAAGGTGGATTTACACAGGCACTATTTCCCGCAACATTTGATCTGCAACTTATTTCTAGTAACATTCTGAGATTATTTTGCACTGGTAATGGCAAGTAAGCTGAAGACAGATTACTATGTAGGTGGCAAAATAATGTCAAAAGTATATACTAGATCAGAATTGCAAACAAAAAGTTAAAGGAAAAAGTGCTCGTGTAATCGTCCGCCTAAACCCATCTCCGGCACAAAGCTTGCAGATCAAATCACGATACTTGAGAGGAGCCCTCGTTGGGACTCTTAACACGAAGATCAAAAGCCTTATACAAGGACTCCAACATCTGCTTAACTTCCGTCCAGTCACTGTCCACTCCATCCTCGTCCAGTTCGTCAGCATAACCAAAGTCGATGAGTCGAACGTAGTGGTTGCCTGGCTTGCCACACACCATGACATTCTTAGAGTGGATGTCCCCATGGGTGTATCCGGACTTGTGTAGAGCCGCAACTTGGCGCTTTACATAAGAACATAAGAAAATGGGAGTCTGCAGAAAGCCGATTGGCCTAAGCAAGGCAGATCCCCCCTAAGCAAGGGCAGATCCCCTCCAAGAAGGTCAAGCTCATCCCGAGAGCTAGCATGAAAGGCAAATAGAGTCGAGCCATGACAATACTCCATCATCAACAACGAGCCATCTTCACTAGCAGCCATCAGCCGTGGTGCCCCTCCTGCCCCATCCACATTATACAACACATTAGCCTCCGCCATCAAGTCCTGCCGGGGTTAGCATCCTTCATGCAGGCCTTAACTTTCTTATTGTACCTCACCAGAGAAGCCGTCCCGTCAACACCTTTGCCAAGTTGTGAGATCACCTTAACACCATCCAAGATCTCATTTCGGGAATGCAGCAAGTTATCCAGACCACTGTATCCAGATTCCAGCCCCCAAATAGTTATATTTTGTGCAATAGGCCATCATTAATAGCAGTAATTATGGCAGGCAATTACCTTATGTTTATCACAAATAATTTCGTAATAATTTCAAATTAATACGAAATTAAAATAACTTGCACTGAGAGAGCTTAATCACAAGCGTCTTGCTAGTTGAGAGATCAGTGGAACAATACCGTTTTTTTTTTTTTTTAAAGGTAGGGGGGTGAAGAGAGGCACCACAGAGTGGGTGGCGGGAAGAGAAAGTAGGAAAGATGAAATACAGTGGAAGAGAAAAGTTAGTGGGCCGTCCACCTTGCTGTTGTTAAAGGGATGTTTATTTATTTATTTATTATTATTTGTTTGTTTATTTATTAATTTGTTTGTTTTTGTCAAATCATTTTGGTTCATGTGTTCCTGGCGATGTTTGGACAGGAACTTGTTGATGTTGTTAGATGATGATGGTGATATTCGGGGATTCTGGCGGTGTTCAGGGGGGTCCATGATGTGTGTGAGGATCCCCCAGGTGTTCTGCCGTGTCCCAGGTACTTGTTGTTGTTCTGCCGTGTCCCAGGTTATGGTGTGTGGTGGTGACAGGTTAGCGGTGTTTTGCTTGGCTGGTTGATGTTCTGGTGTTTTCTGGAAGCGGTGTTCTGCTCGACTGGCGATGGACTGCCACTGAGGTGAAGGAAGAGGTACTCTGTTGAAGGTGAGGTCCGCTGATGGTGTTCCGGGGGCTCAGGCAAAAGGAGGGCACACGATATTCTGTGTGGGACCCCGGTGGAGATGCCCAAGTCCCCAATATCAGCATCACCCAGCCATCTTTAAAGCTCCTCCACCAGCCTCAGCCTCTCCATACTCCTATGGAAGAGACTCCACGATCTTCTAGAGGGTCTCAGCTTGTGTTGCAGGAGTCAACACGGTATGCGACTATATATAGTCTATGTGAGCATCAATGTATATAGCCTATGTGGTGAAGATCGGCCTAACGCTGTTTTACCATAATAATTCACATCTGTAAATACCATTAAAACACAATATCTATCTAATTTATCGTTTGGAATAGCATTCAATTTGTGAAAATTATTCGAAATATGCCAAGTTTATTAAAATAAAATAGTTAGAGCCTCAAACAAATTAGTTTTCTTTTACTGTATTAGCTTTCCACCAAAGAAAATGAATATATATGACTAACTAATATATTCTCAAACGCGCAAATTTCCCTGTCCCACACATTTTATTTTTTCTTTCAACATATTATATATTGCTGAATGGGTAGATATCTATATATTTGTAAAAAGTTAACACGTTGGCCTACACATTATAAACATTGCATCGTTCATATAATGATATAAGAGAACATTAATAGTAATTATTTAAGATTTACATGTGCGCAAGATTTCTCAATCTTTTGTAACATATAGGCCTATATAATCTTAATAGCACATGCATCATTCGTATATATGTAATTAGCTGCAAACATTTAATTATTTTCATTAGAACTTTAGCCCCACTAGTTTTGAGATTATAAGACATTATAGGCCCATTAGTTTGGCGATTTTAACACCTTTCGCCCCATTTCGTTGTCAATTTTAAGACCTTTTGTGCCATTTAGGTGTCGATTATTTCCTGGCGAGCGTTAGCGAGCCTGCAATTATAAAAGGAACCGGCCTTTGGCCGGGAAATTTTTCTACCAAAAAATTTACAATTTTTTATCTTGAAGGGGGGTCTAGGGAGTGTTTTTCTAAGCTTGATAGAGGTCTAGGGAGGAAACTTATAAAATATATGAATGAATGAATTAATAGACTAAACGAACGGTCAGTCTCCCCTTAACCCCTTCTGTAGCGGTGACGTCCTTTTAACTTTATTCTACCTGTTAGACGATTTTATTCAGTTTATATAGGGCCATCAGGAATGAACAGACTTCGAACTATCTCACTTTAAGGGGAGGGAGACCGTTTTTGGTCTATTAATTCATATATTCCTTAGTTTTCTCGCTAGACCTCCATCAAGCTTAGAAAAACACCCCCTAGAACCCTCTTCAAGATAAATTTGTAAATTTTTCGGTAGAAAAATATGCCGGCCAAAGGCCGGTTCCTCTTAAAGTTTCAGGCTCGCTATCGCTCACCAGGAAATAATTGACACCTAAATGGTACGAAAGGTCTTAAAATTGACAACGGAATGGGGCGAAAGGTGTTAAAATCGCCAAAATAATGGGCCGAACATCTTGTAATCTAAACAAAAATGGGGCTAAGCATGAGGGAGAAGGAGGTCCATATAAATGGTCTGCCTCCCCTTAACCATTTTCACAGATCTTTCTTGAACTGCACAAAATCGTCTTTATATAGCTAGAATTAAATTAAAAAGACGTCGCCAGTACAGAAGGGGTTAAGAAGGATCAGTCTTAGTAAAAAGGGTTAAGTGAGATAGTTCGAAGCCTGATGAACGCTGGAGGCCCTTCTTAAACTGAATAATATCGTCTAACAGTAGGTAGAATAAAGTTAAAAGGACGTCGCTGCTACAGAAGGGGTTAAGGGGAGACTGACCGTTTGTTTGGTCTATTAATTCATTTATTCATATATTTTTTTAAAGTTTCCTCACTAGACCTCCATCAAGCTTAGAAAAACACCCCCTAGACCCCCCTTTAAGTTAAATTTGTAAATTTTTCGGTAGAAAAATGTCCCGGCCTGCTTTTAAAAATGCAGGCTCGCTATTGCTCGCCAGGATAAAAGCCTGATAAAAGCTGGAGGTGTTAATCTGATGAATATCGTCTAAATATAGCTCGAATATAATGATAAAGCTGGAGGCCCTTCTTAATATGATGAATATCGTCTAAATATAGCTCGAATATAATGACAAAGCTGGAGGCCCTTCTTAATCTGATGAATATCGTCTAAATATAGCTCGAATATAATGACAAAGCTGGAGGCCCTTCTTAATATGATGAATATCGTCTAAATATAGCTCGAATATAATGATAAAGCTGGAGGCCCTTCTTAATATGATGAATATCGTCTAAATATAGCTCGAATATAATGAAAAAGCTGGATGCCCTTCTTAATATGATGAATATCGTCTAAATATAGCTCGAATATAATGAAAAAGCTGGAGGCCCTTCTTAATATGATGAATATCGTCTAAATATAGCTCGAATATAATGATAAAGCTGGAGGTCCTTCTTAATATGATGAATATCGTCTAAATATAGCTCGAATATAATGAAAAAGCTGGAGGCCCTTCTTAACCCTCTCCGACATATGACGCAATTTTGAGCCTATTAGGGATACTTTAAAGCCTTTATTACCATCAGGGTTTTTTACAAACCTTTATTTTAGTTACTTCAACCTCTGCAGTTGTCTTTGAGTTAGATGTGGGCAGAAAACTAATTTTGGAGAGGTAATTATAAGAGTGAGAGAACTCTATTTCTTATTGCTAATCTGGCAACCTCTGCGTCATATATGTCTGAAGGGGTTAATATGATGAATATCGTCTAAATATAGCTCGAATATAATGAAAAAGCTGGAGGCCCTTCTTAATATGATGAATATCGTCTAAATATAGCTCGAATATAATGAAAAAGCTGGAGGCCCTTCTTAATATGATGAATATCGTCTAAATATAGCTCGAATATAATGAAAAAGAAGTTGCCGGTATGGAAGTTGTTAGAAGACCGTTGAAATCTTAAGGGGAGGCAGACCGTTTTTCTGGACCACCTTCTCCCTAATGTTTAGCCCCACTAGTTTTGAGATTATAAGACGTTCGGCCCATTAGTTTGGCGATTTTAACACCTTTTGCCCCATTTTGTTGTCAATTTTAACACTTTTCGTGCCATTTAGGTGTCGATTATTTCCTGGCGAGCGATAGCGAGCCTGCAGTTTTAAGAGGAACCGGCCTTTGGCCGAGAAATTTTTCTACCGAAAAATGTACAAATTTATATGGAAGGGGGGTCTAGGGGGTGTTTTTCTAAGCTTGATGGAGGTCTAGGGAGGAAACTAAAAATATATATGAATAAATTAATTAATAAACCAAACAAACGGTCTGCCTCCCCTTAACCCTTACAGTACCAGCGACATCTGTTCCCATTTATTATATCTACTTTTAGACGATTTTAGACAGCTTAGGAAGGATCTGTGGTAGTTAAACTGGTTGATTGAGATAGTTTGATGCTTAATTATTGCTAGAGATCCTTCCTAAACTGCAAAAAATCGACTAAATATACCAAAAATAGCATTAAAAATACGTCGCCGGTACAGAATGGGTTAAGGGGAGATGGATCGTCTTTCTGTCCCCCTTTCTTCCTCATGTTTAGTCCCATTAGTTTCCAGATTTTTTGAAGTTCGGCCCATTAGTTTGGCGATTTTAAGACCTTTCCCTCATTTCTTTATCAATATTTATTAGTGGCCCCTCCATCATTGACGATATGCCTATTAGTATAATAGCCTCCATTCAAGCGCCCGCGGTAGCCAGTTTGAATCTACCGCCGCAGGGAAGAACGAAGTATCAGTCATAAGGGTAACGCTTATTCTCTTATGGAATCGTCTTATGATTGGGTACTCTCTACGAAAAAAACCTTCGTAAAATATAAAAAAGAAAAATATACTTAATAATTGTTATACTATAGCTTTCCATCTCGTGGATTTCTTGTGTGGGGTTCCTTGCCGCTGCTCCCTGAGCCGCCATTCCTTCTTCCTCTTCCCGCGGTTGGGTGCCAGTGTGCTCCGCTTCATTCTTCATTTGCTCCCTTCTAGTGAGTCCTTACTCATTTGTATATATCTGAGTTGTATAGAACAAGGTTTTAGATTAGCTAGCACAGGCTACCCCATTGGTACGCCCGCAGGAAGTGTTATAATAGGGTACTTTGTACAGGCGCTTCGTGTCCACCAAGGATCTACGCACCATGTATTTTTATGTTATTGTCATATGCGCCTTAGCTGTTGCTTAACTAATTAGTTAGGAGGCTACTTCAATGCAGGATTATGCTTCAGGCCGTCTCTAAGAGGCAGTTGCATTATTGTTTTTAGCAGACGCTCTGGTTTTTAAGGGTTGCCACACGTGGTGTGGAACCTTCCAGAGTCCGGGTCTGCGCGTGGGCCCCTCTCGTGGGCCTCTTCACCATGTACTGCGGCTGCTAGGTCTTCAGGGGTTGGAGGGCTGCCGTTTTGCTGCTGTTTCTACAAGCCTCGTGGCCAGCCTCAGTAGGGGTCTCCGGGTAAGGCTAGGAGTTATTATTTGATAAATAATATTGTTCCATGTATGTCGTAGCCTATTGTGTTTCCCTGAGTTTTCATGTGAGAGTTTACATGTTTAGAGGGAATCAGGAGACGTTCTGTTGGTGTTGGTTTTTTGGGGGTGTCTGACTTTCACAGATAAGTCAACACCTCTGAAAATTGTTGGTTTGTTTTTCCGGTGGCTTTCAAAGCCAGCTGCCCATTTCTCATCCTGCGGACGAGTAGGGAACTTACCAAATGTCCCGGCGTGGTATGCTAAACCATGAACTTCCCAGCGGAAATGCGATTTCCTCAGGGAATAACTCGGCCCGCCGAGTGAACTCGCCCTGACCGATAACCTCACGCGGCAACTTAGTATGCCCGGCGCACAGTTCATTGGTAACACTGACTAAATATTCAACTTACAAGAATGCGTGATCTTTTACTATCTCTCTAGACCAAATAGTCATTGATAGTAGAACGCTTGAGGTCGTCAAGGGCCAGTGACACCTTTGTCACAGGTAAGCAGTTCAAAGACTCAGAGAAACCTAATAGATTCTCTGAGTCAAGTCCAGCGGAAGGTTAGAGTAGCAGTGGCTATAGCTAATTTTCCGGCGGACTTGAGGTAGGATGTGTTAACACCTCTCAGCTTATCCTTATGAGCATTGATTCCTGGAAATGTCTATTTCCAGATAGCAACACTTTAGTAGCAGTACCGGCGGCAGTTGAGTGAGCCAATTATGGCACAGGGGGGGGTCCTAACTCCATCATGCCTCGGTTTGACTTGTGCGCTACTCCTACCTGCTCTAAATTACCAGTTTTTGCACACAAATTATGTATAAAATGTGTTAAGTGCCTCGATCGTTCACGAGGATTATGGGTGTCGAAACGATGCGCCGTGTGCTCAGAACTAAGAGCGGCGCTATTCGACAAGAGAGACCTTTCATGCCTTGCGGCTTTCAAAGAGATCAAAAACTTATTTAACGGGTACGCAAAGGACGTAGCCCATAAAGTGTTACACTGTGACGATGAGGCCCTGTGGACAAATCTAGTAATAAAATCTCCTTTAGTAAAATCAACTCCGGCCAAGTCAACTACTCTAAAATCGAAAACTAAAGTCTTATCTAAAGCACTGGTGAGTAGTAATAGTAGCGACAGTGAGAGTGCCGAGGAGACCCCCCCCCTGACCGGTCAAAGAGAAGACAGTCCCCTTCCCCGAGTACTAAGTCTCGGTTGAGATCACGGTCCCCCCATAGACAATCCCACCATTCTTCAGTTGAGTCTTCTAGATCGACGAAACGGCGGAGGGAGGATTCAGATTCTTCAACACAACAATCCAGTTCAGGACAAAGTAGTGCAGGACATAAAAGTGCCCGCAAGGATGTCACGAAGCCGCGTCACCAGTCTACGCCGGGGTCGCGGCCACTTCCCTCCGCCTCTACCTCCACATCACAAAGATCGGAGGTAGGAGCGGAGGGGACTGAGTCGAGTCCTAGGGAGGTGGATAGTCAGTCCTTATGTGAACCACATGACTTTACTTTTGCAATAGCTAAGCTAAATTATGTAGCACGTAGAGCTCCTACGATTGTGTCGAATAGGGTTTTAGCCGAGAATTATGGGGGTTCACAAGCCTGCTCACGTCAAAGTTATGATGACTCTCAGGTAATACCGGACTCCCAACCACCTGCAGGACAGGACAGGGGAGTCTGGAGACAATCACCCTCACAGCTAAATCCCTCTAGTGATAATCAGACCATGACGGGGGAGACTACTAACTTAGACGCCCTCCCCTCGTCTGTCCCAGATCTCATTTGGCCACCGGATAACCAGGTACCTGAAAACCGGCAACAAACGCCGGAAGTAATAGGCTTACCCAGAGAGTAGGAGGACATGGATCTGTCCTCGGCTCAACAAGTGAACAATGAGGAGGAATACGAAGGGAGCTCTCAATCCTCTACACACACAGTAAATGTGTGACTACAGACGAAATGAATGCAATTTTACATAAAATTATGCAACAGTATGTTCCTACTACCTCAGGTCCTTCCACCAGTACCCCGGTAGCTCCTCCGATTGACTCCACGGTAAGACCTTTACAGCCTACCAGCATTAAATCTCCCCAAGCTTTTTTTCCTCCTCTTAACGTAAATCCGGCATCAGCCATGGCATGTAGCACGATAGTGCCTGCCTCCTTGATTACCTCTAAGGTCCGTGTAATCACGGATGTTACTCCTCCCCCTCTGGATAAACTCCCACAGAGGAGAGGCCCTATGCCTCTCCTGTACGGGCCAGATTGCTCGTGGATTCCGGCGATAGCGCAGAAACCACATATGGCACAGCAGACCGTGTCGGGGGAGCTCCCGGTCCCTAGTGAATGGACCATCGAGGTAAGTAAGAGTAAGAAACTAAGAGCCAAAGATGTAGAAAGAAAGTTATTGGATGTGACTATTAAGGCAATACCCAATGTATACAGTGCTGATTTTTTCGTATACTCTGCATCACCGGCTTTACCTCCCGCCTCAGCTGCACGACTTTTCGCAGACTGGGCAAGATCGGACGGCATGAACGACATAAAGTCCCTCAATGCACTGACACCAGAACTGGAAACAGTTCCGGCGCTCGATCTAGGCCACAGTCCAGTCCTGCAGGTGGGGCAGGTAGGTACGGGTCCGTGGGTTGACTGGGAAATAGAGGCGCACCAATTCGCAGCCACCATTACCTCGAAATCCTCCCATCAGAACCCCCAAGAGAACCACTTATGGGCCTCACTATCAGTTAATAAGGCCGGAGGGGTGTCGCCGGCTTTGTTTGACTTCTTGGCATCCCCCAAACTCGTACTTTACGAATGGAACGACCCCTTTTGTACTCCTCCTCCGGCCCACTTCGACAGAGATTTCAAGTTACGCAGTAGGCACTTAGACTATTTTCCCAATATCTAGTAAGTCGCCAGATTGCCCAGTCACTCACGAGAACCGTTACGGCCATCTCAGATCAGAATGTATGGAAGGCCACGGAACTATCACGCTGGCTTCTGCTACAAAACTCCATTCATTCCTTAGGTGATATAAGAATAGCTAACATGGAGGCGGTCAGAGCATGCCAGGACTTAAAGGTGGGGGTGCATGGGTTGAGGTAAACATGGACAAATAATCGCCAACTTGCATATAATTATCTTGTAAAATGCAATGTCACTGAAATCATTATTAACATTGGTATAAAGGATTTTGTGGATCGTCTATACTGGGCCTGTGACGTCATAGTGACGTCACACCAGTATCCTTATCCTAGACTGGATGGTGGACTTACACTCTTGTGACGTCACAAGTCCGGTATAGACGATCCACAAAATCCTTTATACCATTGTTAATAATTATTTCAGTGCCATTGCATTTTGCAAGATAATTATGTACAGCTTGGCGATTATCATTCCATGTTTACCTCAACCCATGCACCCCCACCTTTAAGAGTATACCTAGTAAAGAAGTTGCTGGAAGATGTAGGTCGCCGGGCAACACTTTCCCCAGTATTAACTGCCTCACTACTTAATCAGGATACATGGAGTGCATTATTCAATATAGTAGATGTTCTAAGGCAGAGTTCCTCCCAGCCTAGGAAGGAGCCCTTTAAGAAACCGTACTCTAAACCTAAAGGCGGTAATAAGCCTCAAGCTCCTATTGCTAAACAGTCCTTTCGGGACCCCAGAGCTCCCCACCAGCAGGGAGGTACTCAGCACAAACACAGGCAGGGTAAACACTCAGGCAAGTGGGATAACAAAGGTAAGTCTCACAACAAGCCACACCAGGAATCGAAGTCTGCTAAAACCAGCCAGCCGTCTCGTTCCACTACACCACCACCAAAAAACTAGTCAGTCACACTCTCTCTCCCGGGGCCTATCACGGGAGAGTTAGATCCGAGAGCAGTCCCGGCGAACAGACCCAGTACAGAAACTGGGTCGTTCCAGACATGCCGCAGGGCCTGGCCCCGACGAACGTGGGCCTGGACAGTGGTAAGCAAGGGCATCACTTGGCGGTGGCTCCGACGACCTCGTTTACGTCAAACTCAAGAATTCAATCATGTTTCTTTAGAGGTGGAGTCACTTGTCCAAGAAATGATCACCAAGCATGTCATTGTCCCAGTAAATCCAACTTGCCATGTTTTCACCTCCAGACTTTTTCTCGTGCCAAAGAGGGACAGTGTGCAGATGCGACCAGTAGTACATCTCTCGTATCTGAACACTCATATTCACAATTCACCCTTCAGGATGCTTAGGCCTACAGTGAATCAAATCAGGCTCACACTTCCGCCGCAAGGTTGGATGTGCTCCCTAGACCTGAAAGATGCCTATTGGCATGTCCCCATAAACAAACGGTTCCAAAAATTCCTCGCCTTGAGGATCAGACAAGAGACTTAAGTCTTTCAGAGATTACCCTTCGGGTTGAACCTGGCACCAAGAATCTTTACAAAATTAGTCCGGCAAGCCCTTATATCTTTATTAGCTCAAGGGATCAAGGTGATGTGGTATCTAGACGACTGGCTGGTAGTGGCAGAGTCAGAGAGTTTATGCCAGAGTCATGTAAACAAAGTCATAAATCATGTACAGACCCTAGGGTTCAAGGTCAACTTGGCAAAGTCTCTCCTTGTACCCACAAGGGAAATCTAATGGATAGGGCTGGTCTGGGACACGGCCAATCAGAGCGTGGACAATCGCAACAGATTTCGCAGGAAACCGTTTAGTTTTCTCCACAGTCTGAATACGACGAGAACGACATGGGAGTCCCTGGTCGGTTCTCTCAATTGGATCCAATTAACTGTGAAGTTGGGCCGGCTGAAAGTAAAGAGGTTAATCATGGAAGGCAACAAATTCTTCCCGCTTTTGCCGGCGGGAAAATTATGGACCATTCCTCCATTAATTCACAACTTACTGTCGGTTTGGGCGAAGAAGGAAATATTGCACTCAATAATGACGTGGGTTTCTCCTCCGCCTACGGTATGGGTAGACAGATGCTTCAGGGACAATAGGCTGGGGTTATCAGTCAAGCCTAGGCCACCAGGGCCAAGATCTTTGGTCCCCAGACATGAACTTTCATATAAACCAACAAGAGCTCTTAGTCCCACTATTTTTCCTACAAACTCACGGCTCTGGTGGTGTAATGGTTAAGGTGGCAAAAATCTGTGTGTGATAACCCGGGTTCGAATCCCGGTGGATCATATATACTTTAATTAATTTCATTGGGGGTGTTTGGTGTTGTGGTGAAATTAATAAAATAAAGATTACAGGGGAAGTCAATTACGTTTTGAATGGACAACTTGAATGCGGTACACTGCATTCAAAAGCAAGGGTCAACAAGGTCTCGGAGGTTGCTGGAATTGTCAGAACAGATTTTTGCTCTAGCCAAATCGCTGAGCATTCATCTGCATGCATCTTATCTCCCGGGCGTAGCAAACGTCTGGGCAGACGCTCTGTCCCGGAGACAGAGCACCTCAGTAGAATGGGCAATCAGACAAAATATCCTCAACAAGATGATTGCAGAGCCATACCGTCCACAAGTGGATCTATTTGCGTCAGAAGGGAACCACAGACTTCCTCTCTACCTAACCCACCAGGAGATAACATCGGCGGGAGGTCCCAACGCATTATCAGAGGACTGGAACAAGTGGACTTCCATCTATCTTTTTCCTCCTCCAGACGCTTCACTCATGTGTCAAGTAGTTCACAAACTATGGGGTTACCGAGGCCTAGTCTCGATGATCGCGCCACTCAGTTGTGGTATCACCAATTGAAGACATGGTGCGAGAACCCGGTATTACTCCCGGTCTCGTCCTTTTACTTTGAAACAATTGGCAACCTAAAGACCTCGCTGACTTTTGCCTTATGGACATTCAAAATGCCAAATGGCTAACCCAGTATGCAGAGAGTGTTACAAACAAATGTCTTAATTAGTATACTATGTCCACCAGCAGACAGTACCAATCACATTGGAAAACATGCACAACCTGGATAGTGGAGACAGCACAAACAGACGCCTCAGTGGCTCTCATTTTTAAGTACCTAGATTATTTGTTTGCACAAAACGCTTCTCAGTAGTGACCCTAAAGAATCACTTGTCAGCTATTAGAAACCCCTTTTTTGACCTCACTGGTCTATCCATACCACAGGCAGAAGAAAAAGGCTTCATGTTTCAAGCTACACCCACCACCACACCAGCTCATGCCTACCTGGTCGCTTGACAAAGCCTTATCATTGCTTCACTCCCGCAAATATAACCAGGGGAGGTGTGGCAGAGTGGTCTTGCCACTGGACTGGGAATCCAATGGACCCGGGTTCGAATCCCAATATGTCAATGGGAAGATATTATTGGGATGGAATTTGTGCTGTACCTAGTTTCAGTCCATTACCACAGCACACCGAAATGCCAAAACAAAATACCCTCATTGTTCCCTGATTAAATAGCACTATATGAATATTCCCATATTCAAAATATGCTACAGGGGGGCAATGCCTAGTGAGTTAATTGCTCAATAGGTGGCGTTCTGAGAGTGAGGGTCTGAGCCTGGGGAGTGAGACTGTGAAGCGCGGGGGCGAGGCAGCTTCAGAGATGGAGTTGGGTTCGAGCCGTGAGTAGGTGCTTCGCATGTCTCACTCCCTAGGCTGGAACAAGATCTCACGGGCCTCACTGTGTTCAGCGGTAGAGTGTAAAGGCTATCAGCCTATGCCCGAGAGGAAGTAGTTGGAATATAGAAAAAAATAATAATAAAATGCGCCGGATTTTGATTCAGTATTAAAGAAGGCTGTGTTCCTGATGGCTTTAGCGACAGGAAACAGAGTATCGGAGCTGGCGGCGATGAGCAACGAACCCAACTGCCTTAGGTTTGGGAGACTGAACGAACAGGTACAAATCGCTCCGTCTCCCACGTTCATTGCAAAGAATGAACACTGTGATCATGTATTCTCAGAATATACTGTTCCGGCACTTAAAAGAGGACACACACACCATCTTTTATGCCCGGTACAAGCTTTACTTAAGCTTATGAGGGTAGCACAACCTCGACAACCAAGCTTCCTATGGGTCCACTGGACGGAAATTAGCTTCTTTACTCGTAGATGTAATCAGGGAAAGTAATCCCGGCGTATTGGGCAGAGCTCATGATATAAGAAAGTGGGCAGTATCTCTTAGATTCATGCAAAATTATTCAGTGGACGACATAGCTAACACAAAGCTGTGGGCAGCCAACAATACTTTCTTGACGCGATACCTGTCGGTGGCCCTGGATAAACCAAAACTAACCTGTGTGGCATTACGGCAACGGGTCTAGTAGTCCATGTGCTATTACTAATTAAGTGTTAATCTTAAAAGGTGAAAAGGAGGGGGGGCGGGGTTGCTAGATAGCTCAAAGACCCCTAGAACCCTCTGCCGGATATTGTGATGAGTTCACAAGCTGTGATACTTAATAGTCGAGCTGGTTCTACAGCTCAAGATTTTAATTTATTTTGATATATATATATCAGTACAGCTATATAGTATAAACAAGATGTACAAACAATTATAAAATGTACAAATAGTTTTAAGGCCAGTATATAATCCAAAGTATTATAGGTCGGTACCTGTTTGAAGGGGAATAAGAATATGTCCCTAAGCAAACTTTTAGACAGATCGCAGAGTGCAAATCCAGTCAACTATAAGCAGATCTTCTTTGAAGTAACGCACTGCTTCCCCTTTTCCATTTTATAAACATTGTATGTAAACAATAAACACTTAAATTGTTATACGGATTCTTTGTCTCTACCTGAGGTCATTTGTTAGTGTGTTGATATTGAAACAAATGTCCCCCTCCAGTCTTAAGATATCAGGCATATCGTCAATGATGGAGGGGCCACTAATAAAATATAGGTTTGATTCCCGGAGGGAAGAAAGAAAACCTAATATTTAGTAGGGGCCCCGTAATCATTGATGATGTAGGGCCCTCCTGTCCATCCCCTTCCCATTCGCTTGATGTCTTGAGGTGAATCTTAATATGTCAGTGAAGAAGGAATGGCGGCTCAGGGAGCAGCGGCAAGGAACCCCACACAAGAAATCCACGAGATGGAAAGCTATAGTATAACAATTATTAAGTATATTTTTCTTTTTTATATTTTACGAAGTTTTTTTTCGTAGAGAGTACCCAATCATAAGACGATTCCATAAGAGAATAAGCGTTACCCTTATGACTGATACTTCGTTCTTCCCCGCGGCGGTAGATTCAAACTGGCTACCGCGGGCGCTTGAATGGAGGCTATTATACTAATAGGCATATCGTCAATGATTACTGGGCCCCTACTAAATATTAGGTTTTCTTTCTTCCCTCCGGGAATCAAACCTATAATTTAGACTTTTTGTGTCAATTAGGTGTCGATTTTTTTCCTGGGGAGCGATAGCGAGCCTGTAATTTAAGAGGAACCGGCCTTCGGCCTGGAAATTTTTCTATTGAAAAATATACAAATATATCTTGAAGGAGGGCCTACTATAGTCTATTCGATGTAAGTAGGCGAGAAATAATGACCTCTATCCTCTGTAACTCAAAAAGGGCTAGGGCAAATGGGCTGTAAATTTACACATCTATTCCTTGACTGACTAGTCCCTAATGGTAGAAATGTTAGCTCAATTACTCTAGTCGTTTTGGAGTTACAGAAGTTAGAGGTCAAGATGTTTCACCTACTTACAGCGAATAGACTATAGTAGACGATTTTATTCAGTTTAAACAGGGCCTCCAGCAACTAACAGGCATTAAACTACCTCACTTATCTCTTTTTACTGCCATATATCCTTCTTAAGCTGCATATATCGTCTAAATATAGTTAGGATAAAATTACAAAGACATCGCCGGTACAGAAGGTGTTAAGGGGATTTTGTTTTTAGTTTACTCCCTAGACATCTAATAAGCTTAAAAAGATAGCTCCATTATCCCCCTTCAAGATAAATGTGTATATTCTTTGGTAGAAAAATGTTCCGGTCAAAGGCCGGTTCCTCCTAAATTACAGGCTTGCTATCGCTCGCCAGGAAAAAATTGACACCTAAGTGGCACAAAAGGTCTTAAAATTGACAGAAATGAGGGGAAGGGTCTTGAAATCACAAAACTATTGGGGCGAACGTCTTAAAATCTTAAAACTAATTGGACTAAGCATGAGGGAGAGGGGGGTCCAGAAAAAACCCTCTTAAGTGAAAATCTGCTCTACTGATGATGTTTCCTAGTTATGTCTAAACAAGAATAGTTTATATTCTTGTGGAAGATTGTGATAGAGAGATGGAGGAAGAAACTGGGTCTTGGAAGCGTTGAAAGTAACAAGATTTGCTATGCCCCAACCAGAAATAATTGTGGCCTAGCCACATTTGTTTAGGAGTGCTTGCATGCTAGGTTGATGTGAAAAATTAGTTGAATAGTGTAAGGTAGAGTCATCAGCATATGAGTGGATAGGACTAGAGGTAGGCCTACTGTTGAGGAGATAATTGATAAATATTTGAAAGATAATTGGAGACAGGACAGAACCCTGAGGAACACCAGAGTTGATAGGTTGAGGAAGTGAACGATGGCCGTCAACAACCGCAGCTATGGAGTGGTCTGAAAGGAAATTAGAGACAAAGGCACAGATAGAGGGATAGAAACCGAAGGAGGGTAGTTTGGAAATTAAAGACTTGTGCCAGACATTATCGAAGGCTTTTGATATATCTAGAGTAATAGAGAAAGTCTCACTGAAGTCCCGAAAGGAGGACGACCAGGAGTTAGTAAGATAAGCAAGAAGGTCACCAGTAGAGCGGTACTTAAGGAAACCGTCCTGATGATCTGAAAGTAGATTATGGGAAGATTAATGCTTAAGAAATTTTGAGTTGAGAATAGTTTCAAAAACTTTAGAGATGCAAGAAATGAGAGCAATTGGACGATAGTTGGAGGGTTGAGAGCGGTCACCCTTCTTTGGGACATTTTGAATAAGATCAAACTTCCAGCATGAAGGAAAGACATTAGAGGATATACAGAGCAGAAAGAGTTTTCCTTGGCAGGGAGTCAGCACGGAAGAACAGGTTTTGAGCACAACAGCCAACACGAGGAACACCATCCGGTCCGCACGCCTTCTTCGTATTAATCCTAGAGAGGGCCGAGAGTACATCCTTAGAAGAGTTTATGATATTAGGCATACGTGAGAGGTGGGTGGAGAGGGAGGAATAGCACTGGAATCATCCAAGTGCGGCCTCTCTTGAAGATTTATCGGTATATTTTTCGATATACACATGCACAAGTTTTCCAGACAACACATATGGCTTTTCCTACTGTTTTTCATGTGATTAATTCGGTTTTAGCACCCATTTGAGGAGGAAATGTCCCGCTTTGGCCATACTCCATCACCCTAACAATTTCCATATTTTTGTCATTTTAGCCTGACTTAATTAACAACCTAACCTATCCTGGAAGTTATCGCCCCCAGACCCCGCGCTGGTCTTAGCGTTAATATAGAAGATAAGAAAATACTAAAAATACGGTGGAAAAGGGAAGAAAAATAGATCTCCACTGATTGAAGATGGCCGCCTTTCCCTTATTTAACCCACATACAGTAGTCTAATAAAAAGAAAATAATAATAATTTCCACAGGCAATGGCATCTAATATAATATAAGAATAATGTATGGGAAGTCAGTGAAAGGAAGGGATTTGGTTATAGATACTAGGCAGCGAGCAAGAGAAGCTGCCAGGATGGCCGCCAGGGAGACAAAAGCCAACGATAAAGAAAGCGTCACTACTACATTATCTAGGAAACGGGCGAGGTCTCAGGATAACATGGAGACCACTACTAAATGTCCTAGGATTGAGGCACAGGGGACAGCTCGAATTGTAGCTGCAAATACGGAGGGTCAAACTAAGAAGAGGCCCATGACAGATAATTCCGCTTCAATCAAAAAGAGGGCTAGGTTCGAAACGGAAAACACAACCGGGGCAGACACTAGTAATGCAAATAGTTGCATTGCATCCATAAAGGGTAATAAGGGTGAAGACAACGATTTGGAGCTGAGTTTTGGCTTGACTCCTGGCCTGATAAAAATTTGCGACCCACTGCCAAAACTAGAACAATACCCCTCGGCTAAGCTTCTCATGGGTCAATATCTCAAAGCAACGATCAATGATATAATAGTAACGTTTTGCCTAAATTCCGGTACGACGGCGAACGTCATGGACCCACGAACTGCTAAAAGGTTAGGCGTTGACCAGATGGAAGCAACAGTTGAACAAATTAAGGTCCATGCACCAGAGGGGGTGAAATATATTACCATAAAATATGTGAATAATGTAGAGATTTCTTTAAGTAACGGACTAAAATTCTATGCCGATTTTATTGTGCAAAAACAAGATTTTGGACAGGATACGACCAAAATTCGGAATATTCTAGGCATTCCAACTTTAGCTCAACTCAACGCAGTTCAATCGTTTTCATCTCTTTCCCCGAGGGTCTATTTCAAACCAAGGGGAATATTTAGACCTATGAGAAGCACCCGGAAACTGTCGTCAATGGGTACGTTAGGGATGCTGGTGTTTCCTTTTTCGTTGTACGCCAGTAAAAATCTTTACATCATAGTGTCTTCGATTGCGCCCCAACAGTTCTACTTCAGCAAGCACGCCTGCAAGCGGCTTCGCCTGGAAACCAGCCCTCATACGGTAAACATATTTTCACTTCAGGGGGCTTTCCTGGCTGCAAGTGTGTCAAGGCAGGAATGCCAGTTAGGTTTTGATTTAATAATGGGTTTAAAAAATTTGAATCGGTACAAGTGCCTTATCGATTATGGTGCAAACTTGATTTAATTCTTTGTGGGAAAATGCACTTATGTAACAGCGCTTTATGAATTAGAATAGTCTATAAAACCTACAAAATTAACTAGAAAAAAACAGGCGTTAGGCAGGAAAAATGGAAAATATGTATGATTATAGGTTTTTACTTTAATTAAATATTTTATATTATGTTTCATATTTATTTTATACGGGCACATCATTATTTATACACCTCTAAAGGATAACTTATTATGGAAACTTTAATTATTCTATTCATATCTTCTATTTTGCGCAGCATAATTAACGCTTTCAGTACATGTCGACGCTTTTTATATTCGCTTCAGGCTAAATTTGGAAGATTTTTAAGTTTTAGGAAGGACCTCTACACTGTAATAAATAGAAAGGTAAATACAGGTATACAAAATCATTGGGTACATTGAAAGTGATATACCTTTCTATCGTTATACTAGACAGGTATGTTACTGTCAATATACCTAATTAATAAAGGTATACAGTACTATTATGGAACCTTTATATGCCTTTTCCATACCCATACTTTTTTTTAGTGTAGGATTGAAGAGGCATATACTCGGTTCACTCTTAGACTACCCGCAAATCCTTCCTAACTTTAATATGTTTTTGAATGATGGCCGGAAGAAAATAAACAACATGAACTGAAAGAGCTAAAGAAAATGTTACGCTAGACATAAACAATATCGTGAATTCTTCTAATGGGGAGAAACTAGGAGCTCAGTATATACAGTATATGCAATCAAATACAAGGCGAGTTATACAATTGGTACAGTGTGCCACACATATTCTATTCCGTTGGGTCGTGATTTGGCAGCGCTACACCAGCTTCCCCAACCCCCCTCCCTCCCTCCACCTCATATTGGTAGGAGGGCGAGTGAGGGTAGTGAGGGAGGGCGGTTGGGGAGGTGAGTGCAGCGCTGCCAAATCACGACCCCAACGGAATAGAATATGTGCGGCAAACTGTACAAGACAACGTTGTATTTATACACAAAGAATACCTCACAAACTGAGACGTTACACATGAATTCAAAATAACAAGGAACACTAACAACACTGTCATATTCATTTTACATGATTTAGGGCAAGTAATAGAGTATGTGCTTGAATTTGAGTTTAAGGGGAGATGGGCCGCTTTTCTGGACCACTTTCTCCCTCGTGTTTAGCCCCATTAGTTTTGAGATTTTAACCCTTTCACGTATTTATGACTATGTTATGCCCTGATTTTATACAGGATTAACGATTGATCAAGGTGAGTTCTTCGAGACGTGGAATATTAGATTTCATGCAAATACATAATTATAAGGAATCAATAGAACACATAATATAATTTCGGAATGTGATTTGTAATACAGCTTTATTTATGTAGCACTTATTAGCATAGAAAAACGAATAAATTCACTTAGGAAAACATGAAGGGGCAAAAGATTCAGTATCAATATTGGTCTTTCAATTCTTCTAGCACGATCGCGGATCTGGATGGAGCGCGCACTACCACTTTCAACACTCAGGTATTATTCTTCTGAGACAGGTACAATTAGGAATATTATAGAATTTCACTCGTGGGGTACCTATTAAGTTTTTAGAAGTGTCATATGAAATTAATTGCGTATACCTTGTGTTCTGTTATTTCTTTAGACGTGCAGATATCTTCCGGTATTTATTTTCACAAAACACGGATTATTAATCATGAAACATAATTATATATTTAGTCGACTGGTTATGCACGGTATATGAATTAGTCACTGAGATTACTTATTTTACGACCTATCCCACAAACTCTCGGAATCTCATATCTATACCATAGTCTCAAATAGGGAAGACTTATTACATGGCTTAGGGTAAATACTGTCGCTACAGTTAGGCTATCTCTTAGTATCTTTGCACTGATACTGAATTCATTGGCAATGTACAGGGAACACTTGTAACATAATCTGATCACTCGTCATTGGTAGCAAATAACTTAGGGGGGGGGGGGGGGGCACAGGTGAACAATCGATCATATAGTACGGTATCTCCGCACTGATACAACAATAATTAATAATGCACTGTTGAGTTGTCTTCTTGGTATCTCGATGCACTGTCGTTGAGGGTTTCTTGGCTGCTCCGTGGGCTGTCCAGGGTGTCCGGTAGTGTGAAGAAGTTACAGTTGGGTTAATGGGCTTTGGGTCTTAAATATGGTTCCGTAACTATGAGGAGTACAGTTGGTCACCATATCGAACTAACGCAAGTATTCTAGGCATGTAGCTTTTGAACGAATACTTGACTATTCTGACCTTTAATATTAACCGTTGATGAAGTTCCGTTCAGGTACTCTTGAGCTAGGATTTTAAATGTTATGTTTCAGGCAGGGGCCGGATTAACAAAACATCGGACGAACGCAAGAGGAGTCGATACAAGTAACTCTTCTTGACAGTCTCTAATCTTTTTAAGAGGTTCAAAGAACTCGGGCGGTGTTTAACCTTTTAGTCACAAATCCTGGTGGGTTGCCACAGACAATTTGTGCCTAGGATCTATATATGCTAAGTGCTCCTGAGAGTATCTCGCATAGACCCTTCTAACACAAAAGATCTTTCTATCCTAGATCTCTGTGAGCTAAATGCCAGTATAATGTCTAAAATAATAAATGTATTGAAAGGTAGGGTTGCCTTCGTCTTTCAATATTTTTATTAGGTTAGAGAATAAACTAATATGAATAACTATATTAAATTCTGGGTTGCCAGAAGTAATCAGTTATACATATGTAGCTACTGTTGCACTATATAAATGATTAGAAACCCAAGTGGAAGAGGCCATACCAACAATGAGTTTTTAATACACTTACTTTGTATTTATATATATAGGTATTATTTAAAGGTGGGGGCTCATGGGTTGAGGTAAACATGGAAAAATAATCGCCAACCTGCATATAATTATCTTGTAAAATGCAATGTCACTGAAATAATTATTAACAATGGTATAAAGGATTTTGCGGATCGTCTATACCGGGCCTGTGACGTCATAGTGACGTCACACCAGTATCCTTAGCCTAGACTGGATGGTGGACTTACACTCTTGTGACGTCACAGGCCCGGTATAGACGATCCACAAAATCCTTTATACCATTGTTAATAATTATTTCAGTGCCATTGCATTTTGCAAGATAATTATGTACAGCTTGGCAATTATCATTTCATGTTTATCTCAACCCATGAGCCCCCACCTTTAAGGTCTCTATATTAACCGATGGGTGGCCACGATCAATAAAGATCCTAAAACAGGTTTATATATATATCACAGATAGTATACAGACTCCGGGGTGCCGTTCGTCAATAACTACTCTTGAGTTTGGGTATAAAATAGTCTTCAATCAGACCGGGGTGCCGATCGTACAGAAGCGATATTTCTACGTGCCTGAACTCCCTCCTCCTAGAGTTTATATATAATTTGTCAGTGATAGGGTAGAAGGGGGGGGGGGGGGGGGGAGCACTCGGTGTTGTCGAGTCTGAATGATGGTTTGTTTACTATTATAAGAGGGGTTTAGGAATGGGAGACTTAAGGTTTATCTCCACACATGATGCTCTATTGGATTGTTTACTTGATTGGGTAATGGTTAATAGTAGTCTTAAAATTACTTATTGGTGGATATAGCAGGACTTCAAGCTGGCAAGCTTTCTGAGGTGTGGAGAAGGTCAGGGCTGGGGTGTTTTCTGAACTTTGAAAACGGTTTACTTTACTTTTGAGGCAGCTGTGTACTGTGGTGGCTTAAAACTTGTTGTCTGAGTAATTCATTTCTTATTCTGCGTATCCTGGATTATATGGTATGGGTAAATTAAACATCTAACATATATGTGCACGTTATGGGCTGGCTGTTTGGCAAGAGTTTCTTCACTGGGCCGCTCTCGAGGTCAAGGGGGCGGGGCGTGTCGCTAGTTGGGTCGACAGGGGGGAGGCGTGGGGTTTTTCCCGGACTTGACGTTGCCTTCCACTTGGAGTATACCGAATTATATTTAATCTCGAAAGGTTTGATTCAGGGGAACAGGAATTATGGATTTCCTTGTTTCTAGCTGGATAGTATCAGTACCTACCATTTTCGTTCTTGATGGGGTAGGTAGTATTCAGTGAGGGAGGCTTCCTTTAGTGTAGAGGTTAGGGGGGAAGGGGGATTTTTTCCCGGGTGGTCAGGAAGGCCTACATCTCGTTAGCCTCGCACGGTCGCCCCTGCATGTCGGGAACTGTGAAGGTAGGGATGTTTACTAGGGAAGTTTCTTACATATTTGTTTAGCAAGTGAATGCTTCTGGACCTTAGGGAGTCCACTTCTATTTGTCATAGTGGTGTATGATGGGCTAGTTGATGTTTGAAGTTTCTTTCGTCATACTATCATGGGACCTCGGCCGAGGCTACCTGGGTCACTCAGGGACGGATGACCTGAAGGGGTTTGGAAGGCCTTCATTCTGCTAGTGCCGCACATGCCCGGGTCGGGAATGGCAAGGTAGTGATGTTTACTAGGAAGTGTTATAGTGTTCTTTTAGCAATTGAACGTTGCCGGACCCTAGGAAACAACATATTGATTTATCGTAGTGGTCCCTGGTGGCACGAGTTGAGTGATGAGTATCTTTTTGCTATACCATCGTGGGGACTCGGGTGAGGCTACCGAGGTGATTCCTTTGATCTATTTTCGGTAGCAGGTATAGAGGTGAGAGTCGCTTACAGTTGGGAAGGACAGAAATGTGGGTTGCGTGAGTTTAATTGGAGGAGGTACAGGGGTGTTCAAAAAGGCATATACATCTTGTTCATATGGTTATCAAGCATCTCTTTGCGATGGTTGTATTCAGATTCTTTCACAATCAAATACATACATGACAACACAACAATATTGTCATGTATCCCAACCTTCTTAATCTGATTAACATTGTGGGACATGACTCTTGCCTAACTACATACATACACAACTATAATATAAAGAAATAATGAGCATAGGGGACTACATACATACACAATTATAATATAAAGAAACAATGAGCATAGGCGATGGTCTGACAGGCTCTCGTAATTCGACGAGATCCCCAGACATGGTCCTTGCATAATCAATTACGTACACGATAACCAACAACCTTGGCATGTATCCTAACCTACGTAATCTGAACATTGTCGGGCATGACCCTTACCTACTTACATACAGTACATACATGACTAAAATATACAGGAATAATAGGTGTCGCAATATCAGACACGCTCTTCCTTGGTCCTTTCGTTTCCTGGGGATTTTGTTGTGGATGGAGATTTCGTTCCCGGGAATTTTCATTTCTGGGGTACTTTACTCCTAATTTATAAGGTACATTTGGTTCCTATATTGATGGTGTCTTTTTTTCTATAATGTTTATTTGCATGGGAAATGATATCTTACTCGTATGAGGTTTTCTGTTTCACGGCGTTTTATTTGATTCTTATTTCTTTGTTTACATGTTTACATCTATATTCTTATTTATTTGTTTTACATGTTTATATTTATTTTGCATAGGATTTTGGTTGTCCTAAAAAGGTTGAGAATATAGCACCTTCTTGGGGGTGGTCTGTCGGGGTTCCTTTCCTGCCACTTCTACTGTTGCGAGGCGGCGGTAGTCCTTTGTTGTTTGGGTCTTTGGCCTTGACCCTGCCATTGGTGCGGTGGGCTTGTCTCCTTTCTTTATCTCTTTTCGGTCCTGGCTCTTTCTTTTCTAGTTTCTTTTGTCTTTGTTGGTTTCTCTTTTCTTCTTCTGTATTTCGTCCTGGTTCTCTCCTTTCTGTTTTCTTTTGTCCTTGGGTTTTTTTCTTTTCTTCTGTATTTCACAGAGGTTGCCAGATTAGCAATAAGAAATAGAGTTCTCTCACTCTTATAATTACCTCTCCAAAATGAGTTTTCTGCCCACAGCTAACTCAAAGACAACTGCAGAGGTTGAAGTAACTAAACTAAAGGTTTCTAAATACCCCTGATGGTAACAAAGGCTTTAAAGTATCCCCAATAGGCTCAAAATCGCGTCATATGTCGGAGAGGGTTAAGGGGGGAGGGGGTAGTGGCTTATTTTGGACCCCTTCTCCCTCATGCTTAGCCCCAGTAAACTTGGAGAGGGAAGCAACCCCAAGTAAATAAATAACAGAGAGAGAGAGAGAGAGAGAGAGCGAGAGCGAGAGCGAGAGAGCGGTAAATAACATACCTTTGTAGAATGACATGGGGACAACAATATATGCGTGTTTTTTGTGGCCAACCTTTAGTGATAATGTAATTTTTTCTATTTTTACCACTTAGCCTAGGGGACAAACTAAAATGCATTGCTCAGAAATTGCCACAGCAAGCATAATTATCAATAATATAATAAAATATAATAACACTGTCTAATATTAGCCATATTAAAAAGAATTAAATAGGTGTCATCATGCTGAAGGGGTTAAGGCCAAGTTATAATTTATAACGTTGAAGGCGGTGTCACACAAGCGATTTTTCCGTCAATTTAATGGGCAGTTGTAGTCTGGCAGCTTCAAAATTTAAGTCAGTCAGTCAGTCAGTCGCCTGCCCTTACTCCCATAAGGGGTAGTGAGGATCGGCAATATACTCGAGAAAGGACAAAGAGGTGACAGGGGAAGAACACATAACAGTTCGCCCACAAAAAGCAAGCACGCAAGCATTCGGAAGCACCAATCACTCATCAACCCCTGTAATCCATGGCTTCACCTCAGATGTTATACTTCCGGACAAGGTCTCTTCACATCACCATCTGGGATAAAGACCTTCCAGGCTTTCCATTGAAAAGGGTCCAGAGACCTTATGTACTCTCTCTCTACCAAACTTCCTCCATTAATTCCTGTAATTTGCTAATTCTTTTGCTTCAGCCATTCCCTTTTCCACAAGAATTAATCTACCTAAGAAGTCAGCTCCTATACTCTGTTCAGGGTATGCCAGAAATCGTGAACCCTCACCTCTGTAACTCATAAAAAGGCTAAAACAAATAGGCTGTGATTTTTCACGCCTATTCCCTGGCTGATCCTTCCCAAATGGTAGACATATGAGCTTGATTACGCTAGTGGTTTGTAAGTTATAGAGGTTCATGTTCAAGAGTTTTAGCCTACTTATTTGGAACAGGGTATAGCAAGGTTGTCAATATGTAGGCTATAGATTAAAAGACTGGTAAATTATATCTATTATAGGCTATATATTAAGTGGAAATGATGACCTGTTAAGAATATAAAAATACAAATAATAATAAATAAATAAATAAATAAACAAATAAAAACATAGAGCAAATGGGCTCTTTTCTCTGGCTGATCCTTCCCAGATGGTAGAAATATATCTATAATAATGGTATTAGATTTTGAGCTAAATGAGCATAATCGGTGACTGGCTATAGAAATATAGATATACAAAACCAAGAAAACAACCCGATACGATGTCTCTTTTACTCAATTGATTCTCTCTAAAACCCTGCACGTCATTCTGATCGAAAACATTCATGTATGGGTTCTCTAAATAACAAAAAAACAAAATTCATAAAATATCTCGGTTACCGCTAAAACTTCTTTTTCTTACACTAAAGAAAATCAACATCTACGCTGGTTCAGTAGTTTATACTAATATTATAATTATTAGTTTAACTATTATAGCTTCTTTTACTTAATAGTAAAAGTTCTATAACTAATTACAATTGCAATTATAAAACAAATATATACTGTATTATTTTTATTAATCTCACCACCACACCCCCAATGAAATTAATTAAAGTATATATGATCCTATAGCCTAGGTATAGCCTAAATAGTGTTATTCGGTACGTAATATTATTCGCCAAATTTATTATACACTAGGCTAAATTTACACAATAGTCTATAATAGGTACCTAACAATACTCAATTGTGAGTGGCAATACTACGAAATACAATAGAAACCCAATCAATAGTTTCAAAGCCAAGCATTAAGTAGTGGAAACGAAACTTTACAGCGCCGAAGTCTCAACATTTTACAGGGCTCTCTCCCGCCTCAGCAGTGTTGCCAATTTAGCTATTGAACATTTTACCTCAATCTAGCAGCATTATTTTAGCATACATCAACAATTATTTGAGACAAATAGTGCATTGTATTCCATATTCTAAATATTTTAGCCTTTTTATCAATCAATAGTCCAATTTTTGATACTAGCTAGCGAAATTCTATCGATATCTTAGAGCTAATCTAGCAAAATTAATATATTTTGATTTGGTAACACTGCAGAACAGGTGGAGCAGACCCCTTGAAAAGTCGAGATCATTAAACATTGTTCAAACTCGCATTGCAGCCTCAGTGAGTTAACATCTTGCTAAAGTTGTCTCCTGCGCCTTAAATTGGGTATAGGCCAAAGTTATTTATAAGTAATATAGGCCTAATTAAGTTAAGGGTGATAAATAGCCTAAGCTAGAAGTTAATTAGTTACAATAGGTTATCAGTGATAATCTGCCATTTGTAATATAGGCTATAGCCTAGCCTAGACTTTTTCGGGTAATTGTCCCTTCACATCAACAAAACCAAGATGGCTTACAGTGACGCCTACATCAAGAGGGTGTTGACCATCAACCCTGAGGTTGGTACTGCCCCTAAGAAAATTACTTTCCAAAATTCAGGCACGGAAGGTCCTCCCCGTAAGATGGTGAAGCTTGCTCCAGGCCCAAACACTGGACGTACCCAGCCACGCCAGCCTATGACAGCCTCTCCAAAATGGTCCAGCATTTATAAGCCATTTGTTTGGTGTGAAGTAGGGGCCGCTGTGGCTTTCCAGCCAGTGATCATAAATAAACCTGTGACAGTAGCACCACAAATGTCCAACGGTCCAACCCAGCTAGTGGTCGTGAATAGGCCTAAGCCTGTGACAGTCGCTCCAAAAGTGTCCAATGGTCCAAGCCAGCCAGTTGTTGCCAAGAAGACTGCGACGACTGTTCCTGCCCGTCGGCCACGTCCTATGCCTTATACTCCGGAGCACATTGTAAAGGTTCTGGAGGGGTTCACACAGCGAGCGCGTGCTAGCAATGAGAGGGTAACTCATTGGGTTGGTCTGCCTCAGGGACTCGTTCAAGCCGAGCATAGCTACGACTGGCTCATGGAGCAGCTTAACCGTCCGTACCGCTAGGCTATCTTGAACCCTGCACACCATGCTGCTCAAAAACATCCTTTGGCGGGTTCCTCAAAGTACCTATGTACAATGGCCTATAAGCAATCCTTATATTGTGGGAATAATATATACGGTAGGCCTAGACTATCTAACTTGCAATAGGCTAGGTAACAAGTTGCAAGAATATTAGCATAGTGTCTTCTAAGAATGTTGATGTTAAAATGCCAACAATGTCACTCTAGGCTTAGGCTATTGATTTGTTTTTAGTTTGTCCTCAAAGGTCTTTCATTTTGTCTTTTTTCTTAAGTTTGTTGTTTTGATATAATTACTATATGGAAGCAATGAACATGAACCATGATCCAACATAGGATTCTAAAGACAAAATGAAAGTTCTTTTAGGAAATTATAGGCTAATGTAAAGCTTGCAAAATAAACAAACCAAAACTGGGACGACACAAGATAAATGCAAAAGAACTAATCAAAATCGCTATGTGAAAATAACGCTGGTGTAGTGACTAGCGTCTTGGACTTCCACCCAGGTCACAGGATCGCGCCCACGCTCGGCGCATTAAATATTTTTCACAAGCACTGAGTCGTTACCGTCCCTCATGAGCAAGGGGATGGGGTAGTAGTACAGGACCCCAATGGAAATACGCCTAATCGGCCTTATTGGGCTATCCTTAGCTGGCTTAGCATGCGCTAGTTTTAAGAACTATTATTATTATTATTATTATTATTATTATTATTATTATTATTATTACCCTATAAAATTAAATTTTGAAATAAAAGAACACAATCCACCACATAAGGTGTACACAACTACATGAGCAAGTCAATCTGGTTCCCACAGGGTGTCAAACGACGCTGTTTTTTTGAGTGATAATGCAAATGAACTTTTTGTATAGGCTAGCCTAATGATAACAGAAACTCCCCCAACCCTTTTTTTTTTTTTTTTTTTAAGAAACAAAAAAGGTAAATTGACCTAATTTTGGTCTCCATATTTTCCATCTTGCTTGCTTTTCGATTGCAGGAAATACTGTATTAGACACCTAAATTCTCAAAAAAATCACGGGGGGGGGCATGCCCCCGGCCCCCCCCCCCCCCCCCAGAGCTCGCTCCGTTGCGCAATAGGCCTAATGATAACAAAATAATAAACCATAGGCCTAATGATAACACAATTCATATTTTGTGGATTGACACCCTGCAGTCAACCACTCTACCAACTTTGTAGACCCATTAACTGGTGCTCACACCCAATCGATTGAGAGGCAGTGGAGAGAACTCAGAGCTAAAATCCCAAGAGGTGGAGTGCGTAAAGAGCAATATTCTAGTTATTTATGTGAGTGCATATTCAAACGTGCATACCCCAAGCAAGGTGAAAGGTTCCACCAATTTGTAACCTATGCAGCAGAGGTATATCCTCCAAAATATTAAGGTGAGTGAACCTAAGCTAAGGTAACCAGTTAATTGTTGGGTAGCCTACATTTTTTGATAAAGACTTGTGTTATAGGCCGTTGGATACAGAACGGGTTGAGGGGGGGCTCTGCCCCCCCTCACCCCCCCCCGTAAAATTATAATAATCGTCATATATGTTGCCAGCAGGGGGCAAGTAACAGCTGGCCATGGGATAATTAGACCCTCTACTGTCAACATATATGACGATTATTATAATTTTACGGGGGGGGGGGGGGGGGTGAGGGGGGGGCAGAGCCCCCCCTCAACCCGTCCTGTATCCCACGTACTGTATGTAATGGCAACCACAAGTAGAACTAGAAGTTTAGGTAGAGGTATTTATATGATTTATGCCTGAATGTGCTTCCCCCACCCAAAACCCCCTATTCCCAAAGGGTCCCGTATTATTGTTGGGGAATATGGATTATTCATGTATATTGCCGCACCTTATAATGGTTACAAGAAGCATAAAAAAAACCCGCATGAAAATATAGCCTACTCGGCAACAGAACGGGTAATGTAGAAGGGACGTAACCTCGACCGTCTTGTGTAAACAAACCGACGATCCGAAGCGACGACGGACTCCCGATTTTTGGCACAAACGCGCTGTTTTATTCTCGTCGAAAACCACATTTAAACAGTTATTATATTTTTTTCAATACTATTAGAGGACCAGAAAAAGGTGTAGCTTTCTGTTGGAGGCGTGAAAACAGGAAAAAAATATCTATTAAATCGTTGGCGGTACCTATCAAATAGGTGTCCAGTAACTAAAATCGTACCCAAAAATACATTACCCTAACCAAACAACCAAACCTGACCTAGTATTATAGATTTATAAGTATTTATTTTATTATAAGTATTTATAGATGATTTATGTTATATGTCGGTAGTGGTACACTCGGTAACTACATCCATCCCAAACGCGATTCACCCAATACATACATACATACAAGTTTAAAGACCGTTTGTCCACAGAAGCTGTGGTTACAGTCTCACATCCTAAATGGCAGCTTTCCAGGCGGTCCTGTCAAGGGCCGCCTGTGTTGTCAAGTTCTTTATTTTGAGATCGGACCGGAGTACCCGAGCCCACGTCATTCTAGGTCCACCCCTACGCGCAGCTCCCCCCAAATTCACTGTCCGGCATTTCTTCACCCAGTTCTGATCATCCATTCTCTCCACATGTCCAAACCAACCAAGTCGGCTCGTGCGCATCACTTCACTGATACTCCTAATGCCCAGACGCCTACTCAATTCCTCGCTCGATACCCTGTCCCTAAGATTAACCCCACACATCCATCTCACCATTCTCTTCTCATTTCGTTCCATTCTATTGACATCCTCCGCTTTAACCGGCCACGTCTCAGAGGCATAGGTCATCGCGCTCCTAACATACGAGGTATACACCTTCCCTTTAAGGTGGGGTGGGAGCCCTCTCATGGTCAGGAGTGGCAACAGCTCTCTAAACTTTCCCCAGCCACTTCTGACTCTAGCAATGGAGCTAGCTTCAGCGATATGGCACGATATGACGCCTTATCTTCAGATTGATGGATAATGGGTAAATTAATGCAAATCCGGCAAGAGTTCTGTTATCGGGCGTATCACCTAGCCAAGCCTACCTCTGACCGGGTATAGGCCTATCCTAGTGTTTACGGTAGCATTCAAGGAGACTACAGCAGGACTCTTCTTCTTCTTACCTCTGACCAGGTATAGGCTATCCTAGTGTTTACTAGCCTATACCCCTTTGAAAGGACATTAGCCTAACCTAACAACCTTACCTAACCTATCCTAGTATTATGAGTGGGGGCTGCCGCCCCCACACCCCCGCTATTTGACATCTTTGACAGATTTTTGGTGCATTTTTCTGTGAAATCTGGTTTTTTCAAGTGTCGATAACAAAATTCCTCCATGCGGACTAGCCTATAGCCTAATGAGAAAAATATGGCGAGTCTAGGCCTATTGGTCCCTATTTTTCCTAATAAATTGTTTCTAATAAGGCGGATGTAGCATTGTAGTGTCCTTGAAGATTATCGTGTTTACTATACTGTACTGTACCCCTTTGAAAGGACATTAGAGTTGAAGTTTATTAGCCTAACCTAACAACCTTACCTAATCTATCCTAGTATTATGGGTGGGGGGCCGGGGGCTGCGGCCCCCACACCCCCGCTGTTTGACATAACTTACTGTACGTGGCCCCAGGATATTCAACAATCTACCAAAACCCTTGCCAGACATCTCCAACTGTCCTACAAGTAAGTTTAAGTGGAGATTGGACAGGTTCCTGGAGGCTGGAGACGTTGCCAGATGAACCTCCGGTGCAGGGCTACACGGCGGTGACGGCGCAGAGCCTAAATAGGGCCTAAGGCCTATGTAGTCCTGTTGAACGTTACCCTTCGGCTACCTCTTCTTCTACTAGGCAGCGATATATAGCCTAGCAGTGTAGCACACGATGTAAACAAATGTCACATAGGCTAGCCTATGTGGACCCAGACCGCAAGAAGAACCCTACATCAGGGAGTGCCGCTTTAAAGGCATTACTCCCGCCAATCAACTGAACTGAACTGAACTAGCCTAGCCTAGCCTAAATGCTAAAATACTCACATTATGAGTCACATAGGCCTAGGCCTAGCCTAATCACATTTCAATATAGGCTAGCCTATTACATGACACAATTATGAATTGCAAATATAGCCTAGGCTACTAGCCTATCCCCAAATTCATCTAGCCTAAATCAGGATACGAAGGAAATCGTGTAGGCCTACCTTTCATTGTTTCATATGAGTATAACATGAGTATCTTCTTCTTTCTTGGGTATCCTAAAAGCCCAAAGGGCCGGACATGACTGACTTTCCCGCAGACAAAACTGACAAATTCACTGGCAGTGTTCCAGACAGTTGCTCGTCGGGAAGCTATACCTTTGCAACGGCGCAATTTCTTGATTCTTGTTTTAAGGGCTGTGAGGGTATGCCCTATTAACCCTGACACAGTGTTGCTCAAAGCTGCAGTGCCTCCCAGAAAGTAGGCACACACGTCAGTGACCCAGGAGGAATGCAGAAGGGCAACAACACTCCCAGGACACAAGGATGGAAGGGAAGATGAAGTGATGAACGATGGCTGCCGGCAAGAAGAAGACGCGTGGTGAAGTGATGAGGCAAGGACGGTAGGACCAGCACAAACCCCAGAAGCTGAAGGCGTCCCTGGCACCGATGGGGCCCACAAAGGAACTCCGAAGAAAGCCGAGGATTTGCCGATACCAGAGCCGACCAGCGTAGGTGCCGCGTCTGTCCAGCAGGCAAGCCACGGGTCACAGGTCCAGGGAAGCACCGGCCCCCACCAACCAGAAAGGAATCAAGATGGCGCAGAGTGAGGCCGGCACAGTAGTATGATCAGACAATGACGAAGGCAGAACAGGGCAGCATGGAGGAAGGGGATGAAGCCGGGGGAAAAGCCGCTGAACCACCGACGTGGCAGACAATCACCGAGACCGACTGAAGTTCCCCCAAATAAAGCCGCAGATTGCGCCGGGCACCGGGACGTCTGAACGCGACCGCGGAGCAGCAGCAACTCCCCACCATTTCTTGATTTTCTTGTTCTTGGTGAATCTTAAGGGCACCTCGGGTGATCTGACCACCCGCTATATACGGCCCTACCTCGCTTCCACTGGCCATATAACAACTGAAGTAACTTTGTAAGTAATGCCCGGTGGTCTAAACACTAAGTAAACGCTTGCCAAATGACATGTAATGATGTTAGTTGATAATGGAATTGCCCTATGGGCTAATTACAAGCGATGCACTATTTACCACCATATAAACAATTTAAAAACACTAGGCAGGAGGACCTCAGGCTGCTATAACCAAAGTCCGAGCAGCCGAGGAACAAGGGCCATAGTAATATCGCGAAGTGAGGTGCCCTTATCAAGCCAATCCAGGGCATCCAGGAGCAGACCACGGAAGGAATCACCAGTCGTAGAAGGACGAGGGGTAGCATATCAGTGCGAGGGGCGTAACGGGCAGTACAGGCAGCATACAACAGTCGACGGGAGGCATGCATGGTGGGGCTGGCTTCAGGGCCAGCGCTGACGGGGGGCATGGACTGAAGAGCATCATCAATGGGGTCATATTCCCAATTGGGAGGCAGGCTGGGTACAGGCCGGGCGACCACCACCACGGGCGCGGGGAGAGCGTTGTAGTCAGGGACTAGGCGATGGAGCCCGATGAACCACCACATCCGCAGGGGGCAGAGGCCAAACAGTGACCCCCAGTTCCTGAACCCCCTCAGCTTGCTGAACTTCCTCAGTGTCTATAGTTCATCTCCCAGAACCTCATAACGATTACGATCAGTAGCAGGCATCAGTCGTGCAGGCAGCCGCCGGTCCACCACCAACAGGGACGAGGCAGGTGGAGGGGGAGGCCTCCTGGCACCACGTCGAGGGTTGAGGACATGAAGCTTGTCATTAATCTCTTCTAAACTGAGAGGCCCACCACGATAGTTCATATGCAGGTCACGGGCCGTCTGGAGGATACTGCAGTCCCCCTGTGGTGATCGGTTTTTACACCATACCCGAAAGAGGATTTATGGAGCTCGATCCGATCTTACTCTCAACCATCTGAACAATTTTACCAAGACACCTAGGTGCCTAGGAAATGAATAGAAATAAGGAAGCTAGGCCTAACGATGTAAATAGCCAATGGAACTTTCTTAAGCATAGCCTTATCGCTGCCACTGACAAAGTCTGTGGGAAAACAAAGGGTCACCCCAGGAATAAGACCTCTTGGTGGTGGAACGATGAGGTAGAACATGCTGTGAAAGAGAAAAGGAGATGCTTCAAAGCATGGAAGAAAGGAGGCAGCTAAACGAACTGCCAAAAGAGTTATTTACAATGCTAAAAATCGCATTAAGGACCTGGTCCTCGAACAAGTGTGTAACACTGACAATCCCAATGGGATCTTCAACCTAGCTAGGCGAGTTAAAAATGACAGTAGGGATATTATAGGTGAACAGTGTGTTAGAGATGATAATGGGAAGATTGTGTATGCAGAAAATGAAATCAGAGAAGCATGGAAGGTACACTATGAACGATTGCTAAATGTAGAGTTTGAATGGGATAAGGAACAGCTTAGTATCGAAAAACCAATATCTGGGCCCCCTCCTTTGATAGCACCAGCTGTAGTGAGCGACGCAATCAATAAAATGAAGGACGGTAAAGCTCCAGGTTGCTCCGACATTGTCGCTGAGATGATAAAAGCCTCAGGGGAGATTGGTGTAAACTTAGTCACTGAGTTGATAAACACCATTATTAAAGATGAGAAAATCCCAGAGGATTGGCTCAAAAGTGTAATAGTAAATATATACAAAGGAAAAGGGGATGCGCTAGATAGAGGAAATTATAGGGGCCTGAAAATGCTTGACCAAATCATGAAGGTCTGTGAGAGAGTCCTTGAGGGTTTGATCAGGCAAAGCATCTCTATTGATGATATGCAGTTTGGTTTTATGCCAGGACGTGGTACAACCGATGCTATCTTCATAGTCAGGCAGATACAGGAAAGATACCTACTAAAAGGCAGGGATCTTTACTTTGTGTTTGTGGACCTGGAGAAGGCCTTTGATAGGGTACCTAGAGATGTTGTACAGTGGGCTATGAGGAAACTTGGTGTGGAAGAGTGGCTGGTGCGTGTGATAATGAAGATGTATGAGGATTCGCGAAGTTCGGTGAGGGTGAAAGGTGTACTGAGTGATGAATTCGCAGTCCGTGTTGGAGTCCATCAGGGTTCAGTGTTAAGCCCCCTCCTCTTTATTATGGTCTTGGAGGCGCTGTCTAGAGTTTTTAGAGGCGGACTCCCGTTGGAACTGTTTTATGCAGACGATTTAGTCCTAATAGCTGACAGTATGCAGGATGCTGAGGCCAAATTCAGAAAGTGGAGAGAGGGCATGGCGAGCAAGGGTTTAAGAGTCAATATTAACAAAACCAAGGTTATGCATTGTAGTTTGAGACGAGGCAATGTGGAAAAGAGCGGTGCATACCCATGTGCAGTGTGTGGAAAGGGAGTGGGCGTTAACTCAATTCAATGTAGCATCTGTCGATGTTGGGTACACCATGGGAGTAAGCGCTGTAGTAGAATAAAGGGGCCCCTGCCGAAGGATAAGTCAGAAATAGAGAAATTTGAGTGCGTAGTGTGCAAAGGCGAGCTTGTGTTAAGTGATGATCCTGTGGCTGTGAATTTTGGAAATGAGTCTTTGGAGCTGGTGAACAAGTTTTGTTACCTAGGAGATACCATCTCTGCCGGTGGTGGGGCCGAGGCTGCCACTGTTGCTAGAATTAGGTGTGGCTGGGGGAAGTTCAGAGAATTGACGCCAATCCTGACCATGAAAAGAATGCCTCTCCCCCTGAAGGGAAAGGTGTATGCCTCATGTGTTAGAAGTGCAATGACGTATGCCTCAGAAACATGGGCCGTTAAAGTAGAGGATGTCAACAGAATGGAGCGTAATGAGATGAGAATGGTGAGATGGATGTGTGGGGCCAGGCTACAGGATAGAATAACAAATGTTGAGCTGAGGAGACGTTTAGGTATAAAGAGTATTAGCGAGGTGATGCGTACAAGTAGACTGGGATGGTATGGACATGTGGAGAGAATGGATGAACAAAATTGGGTGACAAAATGCAGGTCTGTGATTGTGGAGGGAGCTGCACCAAGGGGTGGACCGAGGAAGACCTGGGATCGGACTATACGCGCCGATCTCAAATCCAAGAACTTGACAAGTGAAGCAGCCCTTAACAGGGTTGCCTGGAATGCCGCCATTAGGACAAGAGACTGAAACTGCACTTATGTGTGGAACACTCAGTCTTAAAATGTTATGTATGTATATGTACACCTAAACTTCGTTAAATGCGGAAATAGCCTCACGAAAATATCAAGCCCTGGTGGGGGCACAAACTCTTGACCCTTGGGTGTGAGGCAGACACCTTACCAGTTAGACCAATAGAGATACCCCACTTGGCCTGTTCGGCTCAGGGTATTTCCGCATCCGAGGTCTGTTTAGGCTAGCCTATTTTCACTGACTTTACACCCCTTTGACACCCGGTACGATCCTCCACAAAGAAACAGCTCGCCGCATTAGGGCAAGCCCTTCCACCAGCCTTCTCTGAATGATAGCCACTACAGTTCATACACCGGACTTTGTTCCGACAGGTACACCACACCATGGGAAAAGTGATGGCAATTGTAACAGCGGAGTAGTGAGAAGGTATACCTCCCCACCCTAAAATCTTTTAAACTGACATGGCCATGCCACCCTGTTCGGCAACTTCGATCCCAAGAACTTGAGGCAGCAGAGGGCTGAAGGAACCAAGGCCCCCACTTCCTCCCTAGTCCGCATCCGCTGCACCTCCAGGAGTTCGGCCGAAGCAGTCCCCAACACCAGCAAGAAACGTAATAAGTCCTCCTCCGGAATGGACGTGGCCACGGGTCTAATCTTGCCGAACACATACAGGCCGCCAGTCGGAGAAGCAGAGACCTTGCACGTGACAACCCAATCCCCTAACTTGACCCTGTGGCGTAACTGATAGCGCGTCTGGCTCACAACCAGAAGGTCCCGGGTTCGAGACCCGGGCGGGGAAGAGACATTTGGGCAAGTCTCCTAACGGTGTAGCCTCTGTTCACCTAGCAGTATAAATAGGAACCTGGTATAAGTGGACGAAGTTGTGACGTCCCATCTGGGGTTGGTGATCGGTTACAAGGTAAGATGGGTATCGTACTGGTCAACCTAAGCTATTGGTCAACCGAAGCCTTCGGGTGAGACTGGTACCGTAGTGAGAATGGTACCGTACAGATTAACCCTAAGCCTTCGTTTCCAGATGTCGCCAATTGGCTAAAATACACACTACACACACATCCACAGCCATTCCAACTATACATAAACACTTAACATGCATTTCACGCAATACATTCCCAGTTAAGGAGGCGCGATAATAATGAGCTTAGCTCGCATTGCGTGGATTCCCCTTGACGAACAAGCAAGTGAATAACCATCTTCTCAGGGGGCGTGGGGAGGGATTCAAGGCAGCTCCACGGCAGCCCCACACACACTGACAAACCAGTCCCAGGAACCTGAACATCACCCTCTATCGCATATTTTCCAAAAGGTGCCTCATTGATCCATGGCCTTCGACACAGCCGCTGCATGGGCACTGAAAGACTGGGCGGCGATCCTTCTCCTGGAACAGATAGTGGACCACCCTACCACCAGGAACAGTGGCGGCAGGGGCCCCACCACTGCCACATTCCACCACATTGGCTGAGTCTACCGCATGGTCGGCTACACGGGAGGGCGACTCAGCATGGCGTTTTGTACCGAGGGTATCAGCGCCCCCGGCATCTTCAGAGGCCTCGCTGGAAGACCTGTCCCGCTTGGAAGAGAGCCCAGAGGTCTCCATCGTCAGCAACCCGGCACCATCCGACATTGCAGCGCCGGCTCCACCTGGATCGCCACCAAAATGGCGGTAAACAAAGTCCTCCTTGTTCACCGGCCATGGATGCACTCTTCGACGAGACCACCAGGGGCCCCTGCCCACCATGCACTGAGCCCAATACCGCACACAATGGGGCAATGTACATAGTTCAACTTCACTAGTGGACTAAGGGCGACCGACAGACAACGGACGTCCACACCGCATGGCTGTCAGACTGCGAATAATTTTTTTCTTGATTTTGATTCTTGATTGAAGGGTGTCGGTGAGGCCGCAGCAGCCTCCCAGGAAGGAGGCTAAAACGCCAGGGACCCAGGAGGGGCTGCAGAAGGCCAACAACACTCCCAGGACACGAGGATGAAGGTGAAACGATGAACAATGGCACCCGGCAGGAAGAAGACGTGTGTAGAAGTGTATAGACGATGATGGTGGAACCAACACAAACCCCAGAGGCTGAAGGCGGCCTTGGCATCGACGGGGAAAGTGGGGCACACGAAGGAATCTCAAAGAAAGCTGAAGATTGTGCCGGGTCTAAAGCCGACCACCATGGGTGCCGCGTCCCTCCAGTGGGCAATCCATGGGTCACAGGTCTAGGGAGGCGCCGGCCCCCAGCAACCGGAAAAGAACAAACATGGCGCAGAGGGTAGAAGCCGACACAGACGGATGATCAGAGGATGCCAGAGGCAGAGCAGGGCAGCATGGAGGAAGGGGATGAAGCTGGGGGGGGGGGGGGGGGGGGGAGAGGCTGCAGAACCACCGATGCAGCAAACAAACACCAGGACCGACTAAGGTTCCCCCAAATAAAGCTATAGATTGTACCGGGCACCAGGACGTCTGCATGCGACCGCGGACCAGCAGCATCTCCGCAGACAAATTTGACAGGTGAAATAGTGTTGTCGGTGTCGGTGTCCAGATCACTGGTCCTGTGGTCCGGATCTGCCTTTGTATTGGCGCTTGGAAGAATAAATATATTTAATCGGTGTCTTTACACTTAATTCTTTGTGATCTGTGGCTCATTAACTGGTAGCCCGCTCGGCTCATAACTGAAAGAACCCTGAGTTCAATTCCAGATAAGGACGAGACATATTTGAGTTTATTATACAGGTAATCTCTATTGCCAGAAACCTTGATCCTCGAGGGCTAACCATGAATTATGAATTGCCTCCATTTTCCTGTCATCCGTCAGTTAGCGCCTCTCATCCCACCCAACACATACAGTATATGTCATTCATATACTTCTCATATCTATCCTTCCATGACATTCTCGCTCTCTCCCTCTCAGGCTCTCTGTCCTTCCACCACACACTCATACAATCTTATAGCCATTTTCTCACTCTTCATACACTCACAAGCCAAAACACTTCAAAGTGGTCCTCTTCACACTCTGCAACACATCCACCACCACACTACATTGTTCTACTACTGACTACACACAAAGTTACCAACTAAATGACTATCTATCTATCTATTGCCGGACGCCTTACTCCCCTTACGAGGGTGGCCATACACAGAATGCCCCCAAGCGGACCTATTCCCTGTGAGAGGGACAACCTCAAGTAACTAGAGTAATATGTGTTTGGGAGAAAAATCCTCTTACAACTATGAAAAAAAAAAAAAAAAAAAAAAAAAAAAAAAAAAATGCATAGGCTACCATGGAGCAGTATGCTACAGGAATTAAAATCTCCCTGCAGTTTGATAGGATCAATTGGTACTTGGTAAAAGGTGAATAACACTAAAATTGCCAAAAATTGCAATGATGTTGCCACCTGTCCTGAAAATTGTTAGCAGGCCTTCATAAGTAATATTACTGGGATTTCCCTCAAGTTTTTTGCTGTATTATTATTGGAACAGTTTTGTTGGATATGGAAATTTAAAGGACAGGTTGTGAGATTAATGCATACTTATTGCATCTTGTTATGTGCCTGCCACTCCTAGCTGTTCCGCATCACCACTCTTGGGCATTATATAACACATCTTTTTTCCTACACTTTCCTGCTCGCCGATATGGGCTCTACATATGCCGCTCCTTTGGCTACAGATTGAGCGTGTCAGTCTCACCTCCTACCACCTTTAACTCCGTCTAGCAGCAGACCCCAACCTCCTTGGGTTTTTGGCATTTCTATCTCTAACAGATACAGAGTGGTGAGCCAACTGGATGCTATGGTGGCGTTAATCACCACCAGCAGACAAATTAACTCATACTGCCGCCTGTGTCTTTGAAGATTATAATACTTATAGGACCAGGCAGCCCTTCAACCCAAGAATCAATAATAACACTAAAGTCTCCACTGCATAAGGTGGCAGACAAGTTTTAAGGTCCAACATGTCTTCCAAAGTTCGAGTTAAGGTGATCAAAGGTGAGGCCCACAAATTTCACGGGGAGGCAAAATTAAAACCGTTTGCTTCCCGTTGTTAAGGTAAGCATCATGGCAAAAAGTGATGGCCTTGGTCGATTTAGAAATGGAATCTCACAGAGGATGCCCACATAGCACAGGTGACTGAAGGTATGAATACCTTCTAAGGCAATGATTGTAACAACATCTGGTGATGGGCTGGTCTATCAGAGTGAGAGCTGAGCGTTCTCTGCCATACCCATAGCTTACTCTGACTGTTCCTTTTACTTATATATCTTCTAGATCTCAAGTGACGGCGTCTTTTCCGTGGATTGACCTCCCTACTGCCAACCTAGAAGTTGGCAGATTGGGAGCCAAAGCGTCACATTTTTTCCTTTGCCCCTCAACTTTCTCTTCATAATTGCTGAGGGGCACAGGGCCCTGGGTGGGGCTTTGGTTTCCCGGGCATTTCCGCACCCTCCTCAGCTCCCCGCCATGGAGTGGCTTCGGTCACCCAGGCTTTATTGTGGTCGGCAGTGAGGGTTCTGTGGGGGCGTACGGTTATGGCCTTGGCCTTGCTCGGGGCCTTGGGGCTGTTCGGCCAGGCAGCTTGGGGAACAACAACAACAACAACAACATTGGATGTGACATATGACTAGGTAATTGGTAGTAATCACAAAGTTGTCCACATAGAGAATGAATAAGGACTGGGCAAAGAGCATTAGAAGTACAGTATGGAGGTTGTCGGAAAGATGGCAGTTGGTAGACTAAAGATAACCTGGCATGAGGTTCTGCTTAGTGCACCAAATTTTGGTGCGACTATCCTAGGGGAAGGTGCCAGAGTATATACAATCGCGCTAATAAGTGATGTCTCGGCACCAAGTATATTTTGATCAATAATTAGTATCAGCAATATCTAAGCTTCATATTTTCATATCGAGAGAAATATACAAACATCTTCCTACACTTACCCACCCTATTCAACATCCGACAGACATTAATACAGCACAGAACAAGCCAAACGTAATGACAGCTGGGACATGACTTATTAGCGCGACCGTACATACATAGGTTTACTTGCAAGTTAATTGGTGGGTTGGTGAATAAATATGAAAGTATCTCACGGTTAGTGGGACTTGACAGGGATGCTGCAGGGGACCATACAGCATGTCAAGCAGCCATCACATGACCAAGGCAAATATGTGATAAATATGGAGCATCCAATCAACCGATAATGTAGAGAATGCGCAAGACACCAGTCAGGTGAAATGTCACTACATTGAGTACTGACAAATACAATGCTACTAAGTTTAGCTTTAGCTTTAGCTTGGGGACCCGCAGAGGGCTGCATACGTGTAGCATGATATGCGGGGGTTGTGCGGGGAATTATGGGACTAATGGGAAGGATGAGTATGAGGATAAGGAGAAAAATGTTTGGTGATCCTAGCTTTAAAACTATCAAGAGTGGGACCGTTAACTATGTGAGATGGAAGGTGATTCCACTATTGGATGCTACAGGGAAAAATTAGTGCCCAAATATGTCGGTGCTTCCCTGGTAGGTGTGCTATTTTCGGTTGAGGCTGCCTCTTGTGGATCGTATATTTGTAGGGTGTAAATATGTGTATTTGTCTGTCAACTAGATTGTTTGTGATTTTGTATAGCTTCTTGTTGCAAGTATCAAATTTAATGTCTACGCTTCTAAAAAAAGGAGGTTAGCTTTGCAGTAACCCAAATAAAAATGTCTAACTACATTAATATCATAATAACCTTAAGTTAAAAATAACCAGTTAGTAATATTTCTTGTATGTTAATAATCTTTGCTATTACAACACTGTGAACAAAATTAAACCCACCTTCACTCAAGGACACTTTATTCAAACACTTTTCAGTTTGTATAATAAACACACTCACTGCATGGTCACTTGCACACGTATGGATGAAGACTTAATCGTAGTGAATGACAAACAATAATTCTCCACAGACGCATGACAGCAAACAGACTTAACCCTTGTCTAGCGGGCCCTCTGTGGCCGTTTTGGGCCTTTTCAGGCCATTCTGACTGCTATATCAACCATCAGTATGAAAGGAGCTGTATTGCGCCAAAAACTAGGCAGAAATCGCTACACAATGACGCCACATACAGCTACGTAGCACTCGTGGAGCACTGACAGTGTTACCTCGAAGATGGAAGTTTAGCTGATTTTGCTACATTGCTCACTTTTAGCGAACTATTGGTTACACTGTCATCCTCCCGCGCGGTGGGGGAACTGGAGTTAGTGTGGGCCGGGAGGCCACAGATGTCGGACGTATGGATCATTACTATCCACCCATTTTCACTCGATTTTCACCCTTTTTTTGCCAGTTTCTTTAACTCGACTTATGTTGCGCACCGCTAGTTAAGGGTTAAAGCAAACACTAAGCTGCCACCAAAATATTTCAAGATCTATTTGTGGAACCACCTTACTCATAGACTGTATCACTATTCTGGCTAATATATTACTTGACATCCTTAATAAAAATACTTCAGAGAAATATGCTGGCTTAAATCTTTGTACAGTAGAAGCCTTTGAAAGCTCTCTCATTGACACGTACATATGATCACATTTCAAAATCAATAGTTTGCCAAAACCCTTGATGATAATAAATGTGAGAGAGAGAGAGAGAGAGAGAGAGAGAGAGAGAGAGAGAGAGAGATATATTAACCCATGAACTGCTAGAACCTGCACAAAATTGATGGTCAGGTTGATGGAGGGAAGGGAGAGGGGGTGAGTGGAAGATGTGGTATGGAGAAATTCCACTACTTTTTATGTGTCACCCAATTTTGAAACATTTTCCAGCACTGGCATGGTATTTGAAGGGTTGTTTTTATTCATGTTGAAATAACGTGCTTCAGGAAGGACCGTCGCAGTCCCTGGGTTAAGTTGTTTCCATCCGAGTTGCCCTTCAACACTCAAAAGACATTAACTTGACACTTCTACAACGTGAAACAAAAGGTACTAGTAACAGGCTATTACAAACACAACATCACAACACATCACAAACACCCCACACATCATCCTGGGTGGTGACTTCAACGCCAAGACGTCGGCCTGGTTTGTCGACAACCCCGACACAGACAGAGGGCTGGTACTACAAAACCAAACCGATAACCTCATCATCCTTAACGACATCCATCAACATACCCATATTCCTCACCAAGCCCTCTATAACCCATCATCTCTTGCTCCCCAGAACTCGCCCCCACAACATCCTGGAGGGTGGTCAGAACCTTAGGCTCTGACCACCTCCAGATCATTATCACCACCAAAACCAGACTCACCCCAGCTAGCCAAAAACACACATACACCAATTATAAAAGAGCTAACTGGGAAGCATTCACAAATGAGACAGAACAACACTTCACAACTCTAAACAGTACACCCATCACTAACATCAACAATGCTGTACACATACTCAATAAAACTATCCAAAACGCTGACAAGAAACACATTCCAAGAGGTAACAGAAAAAGACACAACCCCAACTTCACACCAGAAATTCAAAACCTCATCAGACAACGCGACATACTGAAACTCTCCCCAGCACCCCACACACAAGACAGCACTCAACACCCAAACTAACAACAAAATACAAGAACAACAAAAACTAAATTGGAATAACTTCCTACAAACACTTGATCACAAAACAAACCCCAAAAAACTCTACAAAACACTAAACAGCATCACAACACAATCACATGCTGCAATCACAACAGACTCTACTCCTTCATGTAAACAACAAGCAAACACTCTCATCAATCACTTCTCACATGTCAGCCACCTAAAACCTCACAAAGACGACCGACGTGTCATCCGACGTAAGAGACAATTCCCCACAGACCCTGACTATACACCCTTCACCAATCACCAGACAAAGCATATCATCAACAATCTCAAGCACTCACCCGCCTGTGGCCTAGACAACATAAGCAACATACACCTCAGACACCTGGGACCACAAGGCATACAAGCACTCACTAACATATCAAACTACAGCTATTCACACAACACAATACCAGACATTTGGAAGCATGGCATCATCATCACATTCCCCAAACCCAACAAAGAACCCACGCTACCCTCCTCGCACCGCCCCATCACACTCCTTTGCTCCCCCTCCAAAGTCATGGAACGCCTAGTATTACAACTAATTACACCTGACCTACCCCTAGCTCCAACACATGGCTTTAGGCCGCTGCACTCCACAAACACTCTTCTCACAGACCTTACACAAAGAGCTTTCGACGGCATCAACTCAGCTAGACCACCACACAGATCACTATTAGCCACACTCGACATTAGTAAAGCCTTCGATGCCATCCCCCGCCACAACCTAACAAACAAAATCTACAACACAAACATGCACAACAACACAAAAAGGTGGCTGGCCAACTTCCTAGCAGGCAGATGTGCACACGTATCTTTTGCCGGTCAGTCATCTAAAATCAGAAACTTTCCAAACGGAGTCCCACAAGGATCCGTCCTATCGCCCGCACTCTTCAATCTGTACATGCACGATATAACTACACCCAATACGCCCCAAATAAACTTAGCCTCCTATGCAGATGACATAACACTCACATGCACACACCATGACCCAAAAAGAGCAACAGATCTCCTTCAACCCTATCTCAACACACTACATGGCTGGTGCACTACAAACAGACTTAATCTAGCCCCAGCCAAATCCACCGCAACCCTGCTCACAAGTTGGACAGAACACGAATACATCCCTCAACTCACCATAAACAACACACCCCTAACACATACACACACACCCAAAATCCTAGGAGTAACATAGGATACTCATAATTATGACATTCAAACAGCACACCACAAACATTAAAAAGAAACTGACACCCAGACTTAACGCCCTCAGGTCACTTGCTCACACAAAATTTGGACACAACAAAGAAACTACCACCACAGTATATAAACAATACATAAGATCAGTGATGGAATACGCAAGCCCAGCCTGGGCTTCTAACCTAGCTGAAACACATCATAAGACCTTACAGACTATTCAAAACAAAGCCCTGAAGATCATTACAGGCTGCACAGCTACTGCACCCACAGATCACCTACATCAAGAAACCAAAATCCTCAAAGTCAAAGACCATCTGGACATGAGAGGCACTCAATTCCTGGCAGCAGCCTCCACGAACCAAGACCACCCACTAAACTACATGGCAACACACCCACAGACACCAAGAAATATAAAAACAACACCCAGCACACGGTATCACACACAATTATTGTCCTCTCTCCCTCCCTGCCCACCCAGAACCAACTTCCAGAAGCACATCCATACTCATATCTCTCACCGATCCATACACTCACTTACAGACAACACGCAGCTGCATGCACGACCTCCCGAAATCCATCCTTCCGAATCCTCCCTTCCTCGCGAGGAAAGAGTCCACCTGGCCAGGCTGAGATGCGGACACCATCCAGCTCTCCTGAGCTATCAGAAGAGACTGGATGACTCCGTTGTCGACACCTGCCCGGGATGTAACACTGCACCCCATACCATTAAACACATCATAGAAGACTGCATTTCACACAACCACTTACGCCAACAACAACAACAACACTCAATGAGAGCTCTGTGGGAAAGCCCGATCATGGCCATGGCCTTTCTCAGGGACTCGGGGCTGTTCGGCCAGGCAGCTTAGGGAACAACAACAACCACTTATGCCAACAACACAATCTACACTCAATGAGAGCTCTGTGGGAAAGCCCGATCGTGGCCATGGCCTTCCTCAGGGACTCGGGGCTGTTCGGCCAGGCAGCTTAGGGAACAACAACAACAACAAACACAACATGAAAAAGTGAGAGTAACTTAAAAATTACAGTGTACGATCAAGGTTGTTGGCAAACTATTGATATTGCTTGTATTTAAAAAGATAATATTTAAAGAACTTATGACTTAAATACTACTCCAAAAAGTTCAAATGATTGCAAATATTGTACATGTTATGATAGTGAACGTCTAATAACAAGGGTTCAAGGTCATCTGCCTGTCAGTACCGTGACTTTCTATTCCCTTTTATTCTGGCTATCAGTAGACAATATTATACCGTTTAGGAAGGAATTTTGAAAGTTAAAAGATTAATAGAGAGACTTTGCCCCTTTAATTCCTAGAGAGCCTTCTAAAGCAGAGTAAATCTTCTAAATTCAGCCAGAATAAGTGTTAAACAGTGTCTTGGTATTGAAAGGATTAAACACACAGATTCGTCAACAGATATTCCATTTAGACTTCACAGACAAATAAAAGACAAATATTACAGTATTGCATTAAGGCCCACAAAAATCTTCCTCTAATAACCACCAATAATCACCTGGAGTGCAATATTGCCAAAATGAAAAGGTACCAACTTATGAAAGATATCACAGCTGTTCAGTAATTCTAGCCATAAACTACAGGCTTTCCTCACTTAAATTCTCCCCACTTTACGTTGTTTGCTTATTAAATTATTCATATTTATAATACCCATATGACGGAAAAGGTTTTATTGTAACGAGGCTACGACACAAGAGTTTAAACTTTTTCTGGAGTCTTCTTCAGGTGAACTGGACTCTCACATGAAGAGGACTCCAATGGAAGTGGTTATAATCAAACATTTTTCCAATATACAAGTATTTTTTCTCCATTCAAGTATTTACAGCACTGTGAATTTTTCCTCCCGTTACATGTATCAATAATTAGGGAACAATATGTTGTGCTTTATTAAATTGTAAATGAGAAAACAACGTATACAGTATTAGGATGTAACTTGCTTCTCTTTAAGTTATTTCATTTAAGTTTTTTTCTCAGGAACTTAACTTTAAGTGAGGAAATACTGTACAAAATTCAGATTTAGACAAACATTATCTAACGCACTTAGCTATCTGCAGCATTGTGAAGCCAATGAAAAGACTAAAAGTAAATGTACAGTAGTGTAGTTTAATAGCACCTCCCTTAAAAGATTTCATTTTACGATATTAACATATGTTATCCTTGGAATTGGCACATAAGGTTCATGATAATTTAATAGTTTAAAAAAGCTCCGTGGACTTGGGTGTCTTTAAAAGTTAATTCATTGCCTATTACTTACAAGCCAATTATTTGCAAAGCTAGCCTTGTAGCCAATTTAAGTTGTTTTGGAGGTAAATTTTATATTAACTGCTTGAATCAGAGTTGCATGAGCAGTTACAGAAGGTACAACTGCCTACAGTAAAAGATGGTACAGTACAAATATCACTGAACAATTATGTCCCGTAATACATATACATACATGTTTAAACACTTTCATCCACAGAGAGTATGGTTACAGTCTCACATCCTAAATGGCAGCATTTCAGGTGCCCCTGTCATGGGCTGCCTCTGTTGTCAAGTTCTTTGTTTTGAGATTGGACCGAAGTACCTCATCCCATGTCTTTGCAAGTCTACCCCAATACTGTACATAGATCCCATGTTCACAATCCAGCATTTCTTCACCCAGTTCTGATCCTCCATTTTCTCCGTGTCCAAACCAAACAAGTTGGCTCGTGGAGATCACTTCACTGATACTCCTAATGCCCAGATGCCTTCTTAGTTCCTCACTCGATACCCCTACCCTGAGGTTACCCCACATAACAAAACATTACATTATCTTCTCATTCCGTTCCATTCTATTAAATATCCTTCGCTTTAATTGGTGATATCTCTGAGGCATAGGTCATTGCCATCTTATTACACAAGGTATACACCTTCCCTTTAAGGTGAGTTGGGAGTCCTCACATGGTCAAGGGTGGCAACAGCTATTTAAAAACTTCCTCCAACCACTTCTGACTTTAGCAATGCAGCCAGCTTTAGCGCCACCTCTGGCGGATAATTTGAAACATTCTCTTTAGACACATGCCCGAGTCAGTGTTTTCCCCCAATCATATTTCACTGTCTCAAATATTAACTAATATCGTTCTTAACACCAATAACTTCCAAAGAAATTAATGAAAGCATATGATCCTCCGGGGATTCGTGCCTATTAATAGTAGTGTACCAGCAACTGTACAGTTGGGGGCTCATTAACATGGTACACATGCTATTGAGTACAAAATACAAACACTTGTTTATATTTGCCCAACCCAAAATGTTACTCTACTGGTGATTTTATCTTGGCTAGTATCTGACATAATGCCATTATATATATAATCGTCATCTGATGCTTTATTACCCAATATGAAAATATCAATATAGCAGACACCTCAATATTAACCTTTTATGCATACTTTAGGACTTAACATAACTTCTTATGTGGTGCTAGTAAACTGCACATTATCAAACTACCGTACCACTAAATATCACTACCTACCTACGGCAATTTTTGGCCAATTAGGCCTAATGGTATTTGTATCTCTATTTAACAACAAAGTATCCTATTACACTATTCAGTATATTTCAATTATTTTACGCTAACAATCTTAACCATTGAAAGTTGCTAGCCAGTTTCATACATTCTAATAATATTAAGCAAAGATTCAGAGTTAGAGGGTGATGAAAGGAAGGACAAGTGGAGTGATATGGAGGTATCGTATGAATACTGTATGAAAGTAAATGTACTTCAGATACTGTATATATATATATATATATATATATATATATATATATATATATATATATATATATATATATATATATATTGCCTGTTTACCATGAACACTATGATGATGAACCCTTTACAAATATTGATTTATCCCATTACATCTTGCAATAATAATGCTTTTTATTTTCCAAGATTAGGGAATCCTGTGGTAAAACAAATATAACACCAACTCTCATAAAATAGATAAATGAATGGTACCGCTTCAAAAAGTATTAACCTTTTACATATATTAATATTTTCCAGCTATTTTTGCACTACTGTATAAACCCCTTTCATATATTGTTTTCCCCATACTGTAAATTTGTCAATATACAGTAATGCTTTTCTATGTTCTTCAATATGTTGCTTTTCTATTTTCAATATAATGCTTTTCTATGTCTTCCTACAACTGTAAGTACACTACTGTACAGCATTACCATAGCCACCTCAATATGATAAAATTGTTTTTATTTCACTCCAATGCCAGGCAATATTTTTCAGCTCACAAACAACCTATTGTAGTCAAGGGACTAAAACTATCTTCTTTCTGCAGAATGAGTTTCTGCCAGGCTTGACTTTACTTTGGCCACCATAGTTTAGTAGACTCTAAGAATCCTATCCAAGTTTAGGAAGATATGGAATCCCCCAATATGCAGTTCAGACGGTCAGACAACCAACCAAGTTTCAGGGGTAAAAGTCCGATTAGTTCGAAAGTGTTGCATTTTACTGTACAGTCATGCTCTCGTTAATGCGGAAATTTCGTCCCAACCAATTGCCGTGTTACCGAAATCCGCATTACTGAAACAACATACCTTATGGGTAAAATTAATTTCGTTCCTGCCAAAATCCGAAAGTCCCCTTTTTGACTCTTTTCGGACCAACAAAAGTTCCAAAGTCACCTTTTTGACACAAAGTATATATCACATATAATAAAAATATATTAACCCTTGGGATCCGGGGGGCCTCATATGAAGTTTGGTATTTTCAAACTTCATAATTCAGTAGCTACTGATTGAGACCACCTAGAGCAGTCAATCTTTTTGCAAATTGTAGAACGTTTTCTTGTCTGTAGACTGCCGTTGAGATGACATCGCTACGTTGTGTGGTTGCCGAGTTCTGATGATTATATCGGCGACTTTTTAGCCGCGCATTTTGCCTCATATGAGGCCTCCCGGATTCCAAGGGTTAAGGTAAATATAACAGCCTTTACTAACCTTTATTAATGTTATTGTGATGAGCCAAAAAAGTCAAAGTCCCAAAGTTCCCCTTTTTGACACAATTTTCACGTCACACATCATAGAAATACCATAAAGTACACTTTATACATCATAGATATACAATAAGGCAATGGAGGGAGGCATAAAAGTTACATAACATTGGGAGAGATCCTTATAATCACCGAGAATATTGAGATATACGCCGACCGATAGATGTAAACAAACTGAGAGGGAGGGCAGGAGGGCGATCGGACCCGAGCGTGACGTCACCGAGCCGAGTCTGACGTCACAAGCCGAGATGCTCGGCCCTCGGCCCTTGTTAGATCAGAGCTTGTCGCATTTGATAGAGCATAGTTAGATCAAAAGCGCGTTACCGAGAGCTTGACTGTACTGTGTTTTAGACATTATCAAAAATTCTGATGCCAAAAAGATGGCCTACATGCTATTCTGTCGAGACATGCTCCTTTTGCCCAGGTCATAATACACTTTCCATTATTTGGAAGTGCTTCATAGATACACTTTTTCCATTTCAGACAAGCCGTTCAATAAGTATGACCATTTCTAGAATATTTCACAAAATATTAGGACAAAATTCTTCCGCTGTACATATAGATATGGAAAACTGGGCTTCAATGCAATGTGAAAGCACTTATGTCTTGGTTGATTCTGCGCTCGCATGTAGACACACTGGACCAGGTATAAATATTCTCAATGGGAGTGGACAATGGAAATGCAGTATGTATATGCATTATAAGCTATAAAACAATAGTATAGTTTCAAATGTTCCTATTAAGTTGGGATTATGCCAAAGTAGTAAACATTGTGCATACTTTTCCTTTCAATACTACCATACCAGCATAACATACTTCAGTACATCAGTATACAGAATTTGACATACTGTACAGTGTATTATGCTGATGAAATAGTCTTGAAGAAATGGTATGTTATTAACCAATTACTGTAATAACATAATATATGCAGCAATCAGAGTAATCACCCCAGACAGTGAATATAGGAATACAAAATGACACAGTGGCAAGAGAAACACCACAAATCTGAACAAATATATGACCTAGAAATGTCACATCCCACATCAGCTCAATAAAGCATCTTCACTACTGGGAGCAACTGAAAGCTTTCAACCTCTAATCACTGGAGAAAAGGAGAACATTTTAATTATCTACCCATGGAAAATGATTGAAGAACTAGTGCCCAACCTTCACACCACAATATCATGGAACTGGAATGACTGGGGGGGGGGGGGGGAGGGAGGTAGAAAAATATATCATCTTACCCCTAAAGTGTAGGGGAACTATAGGCTAACTGAAGGGCTCTCACCATGTAGAGAAGCGATCTGCCATTAACCACCAGACTGAAGCAGGCTTGGTCAATGAGATCAAGCAGATTGGTCAACTCCAGGCTAGTCTGTGTTCTTGAAATTTATATATTTTGTGATAAACTAATTGTAATTTTTTACATATTGTAATTCTGTTGTGCCATAGTTTGTGTTGAGACTTTAGCTAATGTTTTGTTAGCTGTGTTTAGCATGCATTTCAGTTAAGTTGTCGAGTTTCATAAATGTATTGATAAAACTGGGCCCTAATCTCTTCTACAAAATGCCACAGAACGTGGGAAACCTGCTGGATGTGCCAACGAAAGTCTTCAAGTGAGCCTTGGACAACCATCTCAAAACCTGTGCCTGATTAACCATGCTTTGTGGGGGAAAGAGCTGCTCCCTCAAAATTTGAATAGTCTGGTTCATCAAGCACTGCCAGCAAACACTCGGGGGTTGATGTAGCTCTCACTGAGGCCATAGAGATAGCCGAATCAACGCAAGGTAAACACAAGAAAATGGCGACAGTTAGAGCTTCTGCAAATAAAAAAGTAAAGCAAAACGTTGTCTTAATAAAGGCCTATCCTCAAAAGGTGTTTCTCTTACCAGTGAATACAGTGGTCCCCAACAACCACAGGGGGAAACATGTAAAGTTGCCAAAATGTGAACCGGGGATTCTCACTGTAACAGGGTAGTGAGTTTTATTGATCTCACAGGGGTATACTCTTTTGTAATAATGTTGTTGGTTGTCAGTATTGGCAAGTTCATTAATTAATATTTACACTGCATTATCCCAATATTGTGGTAAAATACCGTAAAAACCAGCCAGCACTCTTTTGCAGTCTTTGTGACTCTCAGCAGTCTTTGTAGTTTGTGCCAAGCTATTGGATTTCACTTGGTTGTGAGTTAATTTATAACTAACACCGACTGCTTCGTGTACTTCAGTTCGTGTACGCCATTTGACGCTAGCGTGTTGAGTAGAACTGTAGTGTTAAAAAAGAAAGATAGCAAATTTCATGACGGATCAACCATATCCATCGCATCCACTAAAGCAAAGTATCAACAATTTCTTGACAAAAATATACCTTATACATTTATACTTCAATATTAGACACCCTAATCACATTCAACTCCATCGATTTTTACCTCGTAAGTGAATTTCATGCACAAGACAAATGCTCTTGTGAAGGTGTCTTACCATCAAATTTCAATTCATGGTTCATTTGAACTTTGGAAATAAATAATATTCCGTAATCAACTTTGAATTGGTCCCTTATAAATCTACTTGAATTATAATTCCAAACTACAGCAGTAAGTAAAGTTTGTACATGAAAACAAAGAAATGGAGACAATAAGAGGAAAAACATGAACTCCTCTTACATCCAACTCAGAGACACAATGCCATTCTAACTGTCTCCTTATTTTAAGTGGTTTCAATATTTCATTGTTCATTATAAAAAATTAATAAGTTGTTATGTTTTAATATCAAATGGTAAATGAGTAAAGTGCATAATTGCAAGAAAATTTACAGAAAATATTGCCTAATTTACAGTCAATTCTCTTACGTCTCGTTTTTCAATTTTTTTGGTACATAGAGTGAAAAATGACTGTAGTCTCCATTTAACTATCCGTTGCACAAGAAGGATCACAAGAGAGGTAAGTAAAGGAGAAGAAAGTAAAGAAAAGAGGAAAGTTGAGATAAAGAGAGAAAATTAGCAAAGAGAAAAAGAAAGAACAGAAAAAGAGGAAATAGAGAAGAGAGTAGAAAGGCAGACTTAAAAAATGGTCCTATGACATTGAGGTACAAATGTGAGCAATAATAGCTACACCCCTATCTGAATCTGTGTTGAATCTAAACAAGACAATGCCATACTTACTCATATATCTGCTGTTTCAAAACTTGATTTTAAAGGTTCAAAGATTCAAATAGGCGTATCCTGTTTAGTGCTCACGACTGTACTCCCTAAAGCCGGAGTCACACGAGCCTTTTTTCAAGCAATTTTTACGGGCAATTATGGTCTATAAGCTCAAAAAAGTACACTTCATCAGAATTCAGCCACCCAAAATAATCTACCTTCTACCTAGTTACCTATACCAGCGCGAAAATGTCCCGAAATAATACCAGAAAAAACTTGTTCATGGAAAATTGACGGAAAAAGCGCTCGTGTGACAGCGGCTTTAGTTAAAGAAAATTGCCCGATGATAGCAAGAGAATATAAAAAAGTTGCCATCTAATCTTAAGGGGTAACTATTGCAGAGACGTGGGATAGTAGAAATGGCAAGCTATGAATACAATGATCTCGCTAGTCCAAGCACAGTGCACGCATATCATGGGCCAGTTTTCCATTCAGATTTTCGCTTAGTAATTGCAAAACCGTATCTCAAACAAAGTACTGTATGTTCTTAATTTGGGTAACTTATAGTTAGATTTGCTTTTATAATTCACAATGGAAAAACTAGAAATATTTATAACTGAAATGGGTTATATAATTATACGGTATAGCAGTCATATATATGGTTTTGTAGAAGCAAGCCAGAAAATACTTGATTGAAAAAAGGCCCACTGTCATTGCAGAAGTGTAGAGTACTCAATTTCTACATCTATACTGTCTGATATGGTAGAGTACTTAGTTTAGTGCACATGGTTCAATTTTAATTAATTATAGACTACCATAATAATAAAGCTTAAAATTTATCTCACTGTAGAAATATACATTTGTTCATATATGGATACAGATGCATTACAAAAAATTTCAAAAAATATCTTTCATACAAAAATTATCTAAGTATACCATATAAATATAAAATAAACTTAAGCAATTCAGTTATCATAGTCATAATTTCAATTAATTATTGAAATAAACTGTTGGTCACTTTTCTGTAAACTCAATAACAGGCAGAGATACTTTACAACAAAATGTAAAGCCCCTGCTAATAATTATGATTTTTTTTTTTTTTAATAAAGAGAGTATCATTTATATGAAGAGAATCACATATTGGTGAACTTATAATTGTTTTTCATAATTATATAATTTCACACTTAAACACATAACATTCAATATTCAATGGGAAAACTGAATTCATGGTTTGAAAGGCTTAGCAATTATTATATATGCCGAGTAAATACTTGTCATAATGTTGCCGCCTCAGGGAGGGAGGGGGGAAGTTTTGTGGGACATCTTTAGGTAGTCAAGCTATCAAACAATCCACAAAATTTGTGGAAAGTTTTTCACCAAACATGGTGCTTGAACAATCACCAACATCCATCTTCAGCTCCTCATCAAACATGAACAATTATTGAAGTTAGTACTAAATCTTAACTGAAATCTGTGTTCAGGCATATATTATGAGTTCATGTTTGAACTACAGATCAGGGCCAGGATGTACTAACCAAAAATCACCAACGTATGGTCAAAAGTGACCGAGTGTGGGAGGGGATACGAATGAATTACTGATTAAGGGGATAATTCTTCCTTATCCTTTCCCAATAGTGTTATGGTAATTTTCTACTGCAATTTGGTTAGTAAAAGTCATTGTATGCATCATGACAAACTTAAAAAAACTACCAACATGGGAGCTTGAGAGACGAGTGAACGTGGTGGGCGAACAAGTACCGTCTTGGGAACTGCAACTTTAGTGATCGCCTGTCTGTCCACACTTGCTTCCTTCTGCACAGTCTTCTTCGCCGCCCCCTGCTGGGTCGTCTGGTGGTGCCCTCCCGCCCTGGGCCTCGTCTCAGAACCCTGGTTTGTCTATAATAGCAACCCCCGCGTAGGACCGCCCAATGCTCATGTGTGCGGGCAGCAGGGTCCACACGTCTGTCTTGGGGCTGTACATCTCCACAGATGCCAGGTTGGAGGTCCCATCGTCGCCACCCACCACGTACAGTAAACCGCTCAACGGTATTACACCTGGGTTACAGTTGGGGGCAATTGTGAAGTAAATCAGCATCTGAACAATTATTGAAGTTAGTATTTAAACTTAACTGAAATCTGTATTCAAGCATATGAGTCCATGTTTGAACTACAGATCAGGGCCATGATTTACTAACCAATGTATTATCAAAAGTGACACCTCTAATCTAGTTTCTGATAATCTAGTGAAGATGTACAACACTGAGCTTTAATCTATCTTGGATAAACAAAATTGTCCTGAGGTAGAGAAGACAATCAGTGTGCGGAATAATTCACTGTGGTATGGTCCACCCATCACTTCTCTTTGTAAGCAGCGCAGAAAAACTAAACATGAATGGCACTCACAGAAGACTGATCTTGCTCGGTTGCATTACATGGCCATGAAAAGAATTGTTGTCCATGCTTTGAATAACTAAAAAGTCAAGTACTATCAGGATGTAGTAAATTCTTGTGTAGGTGATAATAAACAGCTAGCTACAATTACAAATAACTTGCTTGGGAATTAATTGAAAAACGCCTTATACGTCTCATGCTTAGCTTGTTTCTGATTATGTCTGATTTTCTAAAACCAAGATAGCTCGATTAAAGGACGAATGTCTCCGCGAATCATGAATTTTCAGTTGAATTCCATCCATGTTATGCAGATTATACTATCTCTTCATCCGCTGGGTGTGAATGATGTGAACAGTTATATTAGAAGCCTGAATAAAACATTTTGCCCACTTGATCAATTAAATGTATCACAAATGCCACTTGTATGCGAGTATGCAGTAGACTTTATGTGTAAAATAGTAAATAGCTGCATAATTGACTGATAATAGTCTTTGTCAATGTCACTGACCTGCATTTCTGCGACAGAGGTTCATGTCTGCCACGGGATTCCAAACGTTGGTGTCGGGATTGAACACCTCCACACTCTTCCTCACCAGTGGCCCATCGTGACCTCCCACGGCATACAGTAGACCCTCCAGCACTCCCACACCTGTACAGCATTAACAATTATGGTAGCATTTCTAACGTCAATCAATACATAATACACTTTAACGAATGAGTGATTCATAAGTACTGTATCAATTTAATGCTCTAATGGCAGTATCCTAGGCTGCCTCATTTCTCAAGTTATTTAATTTAAGATCAGATTGTACAGCCTGATCTAACTTCTTTCATCGTACTGGTTAACTCGAGAACTGCGTGCTTTGATTTTCCCACTTTCTCTATCAGAAGTACCGGGTATCTTCTAGCAGGAATTCTTATTCCCTTGAGGCACATTGCATTGTCATTTATACATTCCTAGAGGCATGTCGCAGTATATGGGATAAATTAATATTATTATAATGTAAAACTTGCGAAATAAACAAACCAAAACAGGGACATCACAATATAAAGGCAAAAGAACTTATCAAAATTGGTATGTGGAAATAACGCTTTAATCAAATGATTATGGCTGAAAGACTATGAATGCAATGAAAGCTTCTAACCTGCACCACTCCTTCTGGCGGACATCTCAGCAACGGAGGACCAGACATCAGACTCTGGACTGTAGCATTCCACAGACGCCAGACACTGCCGAGAGGCTCCGTCGTACCCTCCCACCTACAGAAATAATATAAGTAATAAATTAGTTGTTAGTATGTGACATGAGGCTGAGTAGAAGATATATGAGAAAGAGAGTGTATGTGCCAAAGAGAAAACTGTGGTTGCTGGATAAATCAGAATACAGTGTAAAGATAGATTAATTGAAGAAATTTCTTAGTTTCTTACAGTAGATCCTCTGGAAAAAGGAAAACTAGGCCTGTGTATCCAGCTCAATGTCAGTACTTGCACTGCTGCGGTCATTCACGGTGTTGGCGGCGGCGGTAGCAGACGCAACATTTTAACTATTCTGTATTTTGCTCTATAATCAAACTTCAAATCTTGTCTTCCCCATGCTTTATCAAGATTACTTTCAAACTTCCTTATTGATTCGGAATCGACTACATACTGGGGCAGTGCATTCCACTCATTTACCACTCTATCACAAAATGAGTTCTTTGCCTTTTCAAGCCTATTTCTTTCTTTGTAAATTTTCTTAGAGTGTCCTCTCGTGTAAATAAGGATTAAATAAGGAAAGGAAAACAGGACAGTATAGTCAATGTCCATAATAGATGCGAGTTCCGGAACCGTAGCCTACTAGATTTCTATCTATCTATATCTATATGCTCAGGCCCAATCCCCACTTTTCCTATTTTATATTTTTATTTTCCTCTATTTTATTATTTTTGTTTGTTTGTATTTTCTTGGGGGTGGCCGACCCAAGACAGAGCAAGAACAGGAAAACACAAGACAAAACAACGAACAAACACAGACAAAACACAAAATTCACACACATCCAGGTCACCCAGGAGAATACCCAGAGACCAGGGTCACCAAGGTCGCTCCAGCACTCCCCCGGCTCCCGACCACCCGGAGAGGCTCCGATCTCGGCAGGCAGACATGCAGCGGAGCCAAAGCCACAAGCCCGCCCACCACACTTCCAGGCGCACCCTTCATATTAATCGTCTCCCCGGGCCAGGCGCCTGATGGACTATTATCTAGTCCAACTTGCGCCCGACCCCTTCCCCCAAATGACCACGTGTTCACTCAACTATTCACAAGCATTCTCCATTCATTCCTGTTTCTTACCATTTCCTTTGCCTGATCTATAGTCATTCCTCTATCATCCAAACCTTGTCTTACACAGTCTCTCCATCTCAATGGGGGTCTTCCTGCCCTTCTATCTCCCCTTGTATCTGACTCATATATTCTCTTTGTAAGCCTTTCATCTCTCATTCGTTCAACATGACCATACCAGCTCAGCCTACTAGATACAACAGAAAAAGTCTGTGGTATGACGAAAGGACCCCCAAAAAATAGAGTATGCTGGTGGTGGGATGACAAAATCAAACATGACATCAGTGAGAAAAGAAGATTTTTTAAGGCTTGTGAGAAGGGAGGAAGCAGGGACGAGTAGTTCGCGGATAGGCGCAGGGCTAGACGGAAGGTTCACAGAGCCAGGAAAGCTATACAAACCTTCTCTCAGATAGGGTGAATAACTAAAAAAAAAAAAAACATTATGTCGAACGCTGCGGGCCGTGGCATGGTCAGTAGCACGTCTGACTGCTGATTGAAGGATCTACAGTTCGATCCCACCCCGTGCCAGGTCTAGCGATACGCGGCAAATATCCAGTAAAGTCCATGTAACAAGGGCACGCCCTAGCCCTGTCAATCAAGGGAGTCCACAGTGTTAAAAAATGTATAATATATGAGTTAGCTAGACAGATGAAAAATAGCAATAAGGATGTGGCAGGTGAAAAATTAATAATAAACGACCACGGTGTGGTGGTACATACTGATGACGAAATAAGGAAAGCATGGAGGGATCACCATGACTGGTTGTTATATAGGGTATTTTTGCTTCATCTTGACAGTTGCTAATTTTTCAAGATCTTGGAGGAATTCCTCAAAGTCTATTTCAGTATCTTTCTTTGGTGACTATGTAGTTGTAACACTAGCGAGTCTCTCCTTCTTGACAACTTGAGGGGTCAGAACAGGAGGAGGGAGGGAAGGAGTCATATGAGTTTGTTCAAAATTGTCTTCTTCCTCAACTTCCGCATCTTCTTCTTCATCGTCATCATCTTCTTTGACATTATCCTCCTCCGCAAAATCTTCTAGATTGATGGAGGAGTCAGCTTCTTCATGGATGTTGGGTTTATGTTCTTGTCACCTTCTTGGCTTCTGCTGCGGTCTTCGAAAGTCCAAGGCTTCTGGAGGGATGGAGATAGTTGGTAAACCGTTGTGCTGGAGGATTTGAGGAATGATCTGACAGAGCCGCGGCGGTCGAGTGGAGAGCACGCTCACGTGTGAATCTGCTTGACCTGGGTTCGATCCCAGCCAAGGCAGACTATTTAGTGGGTGTGGTAGTACGTCCTAGCGTGTTTCACATGTTCGCACCCGGTCGGGGGACACCTCGACGACGTATACAGATTAATAACACACACACCAAAGCCATTCCAACAGCTTCCTCTATCTACACTTTCCCAGCCGTATGGTCCTAGTATACTGTCTGATAGTGTAATGGGATTCCAAATGTAAGAGAGGTGAGTTTGGTAGGGCCGGCAATGGCTGTGGCAGCTTGAACACAGGCATATATCTTGGCCATAGTGTCAAATTCCTCGCTGTTTCGTGTCTGTTGTGCTTTATTCAGGCGTTTTAGGCGAGCAAGATGAGAACCTATAACTGCTACACCTCTAGGAACAGTAATTTGATGAGCTTCTGGCCCTTTTTGTGCGGTTTTAACGTTGAACACCACTGATTTGCCTAAAGATGGATAGAACTTGGGGTTGTATTTGGAGATGGATTTGTGATGCTCAAATAGATCGGTGTTGTTATCATATTTCGTGAAAAATCCATATCCATGCTTGACGTTATAGGCGGTTACACCACTTGAAAATACCAGAGATATTAAGGTTTGTCTTAGTGTTGGGGTTGTGGTATTTATGGCCAGTGATGTATGTACGAGCCATGGTGGACAAATCGATGAATGAGTGGAGTGGTGATGATCTAGTCAGTTCAGTCATGGCTCTCTCTATGGCTAAATGGGAGGTTATATAGTACTTATGTTAGAGTGTGATAATGCATGCTAGCATAACCTGGCCAGTCAAGATGGAAAATATAAATAGAATGGAACATAATTGAATGAGGATGGTGTGATGTATATGTGGGTCTGATATGAGAGACAGATCCCTAGTGTGGAACTCAGAGGGCACTTAGGCATTGAGAGTATTAGTGAGATGTGTAGGAGCAGGCTTAGATGGTAAGGAAATGTGGAAAGGATGGATTAGAATAATTGGGTTAAGAAAAGTAAGGCTATACATTTTGGAAGGAGTTGCAAGAAGAGGTAGACCAAGGCCAAGAGAGATGTGGTATCAGGAGTTCAAAGTGATCTCACAGCCAAAGGACTAACCAATAGGGATGCCAAAGGCCAAGCTGCCTGGAACGCCACTATAAGGTGAACAGAAAGACTGACCTACATACGTGTATATCAATCTTTAATGTATTTTGTGTTTATCTATGTGAGGGAAGGAGACAAAAGGCAAAGCTATCTGTAATGAGTGTCTCCCCCAAGTTGAAAGAGTGATAGACAAATTTAAGGTACTGTACATTAGTCATAATGCCTGGATACACAAAGTTTAACCTCTTGAATACCAGCGATGCACGTTATGCGTCGCTTATGTACGGTATGTAACGCTAAACCCCAGCGAAACAATGGTTGCGTCCGCCTTAATTACTCGTCCTATGGCACCTAGAGGGTTCAGATTTGTATGGGAACTGCTTTAGTATCCCACGCAACAATACCGATGGTTGGAAACCCTTCAAATTCAGCCGCGTGCGTGTGGACGCGCGGGGGGAGTGATTTTCCAGTATTTTGCCTACCCATTTCCCCATGTTAATTGCGACTTTCCGCCACCCCGCAGGACTCCTAAATGACCTAGGTGATAGTTTTTGTGTGGTTTTTCCTTCATTACTAACTAATTCCATGTGTTTTCAGGAAAAAAAAAAAAAAACCTGCCGGTCCCTCGTATATTTATTATAAATCAGCTGGTGCTCAGGTAGTTAACACCTTACGAGCGGCCTAGGCGGTAATTTATATGTACCGCCCAGCGGGGTGTTTTAACCCTAAATAGGGTTGTTTACGTGATCATTTTCATGTCTAAATAAGACCCAGAGGGTAAAACAAGTATCTATCCCTGAAAGGGCATAAACAGAGCTTTCCAATGACACCCCAACCATCCTTGTACGACCGCTGGTTTTCTTGCAACGGTCGCGCAACACGAGTGCAAAAACCATGTAATTAGGTAGTTTCCCTACATAATTCCCTGTGTAGCGAGTGCGTGAGGGTGGGGGAGGGTGGGATTCATGTCAGTAGGTCCTCCGCGGTGGTCTGGAGCAGTCATACGCTTGCTACTCTCCTCCCACCACTTATCTCTCTCTCTCAGCAACATTACGTGGTGAAAATGGCACACGACATAAGTTGTGAACTGCCACTTAGTCCATATTTATTTCACATGACATAAGTTACGCGCCGCCAAAGAAGGGTTAAAGCAGTCCAAGTCATAGGATGAAGGAAATATTGATTGAGGGAGAGTTCCAGAGTTCCTTGTTGAGTAGAAGACAGAAAATTTGATAATTCTTGGGTTGGAGAGCTGGACAGAATAGGAGTGGGATTGTGTTGAAAGGCGGGTGCCTCCCACTCGCTGTATGGGAGGGGGCATGCACTGAGAGAGCTCTGAAGAACACTGATTGTTGTAATAGTGATAGAAGAGTGAAGAGATGCAACAATGCATAGTGTAGAAAGAGATTGTAGGTAACTAGTAAGAGGAAGTGAGTTGATGAGGGGAAATGCTTTGACTCTACCCTTTCGAAAAGTGCTGTATGGGTAGAACCTCCCCACACATGCACAAAATTCTTGATACATTTTTTTTTTTTTTTTTCTATGTGATTGAGGGAGGCAAAAGGCATAACTGCCTATAGCGAGTGCCTCCCCCATAGTTGAAAGAGTGACAGGGCCAAAATCAAGGGACGTTCGAGCCAAAATGCCTGGACACACAGAGTTTGAAGCAATTTAAGTCATAGGAAGAGGGAAAGACTGATTCTGGGAGAGAGTTCCAGAGCTCAGCTGTTGAGTAGAAAAAAGTTTGAGAGTAACGTTTCACTCTTGGGTTGGAGAGTTGCACAGAGTAGGGGTGGGATTGAGTTGCAAGACGGGTACCACGTGCCCTACGTAAAGGAGGTGGTATGCACTGGGATAGCTCTGAGGAACACTGATTATTATAGTAGCGATAGAGATGCAACATTGCGGCGGAGAGAGAGATTGCAGAGAGTTGGTGAGTGGACGGGAGTTAATGATACGAAAGGCCTTCCTTTCAACTTTGTCTAGGAGAGCAGTGTGAGAGGAACCTCCCCACACATGTGAACAATACTCAATACAAGGGCGCACTATGCCCCTGTACAGAGCAAGAAGCTGTGCTGGGGAAAAGAACCCCCTAAGGCGGTTGAGCACACCCAGCTTCTGGGAGGCTGCCTTAGCAAGACTGGTAATATGGTCCTTCCAAATGAGAGAAGAAGAAAAAGAGACACCAAGAATATTGAGAGAAGATCAAGGGTTGATTTTTGTATTGTTGAAGAATAAGGGATAGTCCGCTGGGAGATCCTGACGGGTAGATAGATGGAGAAATTGGGTTTTGGAAGCATTAAAGTTAACAAGGTTTTCTCTGCCCCAATTGGAAATAGTATTTAGATCAGAATTTAAGAGTTCTATGGCTTCATTACGTTTGTCGTTGAGGGATTGCTGGCTGGGGCGTTCTAAAAAACTAATGGAGTAGTGCAAGGTTGAGTCGTCTGCGTATGAATGGATGGGAATTAAGGTACAGTTAAGATCATTTATAAAAATTAGAAAGAGAATAGGAGATAGGACAGAGCCCTGAGGAACACCGGAGTTTATAGGGTGAGGAAGTGAACAATGGCCGTCCACAACCGCGGCTATGGAACGGCCGGAAAGGAAATTAGAGACAAAGGCACAGATGGAGGGATAGAAACCGAAGGAGGGTAGTTTAGAAATTAAAGATTTATGCCAGACTCTATCGAAGGCTTTCGATATGTCTAGTGCAATAGAAAAAGTCTCACCGAAGTCCCGAAAGGAGGATGACCAAGAGTTAGTAAGATATGAAAGAAGATCACCAGTAGAGCGACCCTTAAGGAAGCCATACTGGCGATCTGAGAGCAGATTATGAGAAGAGAAATGCTTAAGAAATTTGGAAGCAAGAATAGTTTCAAAAACTTTAGAAAGACAAGAGATAAGAGCAATTGGACGATAGTTGGAGGGTTGAGAGCGGTCACCCTTCTTTGGGACAGGTTGAATGTGAGCAAACTTCCAGCATGAAGGGAAGACGTTAGAGGATAGACAGAGACGAAAGAGTTTGCCTAGGCAGGGAGTCAGCACGGAAGCACAGTTTTTGAGAACAACAGGAGGAACACCGTCCGGACCGTACGCCTTATTAGTGTTAAGCCCAGAGAGGGTAGAAAGTACATCTTTAGAAGAGATTAGGATATTAGGCATAAGTAAGAGAGAGGAGGGCGGAGAGGGAGGAATAGCACCGGAATCATCCAAGGTGGAGTTTCTAGCAAAAGTTTGAGCGAAGAGTTTAGCTTTGTCAGAGGAAGAAGTGATGGTTGTGCCATCAGAGTGGGAAAGGGGAGGGAAAGACGAGTAAGAGAAATTGTTGGAGAGGTTTTTGGCTAGATGCCAGAAAGCTTGGGAAGAGCTAGAGTTGGATAGTTCAGTGCATTTATTATTGATGAAAGTGTTTGGCAAGTCGAAGAACAGATTTGGCTTGATTCCGGGCAGAAACATATGAAGAATGAGAGTCTTGAGTTTTAAGGCGTCGGTACCGTTTGAATGCTTCCTCCTTATTGCGGACAGCAGTAGAACAGGCGTGAGTAAACCAAGATTTTTTAGCATTAGTCTGAGAGAAAGAGAATGGAATGTATGCTTCCATGCCCGATAGGATTACCTCGGTAATGCGTTCAGCACTCTCCGAGGGTCCTCGGCCATGGAAGCAGAAATCATTCCATGGGAAATCAAAGAAGTACTGCCGAAGAGCCTCCCAGTCGGCAGCGCCAAAGTGCCACAAGCGCCGCCGGCTAGGAGGATCGGGTGGCTGTACTGGAGAGATAGGACAGGTGACAGAGATAAGTTTATGGTCGGAGGAGCCCAAAGGAGAGAAAAGATCGACAGTATAAGAAGAAGGGTTAGAAGTTAGAAACAGGTCAAGAATGTTGGGCCGATCTCCGATGCGATCCGGGATACGGGTGGGTTGCTGAACTAACTGCTCTAGGTTATTTAGGATAGAAAAGACGTAGGCTTGTTCACCAGGTGGATCAGTAGTGTGAGAGGAGAGCCAATGGCGGTGGTGAACGTTGAAATCTCCTAAGATGGAGATTTCTGAGAAAGGAGAAATGGATAGAATGTGTTCCACTGTAGAGTTTAGATAGTCAAAGAATTTGGGAAAGTTGGTAGAGTTAGGGGAAAGATAGACAGCACAGAAATATTTAGTAAGAGAATGACAGGAAAGTTTGAGCCATAAATTTGAGAATTCAGAGGAGTCGAAATCGGGAACACGAGAGCAAGTGAGTTTGTTGTGCACATATGCACAACATCCGCCTTTGGCTTTGAAACTAGGATAGAGAAAGTAGGAGGATACAGAGAAGGGGTTGCTGGATGTTGCTACAGACACCTGAGTTTCGGTGAGGAAGAGAAGATCAGGTTTGTAGGAGGAGAGATGGTGCTCAACAGAGTGAAAGTTAGAGGAAAGTCCGCGAATGTTGCAGAAATTAATAGAAAGAGTAACAGGCCGAGGTCCAGGTAATTGTGTGGGGTCGTCAGGGGATGGTCGGTCGGGTGAGGGGGCATTTATGGTCCCCCCCCCTGGGGACTCCGAGGCTGGGCTACAATTCATAATTTTTTGTTTTTTTTAAATTTTGGTGTGGAAGAATGAAGTATGGTGTGCATGTTTAGTGTAGTGTAGTGAAGTGGATAGGAGGAGGAGGTGTTTGTGAGAGCTAGCTGGATTGCTCTCAGTGTAAATGAGGCACATTTATTGTACTGGGCATGGGCATACTGAGCCCCTATACAGAGCAAGAAGCTGTGCAGAGGTGAAGAACCCACAGAGATAGTTGAGCACACCTAACTTTTGTATGTAGGCCTACGTACGGTATGTAAGTAAGCCAGTCCAGTATGTAATATCATGAAAAAAAAAAAAAAATGAAAAAAAAAAAAAAAATAAAAAAAATAAAAATAAATAAGGAACAACTTGAGATGGTTTAGCCATATGGAACGTATGGAAAGCGAGAGAATGACTAAGAGGGTGTACGAGGGCGAGGTGCTGGTTGGGGGGGGGAGGGGCGTCGACGGACTGGGGACAGAGGTGTATGGGGGCGGTTCGTTCGTGGCCACCCCTTCGGGGATCCCGGCGTCAGGCAATAGATAGATAGATAGATATAGAATAAATAAAAAAATAAAATAAAAAAATAAAATATAAAAATAACAAACACAACTTTGGCCTATGGACTACAAGTACAGTTGCCTTCAGTTCCAAGTTACCCACATAGCATGGTCAATGCCATGCTAAGTGGGTTACATGGAACTGAAGGTAACAATACATGGAGAAAATTGATTGCAGAGATAATCATAGAAAACTACTACACCATCAAATGATTGCAAGGTGGCCATAGGTACAATCATGATCAAATCATACTATATACAGTAGAGCCACAATATCAAAACTGTAATAACAATAAACTAATAATAACCGTAAACTTAATCTAACTGACCGCATATAGACATCCACAGACGACCCCCACCCCAACGGATGATCGCCGAGTGGACATTGGTGCGATCATCCGCCACTCGTACACCTTAGAATCATACACCTCTGCACTGTTTAGCCCCGTCGAGCCATCAAAACCACCAACCTGCGGACATCAGGAAGTAATGTTAAAATAATATATAATAAAATTATTGTTGGAATTTCCAAAGACTATATTTCAGGAAGAAATGTAAAAATTATACAGTACATGACAAAATGACAGTTGGAATATTTAAAGTCTGTGTTTTCAGATGAGCTAGCTTGAGGATATGTTATCAAAAGAGTAGAAGGGCGATGGGAAAGAGGATTGCAAAGATTGAAGTTTATAGATAGCTACTATATTATAGTCGACTTCACCTGAAAATATCTATATCTACTGTATATGCTCAGGCCTAATCCCCACTTTTCATATTTTTTTATTTTATTTTCCTCTATTCTATTATTATTTTTGTTTTTATTTTCTTGACTGAAAATATCAAAATCAGGAAAATAACTGGATCAACCGAAAGAAGAAAAAATAACGGTGAGTAAAACTGCATAAAGTTATGTAGAGCAGATTAACCAGACCACTGAGCTCTATATGGAACTCTCATAGGTCTGGCATAAAGAATTAAGAAAACACACAAACTGATAGTAAACTGGGAAGACACTTACCGCATAGATACAATTGTTGAGTGTAGCAACCCCTAACGTAGAGCGCCGGGCCTCCATACTGGCGCAGGAGGACCACGAGTCCCGCGCTGGGTCGTATACATCAACAGTGCGTACCCTTAGCGATCCGTTAAATCCACCTACTGCATACACCTTACCATTGATTACTGCGATGCCACACCTGGATAACATGATTAATTAAAAGTTTGTTTAACCAGACCACTGAGTCTACAACAAGACTCTCATAAAGCTGGCCCGAAGGATTCAATCATATTGTGGTTAAAAGGTTAAAGTGGCGTAGATAATGAATTATGGGGTACAAGGAAAAAGTCGGAGAGTCAGATAAAATGTCAGCAAGGGATTAATTACCAAAGTAAGCAGTACGATAACAGGAATAAGCAGGGCAGTTACTAAAGAGGTGATGAATAGTGAGGGGGGTACGACAAGTGGTGCACTCGGGGGACGGATCATGAGATGTGGACATTAAAGGTGATGGTGCATGGGTTGAGATAAACATGGAATAATAATCGCCAACTTGCACATAACTATCTTGCAAAATGCAATGGCACTAACAATTATTAACAATGGTATAAACTATTTTGTGGATCGTCTACACCGGACCTGGGACATCATAGTGATGTCACAGGAGTATCCTCATCTTGGACTGGATGGTGGACTTACACTCCTATGATGTCATAGGTCCGGTGTAGACGATCCACAAAATACTTTATATCATTGATAATAATAATTTCAATGTCATTGCATTTTGAAAGATAATTATGTGCAGGTTGGCGAATATTGATCCACATTTATCTCAACCCATGCACCACCACCTTTAACCCTTGTCTAGCGGGGTGTTTTGGGCTCATTTGGGCATATTCAGGCCCTCCTGCATGATAAATCAAGCATCTGCATGAAAAAAAAAAAGTATTTAGCAAAAAAATAGGCACTAAAAGCTTCAAAATGAGACCAGAACGAGCTACGTAGCACTCATGGTTCTCTTGCAGTGATGCCACGAACATGGGAGTTTAGCATATATCGGTATATTTTTCCCAGCTATGCTCACTACTGGCTACACTGCCGGCCTCTCGAGAACACAGGGAACATGAGTTAATGGGCGGCGGTAAGCCCTGGGAGTCGGCTGTCTGGCCCGCTGTGCTCCCGGCCATTTGCACTCGATTTTAACCCTTTAAAAGCCTTAATAATGCTCCTAACTTGCTGCAAATTGGTGCATGACTTAAGTCGAGCACCGCCAATAAGGGGTTAATGTCCACATCTCATGATCCGTCCCCCGAGTGTACCACTAGTCGTACCCCCCTCACTATTCATCACATCTTTAGTAACTGCTCTGCTTATTCCTGTTTTCGTACTGCTTACTTTGGTGATTAATCCCTTGCTGACATTTTATCTGACTCTCCGACTTTTTCCTTGTACCCCATAATACTATCTCCCTACCAGCCTTGTGAAAGATATATCGTGGGATAGCAAGAGGGGAACGTGGTTGGAAATAAGACAGGAAAATGGTCAATGGAGAATGAATCATCACTGAGACGGCACTTAAACTTATCAACTATCGTAGAAGAACAGAGGGTGATGTCAACCGAGGAAAGAGTATGATGGGTATCAGAGAAATAGGTGTAAGAATCAGGCTCGTTAAGGCAACAAAAGGAATCGAGGGATAATAGGCTGCGGTGGAGGAGGAAGGATTCCATAGGGGGCTATGTGCGTTAATATCTCCTAACAGCAGAAGAGGAGAGGGTAACACATTGACAAATCTGAAGAGGAGGGAAACATCATTATGAAAGGCTCTATCTGGTTATATACATTACAGATTGTAACAGAGGTACAGTATAATCAGGGAGGTGAAGAATAATACGAGAATACTAAAAGTAACTATTGTGGATGGGAAGTAAATCATAAGTCAAACTATGGTGCATATAAATAGCAGAGCCATACTCGCCATTAGGGGAAAGCGATTGGCATGCAAGGTGGTAGTTAAGGATGGATTTATTGTAATTCCTAGTGTGCTGCAAACACAAGCACATCGGGGCATAAGTGTGAAGTAAGCGTTGGACCTCACCTAAACGAATTCTAGATAGAGTACATTCACATTCCATTGTATTAAATAGGGATTGAACAGGTTAAGTGAGGGAAGTCAGATTGTGTACGTTAACAGCGCTATTGGGATGATGTAAATGAGGCGCTGAATGGAGAGATGAAGTAGATCAGGAAGATGGACCAGTTGGTTCAAGAGCAGCGGACGATAATGAGTTCCGTCGCTCTGATGATCGGGATGTTATGTGTGAAGGCACTTCACAGAGGATGGTAGACACTTTTAATTGGGACTGATCAGACTATAGTTGTAAGTGAACAGCACAAAAGCACGAGGGGCCATGCGTGGAAATATTGTAAGAAGTAGGCATGGATAACATGAATGGGTTAAGATTAATATAGCATAATTCATCTTCATCATTATCATAATTAACTTTTAATGTTTCTGGGTATTTCTATTTGCCCGAAACTCAGTGATCTAGTGTATCTGATATTTACTATACAACTGCTATTTCCATATACAACATAGAGTGCCTTAATTCATCACCAACATCATCATAATGCTGCCATGTTTAAGCTTGCATGAAAAGGCAGTCTTTACTAATGTGTCAATAGATGGAATTATAATGTAAAACTTGAAATATAAACAAACCAAAACATATACGAACACAGTAAACAGACAAAACAACTAATTAAAATCGCTATGTGGAAACAACGCTTAAGTAAAATAATAATTTATAAATAAAATTACCGATGGGCGACATGCTAATCGGTGCCACTTGCAGGTGGCGATCTTTATAACAGGTAACAATCCACCACATTGGGTGTACAGTACTACATGTCATGAGCAAGTTAATCTGTTTCCCAAGCAAACTAATCGCACACATAACAACGCACTATCGTCACGTTAAAAAAAATTAGTCAATTTGGAAAGTTGGGGAAGTTCTACAAATAGCTCTCACTAACGATAGTGCTATCGGGTAGGTACCTGTACGCATAGCATGCCTAAGTGACCCCTAACAATTACTACCCTACAAATAACCTACATTTATTGTACAAATAAACTAAGGAAATCGCAAAAGCGAGCAATTGATACTATCAACAATGAATAAATACAATATAATAAGGAAAAATAATTGCAAAATATGAAAAAGCAATAGCAATAAATGTCTGCAAAAAAGTATAAAAGAGTAATGACCTGCATCGTCTGGTGGGCATCTCTGCGACGGGGAACCAGCGCTCGTCCTTGAAGTCATAACACTCTACACTTCTTATGGCCTTGGGTGCCTGGCCTCCCACCACCACCAGCACCTGCAAGAACAGAGAATAATAAATACATGAATGGTCTACCTATGATGTTGCCGAGCTGGCTTAACCATTCACAATAAATCTTATAACAATAAATTCACAAAGTCAATGTTCCCCTAAACTAGACACATTCAAACCCTGACCCCCCCACATATTGAAGCAGACCTTAAAGCCCTTTAACCTCTAAAGTATGGCGGGACAAAACCGAACTTTTTTTACGAAATGCGACAGGACTCAATTGAGACAATATTCAAACATGCACCATAACCATGGCAAAGGCTGTGAACATTTGGTGACAACTAGGATGAAATGTCAACTTTCGATACCAAACATGAAAACATCGCATCACACTCACACACCATTTCTCCTCCCTCCTCCTTCCTCATTACTGTGGAGGCAGTGGTGGATGCGGGTATGTATTTACAATATGTTGACGTACTCATCATCCCGTTTTGCGAATGTCGTAATTTTGGCAGGATTGCCGCACCAGGGATAGGTTCATTAGAACCCCTTCACGCACTTGACAAGTTGACAGGGCCAATAAGATGATACTAGAGATACAGTATTATAAAAAAACAATAAAGAAGCACACCACAAGATTTACCTTTGGTAGTCCAACTGGTTGTCTGGGTTTTGTTCTTGGAGACTTGAATTGTGCTTTCTGTTCACCCTTCAGTAAATGGAACTTCATTGCTTCTATTAGGTAATCCTTACCTGTGGAAAAAGTATGGTTATTTAGTAAATTACAGTATACTGTATACAATTTTTTTTTATGTACAGTAAATGCCACTATGAATATTGGAGATATACATAAATGGCCCAAAATAAGGTAAAAAGCGTGGTATATACTAAAATAACTACAGTATCTGTCTCGAGTCGGCCACCCCCAGCTATGGGTTTGTGCCTGTGTATATACAGTTAGTTATGTAGAGCAGATTAACCAGACCACTGAGCTCCATACGGAACTCTCATAGGTCTGGCCTGTATATACAGTACAGTACAGTACAGTACAGTACAGTACATACATACATCAACATGTGAAAAAGATAATAGAAATAATACAGAAACAGCTATAGCTTAACCTTATCATTGCGGTTGACATACTTGTACGTTATACATAATAAAATGGCTTACTGCGGCTGATGTCCTGGTACAATTTGGTATTACAACTGACGTTGGTAGTACCAAGCTGCTCCGATTGCTTCCAGATGCAAGATAACCTTCTAGCCCTCACTCCCATTGCAATATCAGTATCGTATAAGCCACGGTAGTGAGAGGGTGTGTCTAAGCAGGAGGTGATTTTTTATATTCTGGCATAAACAGGTCCACTTCCATGTACTGAATTTGAGAAAGCTATATAGCAGGTGTGTAATACATGTATGTAAGGTTCCTTTCATGTTACAGGCCATAACTCATAATGTCTAACAAAAAACATAAATACAGTACTTCTGTAAAGGTTTATTTAATCAAGTTATCCCCCCCTGATACTATTCTCCTTGACGCGGTTGGGGGGCTTCGGGGCCGGCGACTGGAGCTTGATGGGGGATGGTTGTGGTACTTACCCTTCCTATCTCCCCTCGAGCTTTCGTCCTCAGCTTTACTAATTTTGAGTAGTTTTTCATTCCTCATTCTATGATTTTCCCCTTCTATTCTTATTCTGTCCCATTTGGCTGTCCTCGGGCAGCCTATATCTCATGTCTCCCTGGCCTGGCTAGGTAGCAGACTCCTGGCCTGATTTGTCTCTTCGGTTGCTGATGTGGCCGGACTGACTTGATTCCCTTCGGTAATGCATTTTTTGCTTCTCGATGTGATTTTTTCTACCTTCGACCTGATCTTTCATTCTTCGCCCTGATCACTTCTTGGTTGGTGTTGCGGTGTAGCAGTTCTTGCCTCATCCTTCGGCCCTGCCCTATGAGAGCTCTGATGTGGAGCTCATGTGGTCCGGCTGAACTGGTGAAATGGCGAGAAATGTCTGCGTGTCTTCACCTTCCTCGATTTGTTCTCCTACTGCCCTTCCCTCTCTATCTTGACTTGTTTAGTAATATATCTTGATCGAATCCTTCGGGCCAGCCCTATGAGAGTTCTTTTGTAGAGCTCAGTGGTCTGGTTAAACTATTAAAAAAAAAAAAAAAAAAAAAAATCAAGTTATCGTGTGTGAACAAAAGACAGAATCGGATGGAATAGTATACTCTGTTAGGGGCTTGACCGCCCGGCTAAACAAAGAGATTGCCACCACCACCTTTCAAGGCCACGGGAGATATAAATTAATGTACTGTACCAGACTTTTGTATAGAGAAATTTAACTGAATTTTCAATGAGAATAGTCTCGTTCCGCTCGCTCCCATACTTCTCACGCTAGGGTAAGTTATAGTGAACAAAAATTATTCACAAACACCCCGCAGTGGCGTATACTGTACAGTAGGGTCTCACATAAAACGAGTTTATGGTCGATAAACGAGGGCGTTTTATGTGAATTCGCTTTATGTGAACACAGCATTTTGGTGGCGCAATATCGTCAATGTTCACTGTAAGCGAAAATTTTCGTACAAAGCGAACGATATTTCGTACGTTTTGTACGATATTTCGGCGTTTTATATGAAAGCGTACGATATTTTGTACGTTTTGTACGATATTTCGGCGCTCTATATGAAAACTCCTTGTATTTGCCCCACTTTGGCGGCGGACTCGTTTTATGTGATCACATTCGTTCTGATCGAAAATTAAATATTAATATTTTAGGTCGGTCGTTTTAATCGAGACTCGTTTTATGCGAACACGTTTTATGCGGGACCCTACTGTACTTCCATATAGAGGAGCCCAGAGGAAAAGGGTTAAGGAAGATAATAAAAACTAAGTGATAATTATTAAATCCTATCAAACAATTAAAAAATATACACAGCATACACAAAATTAAATCCCGCCTCCAAACCACTAACACTGGATGTCCTGTTTGAGAAGTAGTTACTCCTCAACACGCTCTATGAGGTACGGTACTCTTGTGAAAGTAGGGGCAGACGCATATACAGTTTTGACTTTTCCAGAGGATCTACTGTAAGAATATACTTTATCAGTTACGTTAAAATGCTCTCTCAACTGACTGATCGACATATTTACATATTAACACGCCAACAAGATCCGCCTGCAACGGTGGCACTGCTCGGAAAGCTGCGGATGGAAGAAACTGACATCCTCCCCCTCACAAACGTATCTCACTATACCCTACCTCCCCCCAGGGAGGTGCGGCTCCCTGGGACGACCTGGATTCCGCGGGATTCCCATAAAGGGAATTTTGGGGCAACTACAACAACAACAATAAGAACAACTAAATATCTAATGAATAACTAACAAACAAATTGACTCTTGATTGATTACCTGCCATACCGTTACTTACAAACTAAATATCTAACTGAATGACCAACAAACTAATTGATAAACCACTAACATTGAGTATCCTGTTTGAGAAGTGGATCCTCCTCAACACGCTGTATAAGGTACTCTTGGGACAGTAGGGGCAGACGCACGTACTCCATCAGTTCCGCTAAACTACACTCACGACTGCTCAAATCACCGCTCACCCAACTCATCACACATTCAAATACCTGCAATCACAATATTAATAGTGTAATTCTATATTAAATGAATAGGATTTTGTATTATCAATTTATGAAAGTGGTAGTTAAATATGTAATATTTGCAATGAACCTGGTATTAAGTCGACAATTGCAGATATGCAACATCTCTACAATTTACTACAACTATATTATCTCAAAAATACTGTACACTATAGTACATAATTATAAACTACATTTATGTAAGCTATTAAAATAATTAAAATATTATAATTGTTCTTGTTAAAAGAGTACTCTTTGTTTAAATCTGTTGTTGCTTCTTCATATTTTGCAATTATTTTTCTTTATTATATTATATCTATTCATTGGCGATAGTATCAATTACTTGCTTTTGCGATTTCCATATAAATTATTGTTCCTTCCAACAACCAACTCTACTCCTAAAATCAATTAATGAAATTTACAAACACATGTGGCAGTCCGTGGATTCGAACCCAGGACGCTCACAACGAATATCACCTTATGCATCGCACCACGAAGACAGTTAAAGAATGGTGGACACTGCCTACGATTTATTATGCAACTTCGAATCCTGCATATCAATCTAAGCATGTACACACATCCCAACTGCAACTCACGTAGGCTATGCATATGTGAATGGAAAGAGCAATTAATGGGGCCTTAACCACTAGGGAAGTCCTCTCAATAAATTACCCCTGAACCAATATCAATTATTATGTTCCTTCCAACAACCAACTATACTCCTAAAATCGATTAATGAAATTTACTAACACATGTGGCAGTCCGTGGATTCGAACCCAGGACGCTCACACCGAATATCAACACCATATGCATCACACCACGAAGACAGTTAAAGGATGGTGGACACTGCCTACGATTTATTATGCAACTTCGAATCCTGCATATCAATCTAAGCATGTACACACATCCCAACTGCAACTCACGTAGGCTATGCATATGTGAATGGAAAGAGCAATTAATGGGACCTTAACCACTAGGGAAGTCCTCTCGATAAATTACCCCTGAACCAATATAAATTATTATGTTCCTTCCAACAACCAACTATACTCCTAAAATCGATTAATGAAATTTACAAACACATGTGGCAGTCCGTGGATTCGAACCCAGGACGCTCACACCGAATATCAACACCTTATGCATCGCACCACGAAGACAGTTAAAGGATGGTGGACACTGCCTACGATTTATTATGCAACTTCGAATCCTGCATATCAATCTAAGCATGTACACACATCCCAACTGCAACTCACGTAGGCTATGCATATGTGAATGGAAAGAGCAATTAATGGGGCCTTAACCACTAGGGAAGTCCTCTCGATAAATTACCCCTGAACCAATATCAATTATTATGTTCCTTCCAACAACCAACTACAGTATACTCCTAAAATAGATTAATGAAATTTACAAACACATGTGGCAGTCCGTGGATTCGAACCCAGGACGCTCACACCGAATATCAACACCTTATGCATCGCACCACGAAGACAGTTAAAGGATGGTGGACACTGCCTACGATTTATTATGCAACTTCGAATCCGGCATATCAATCTAAGCATGTACACACATCCCAACTGCAACTCACGTAGGCTATGCATATGTGAATGGAAAGAGCAATTAATGGGGCCTTAACCACTACGGAAGTCCTCTCGATAAATTACCCCTGAACCAATATCAATTATTATGTTCCTTCCAACAACCAACTATACTCGGCGGGTGCCCAACCCCGAAAGGGGTTGAAATAGGGGAGCTATCCCCCCGCCAAAGGTGGCTTTCTAGGGCCTTTCCTAGCTGATGCTAAGAGGATTGGGTTCTAGTCATGTGGTGATGGGCTGGTCTATCAGAGTGAGAACTGAGCAATCTCTGCCATACCCATAGCTTACTCTGACTGTTCCTTTTACTTATATATTTTCTAGATCTCGAGTGACGGCGTCTCTTCCGTGGATTGACCTCCCAATCTACCAAGATTGGAAGCCAAAGCGTCACATTTTTCCTTTGCCCCTCAACTTTCTCTTCATAATTGCTGAGGGGCACAGGGCCCTGGGTTGGGCTTTGGTTTCCTGGGCGTTTCTGCACCCTTCTCAGCTCCCCGCCATGGAGTGGCTTCGGTCACCCAGGCTTTATTGTGGTCGGCAGGGAGGGTTCTGTGGAGGCGCTCGGTTATGGCCTTGGCCTTGCTCGGGGCCTTGGGGCTGTTCGGCCAGGCAGCTTGGGGAACAGCAACAACAACAACCAACTATACTCCTAAAATCGATTAATGAAATATACAAACACATATGGCAGTCCGTGGATTCGAACCCAGGACGCTCACACCGAATATCAACACCTTATGCATCGCACCACGAAGACAGTTAAAGGATGGTGGACACTGCCTACGATTTATTATGCAAATTCGAATCCTGCATATCAATCTAAGCATGTACACACATCCCAACTGCAACTCACGTAGGCTATGCATATGTGAATGGAAAGAGCAATTAATGGAGCCTTAACCACTAGGGAAGTCCTCTCGATAAATTACCCCTGAACCAATATCAATTATTATGTTCCTTCCAACAACCAACTATACTCCTAAAATCGATTAATGAAATTTATAAACACATGTGGCAGTCCGTGGATTCGAACCCAGGACGCTCACACCGAATATCAACACCTTATGCATCGCACCACGAAGACAGTTAAAGGATGGTGGACACTGCCTACGATTTATTATGCAACTTCGAATGTAGGTTATTTGTAGGGTAGTAATTGGTAGGGGTCACTTGAGGCATGCCATGCTTACAGGTACCTACCCGATAGCACTATCGTTAGTGAGTGCTGTATATTTTTTATATAAGACTCTTGGTCGTACTGTACGACCACACCTAAAGTATTTTTTAGAAGGAGAAAACAATTGAATGTTTATTTATATAAATACCTACTTCATTCTGCTATCCTCAACATGGAAACCATTGATTTAGTGTTGGCCAAACTATTATTGATATTTTGTCAAATTGCAAATTACCTTATTATAATATTTGATACAAATTGTAATTCCTTTATTCATATAGAATTTAGTAATATTTTAAATTAAAATGTAAAACTTGTAAACTAAACAAACCAAAATTGGGACAAGGAACGTCCCGTACTTCCCAAACTGACTAATTCCTTGAACATGACGATAGTGCATTGTTATATGTGCGATTAGTTTGCTTGGGAACCAGATTAACTTGCTCACGTAGTAATGTACACCCTATGTGGTGAATTGTGTTCTTTTATTTAAAAATATATTTTATTAAGCGTTGTTTCCACATAGCGATTTTGATTAGTTCCTCTGCGTTTATCTAGTGTTGTCCCAGTTTTGGTTTGTTTATTTTGCAAGTTTTACATTATAATTAAAATGTAAAACTTGCAAACTAAACAAACCAAACTTGGGACAAGGACAATATAAAGTCAAATTAAATTATCAAAATCGCTATGTGGAAACAACGCTTACTAAAATGAAAATTATCAAATAAAATAACACAATCCAGGCGATTCAGAGATGAAAAATACAAGTCATAAAAGTAATGGAAAAATACATTTTTTTCCCACCCAAATGAAAAAAATAAAATATATACCGGTATATATATTTTGTTTATATACAGTATATACAGGTATATTTTTTTTTTTACATATCTAGTTATTTCCTTGTTCTAATTGTTGTCAATAAACCAGAATCAGGGTTTGGCAGAACTCCGACCCTGCCGACACTATTCAAATAAATTAAGATATTTCTATATTTGGCTGACTATAAAGATTGGCTTAACCTCCAAAAGCTTTAACCCCTCGAGTGGGTCCTGATGTGGCGGCGTCTACGCCGTGGGGCCACCTCCCGAGGCTGCCAACCGCGGATGGCTGCCGACCCTCCACAGCCGAAGACAAAATCAACGACCAGTGGAGGAAAACCGGATGCCGGCCGCGGGGAGCAGTTTCGGGAGCCAAACCGTCACAACCATCCCCTGCCCCCCTCCTGGGGGCACGGGTCCTTGGAACGGCTTCGGTCGCGCCGGGAATTTCCACACCTCTCACACCACACACACACATCACACAGTTTTTCCTACACCGAGAAATGACTCTCCGGCTGTCATTTCTCGAAGACTTCTTCTAGCCGGAGACATTGAGAGCAACCCAGGACCCACGTTCACATACATATGTCCAACTTGCTCAAAACCCATCACTTCGAGTCGCCATACTAAGGGTTCAGTTCTCTGCAATTCATGCGGGAACTGGACCCACTTCACCTGCACAACACTTGCCTCCAAGAAACACTACACAAACACCTGGACCTGTTCCTCATGCCCCTCCCTCTCCCAGTCAAATCCCTCACCTAAAACCCGTCCACCTCTCCTCCCCAACCCACCTAACCTTCCCATATCATCCACTCCCCCCCCTAAAACCCGTCCACCTCTCCTCCCTAACCCACCTAACCTTCCCATACCATCCACATCCTCAACTCAACACACCCACCCCATCCTAATCCATTCCAACCCCCATCTCCTGCTCCCCAATCCCCACCCCCACCTCACCCATCCCAACCCCCAGTCCCTCCCTCACCCCCACCCCCACCATCACCCCCACCCCCACCCCATCCTCGTGCAGCAGCACCCAACATACATCGTGCACATAACATTAACATTCTTCAACTGAACATAGATGGCATCAACACAAAGAAACACGAACTCTCACACTTCATCAAACAACACAACATACACATTGCCATCTTACAAGAAACAAAACTCCGCACAACACAAAAAACACCCACATTTCATAATTTCACCACCATCAGACAAGACCGGGCTGTCGGCGGGGGCGGTGGACTCATCACCCTGGTACACAAAGAAATATCATACATAGTAACCAGTGTACAAACCAAATCACTCCTCCCCCCAAATGATAACACAACAGAAATACAGTCAATTAAAATACGCACTGGTAACAACTCCAACATAACCATCATAAACACATACATCCCTCCCCAAACATCCCCTACAGTACCAAATGAATACAGACCACACTTACAACACATCACAAACACCCCAAACACCCCACACATCATCCTGGGTGGTGACTTCAACGCCAAGACGTCGGCCTGGTTTGTCGACAACCCCGACACAGACAGAGGGCTGGTACTACAAAACCAAACCGATAACCTCATCATCCTTAACGACATCCATCAACATACCCATATTCCTCACCAAGCCCTCTATAACCCATCATCTCCAGACATCACCTTTTGCTCCCCAGAACTCGCCCCCACAACATCCTGGAGGGTGGTCAGAACCTTAGGCTCTGACCACCTCCCGATCATTATCACCACCAAAACCAGACTCACCCCAGCTAGCCACAAACACACATACACCAATTATAAAAGAGCTAACTGGGAAGCATTCACAAATGAGACAGAACAACACTTCACAACTCTAAACAGTACACCCATCACTAACATCAACAATGCTGTACACATACTCAATAAAACTATCCAAAACGCTGACAAGAAACACATTCCAAGAGGTAACAGAAAAAGACACAACCCCAACTTCACACCAGAAATTCAAAACCTCATCAGACAACGCGACACACTGAAACACTCCCCAGCACCCCACACACAAGACATCACACAACAAATTCAAGCACTCAACACCCAAACTAACAACAAAATACAAGAACAACAAAAACTAAATTGGAATAACTTCCTACAAACACTTGATCACAAAACAAACCCCAAAAAACTATACAAAACACTAAACAGCATCACACTTTCCAACAGCAACACAACACAATCACATGCTGCAATCACACCAGACTCTACTCCTTCATGTAAACAACAAGCAAACACTCTCATCAATCACTTCTCACATGTCAGCCACCTAAAACCTCACAAAGACGACCGACGTGTCATCCGACGTAAGAGACAATTCCCCACAGACCCTGACTATACACCCTTCACCAATCACCAGACAAAGCATATCATCAACAATCTCAAGCACTCACCCGCCTGTGGCCTAGACAACATAAGCAACATACACCTCAGACACCTGGGACCACAAGGCATACAAGCACTCACTAACATATCAAACTACAGCTATTCACACAACACAATACCAGACATTTGGAAGCATGGTATCATCATCACATTCCCCAAACCCAACAAAGACCCCACGCTACCCTCCTCGCACCGCCCCATCACACTCCTTTGCTCCCCCTCCAAAGTCATGGAACGCCTAGTATTACAACTAATTACACCTGACCTACCCCTAGCTCCAACACAACATGGCTTTAGGCCACTGCACTCCACAAACACTCTTCTCACAGACCTTACACAAAGAGCTTTCGACGGCATCAATTCAGCTAGACCACCACACAGATCACTATTAGCCACACTCGACATTAGTAAAGCCTTCGATGCCATCCCCCGCCACAACCTAACAAACAAAATCTACAACACAAACATGCACAACAACACAAAACGGTGGCTGGCCAACTTCCTAGCAGGCAGATGTGCACACGTATCTTTTGCCGGTCAGTCCTCTAAAATCAGAAACTTTCCAAACTGAGTCCCACAAGGATCCGTCCTATCGCCCACACTCTTCAATCTGTACATGCACGATATAACTACACCCAATACGCCCCAAATAAACTTAGCCTCCTATGCAGATGACATAACACTCACATGCACACACCATGACCCAAAAAGAGCAACAGATCTCCTTCAACCCTATCTCAACACACTACATGGCTGGTGCACTACAAACAGACTTAATCTAGCCCCAGCCAAATCCACCGCAACCCTGCTCACAAGTTGGACAGGAGAACACGAATACATCCCTCAACTCACCATAAACAACACACCCCTAACACATACACACACACCCAAAATCCTAGGAGTAACATATGATACTCATATGACATTCAAACAGCACACCACAAACATTAAAAAGAAACTGACACCCAGACTTAACGCCCTCAGGTCACTTGCTCACACAAAATTTGGACACAACAAAGAAACTACCACCACAGTATATAAACAATACATAAGATCAGTGATGGAATACGCAAGCCCAGCCTGGGCTTCTAACCTAGCTGAAACACATCATAAGACCTTACAGACTATTCAAAACAAAGCCCTGAAGATCATTACAGGCTGCACAGCTACTGCACCCACAGATCACCTACATCAAGAAACCAAAATCCTCAAAGTCAAAGACCATCTGGACATGAGAGGCACTCAATTCCTGGCAGCAGCCTCCACGAACCAAGACCACCCACTAAACTACATGGCAACACACCCACAGACACCAAGAAATATCAAAACAACACCCAGCACACGGTATCACACACAATTATTGTCCTCTCTCCCTCCCTGCCCACCCCGAACCAACTTCCAGAAGCACATCCATACTCATATCTCTCACCGATCCATCCACTCACTCACAGACAACACGCAGCTGCATGCACGACCTCCCGAAATCCATCCTTCCGAATCCTCCCTTCCTCGCGAGGACAGAGTCCACCTGGCCAGGCTGAGATGCGGACACCATCCAGCTCTCCTGAGCTATCAGAAGAGACTGGATGACTCCGTTGTCGACACCTGCCCGGGATGTAACACAGCACCCCATACCATTAAACACATCATAGAAGACTGCATTTCACACAACCACTTACGCCAACAACACAATCTACACTCAATGAGAGCTCTGTGGGAAAGCCCGATCGTGGCCATGGCCTTTCTCAGGGACTCGGGGCTGTTCGGCCAGGCAGCTTAGGGAACAACAACAACAACAACAACCCCTCGAGTACCAGTGACGCACGTTATGCATCACCTATGTATGTAACGCTAAACCCCAGCGATGTATAGGGTGCATCGGCGTTAATTACTCTTGGTCTATGGCACCTAGAGGGTTCAGATTTGTATGGGTACTACTGTACTTAAGTATCCCACGCAACAATACCGATGGTTGGAAACCCTCAAAGTCCAGCCGCGTGCGTGTGGGAGTGATTAACCAGTATTTTGCCTACCCATCTCCCCATGTTAATTGTGACTTTCCGCCGCCCCGCAAGACCCCTAAATAACCGAGGCGAGTTTTTTTTTTTTTTTTTTTTTTTCCTTCATTACTAATCCATCTCTTGTGTTTTCAGGTTTTTTTTTTTTTTTTTTTACAACCTGCTGGGCCTGGAGTGTATATTTCTTATAAATCAGCTGGTGCTCAGGGGGTTAAAAGCATGTCAAGGTAAATGAAAGCAATCATCACTATGCAATTATTAAGTGGTTTAAGGGGCTTTCTAGCAAAATAGAGGTGTCGGCTATTTTTATCCATTTACTATATTTTAATGGGTGCAAGTCGTACTTCTACTAGCCCGCCGCTAGATGGCTATATCGGTACCCGTTTCCTGTCACGATCGGTCCCTCCAAGGGAGACTATAAGTGGGGAATCTTGTTATAGACTAGAGTATCTTTGCTGGTACAGTACCTAGAATGTGGTAGGTTCATTCAATTCTTTGGCTGCAATTATATTAAAATTCACAAGTTAACAATATATTTTTATGAATGATAAACTATTTGAATACGCGATATAGTTGGATAACTTATAAAATATAGAACAATTATCATCCCCATGTCACTGGCTCCAAATTACTTTGAAGGTGTTCCCCAGCACCTAGATCCAAGATTTACTTCATTCGGTATGATTCAGTGGCACCGGAGAACCCCGCCAGAACCAGCTGCAGTGATGAACCTGTGTGCTTGGCACTACAGCTGACTTGATATTATACACCATAGACTACAGTAGATCTGGACTGGACAGGAAAATGGAACTTTGCAGTAAGGGACCCAAAATTGGAGAACGAACCCCCAAGTTCGAACCTCGAAACCGCGAAAATATCACATTTTCGCAGTTTTGAGGTTAGAACTTGGGGATTCGTTCTCCGATTTGGGTCCCTTACTGCAAAGTTCCATTTTCGTGTCCAGTCTAGATCTACTGTAGTCTATGTATACCGTATACTTATTGATGAGGCAATCTCCAGGTACGTTACCACAAGGTTAAGACATTATGCTCTATATCAGTGGTCTTCATTGCGCGGCTCGTGAGCCAGTGGCGGCTCGCAATGACCTAATTGGCGGCTCGCAAGAGAGAGAGAGAGAGAGAGAGAGAGAGAGAGAGAGAGAGAGAGAGAGAGAGAGAGAGAGAGAGAGAGAGAATTCATCAGTAATGAGAAAATAGTTCAAAATATTATATATAAATTGCATCATAATGCCATATCAGACATAGGCCCTATCACTTAATATAATTGCTAATGGGAATAGGCCTACTGGCCCTGGCAATTCTTTACTGTTCATAATTATTCAACACAAAGAGAAAAGGAGAAAAGAGAGAGCACCCATTATACAGGAATGATGAGAGAGAGAGAGAGAGAGAGAGAGAGAGAGAGAGAGAGAGAGAGAGAGAGAGAGAGAGAGAGAGAGAGAGAGAGAGAGAGAGAGAGAGAGAGAGAGAGAGAAGAGAGAGAGAGAGAGAGAGAGGAGAGAATGAGAGAGAGAGTGAGAGAGAGAGAGAGGAGAGAGAGAGAGAGAGAGAGAGAGAGAGAGAGAGAGAGAGAGAGAGAGAGAGAGAGAGAGAGAGAGAGAGAGAGAGAGAGAGAGAACGAGCCTCTGTACAGGAAATGTACGTGTGGGTTACGTAAGTCCAGCGCTCGGCGGCCCATACTCAGCCAGTCTCGTCCATTCACTCGTTTTATTAACACCACATCAGAAAAGTGGGTTATGGTGCCTCGTAAATTAGTGTTATTTTATGAGAAAAAGACTGTTTCGGTGTATGCATGAAATGTATGGACCTAAAATCGTATTCTTACTAATTCAAACGCTGTATTTTCCACATTTGGTTATTTTTTCACCAATTTGTAGTATTCCAGGCAGTGAATTATCCAGATTCCAGGCTATAATCAAAATGGACAAATTTATTATAAAATGTAAGCACACAACAGAAAATGAACCACCAGAATACAACCTTCCACAAGTGACAAATTACAAGTACAGTACTGTACAGCATGGACAAATTAAGTTAAAAGAACAGCTGGCTCATTTCCGGTCATCACAACATTAAATGAAAGTATTTATTTTTTAAATTTATATTAGTAGTCAAGAATTTCAATATAATTTATTTTTACTAAAGAATTTCAATACAATAATTGTTACTAGTCTTGTTCTATAAATGTGTGGCTATGGACACCCACAAAAATATGTAATTTAGTTCCTATATAATTATATATTTTTCTGCTTATCCTTGTGGCTTATTTGCCTTATGGCTTATGCGGCTCTCACTCTGAATATGTCATGAACTTTTGGCTCTCTTGAAAAAATTAGTGAATAACACTGCTCTATATCCTCGGGTCAGCCCCAAGGACCCAGAACCTGGCCCAGGGTGTAGCATTCAATGCCAGTAAGCCTCCATTACGCAACTGTGAGGCAGTTCTTTAGTCTTTGTTGTAATCCTTAGGTAGTAAGGACCCCACATAACAAAATTCTACCTTCTCTTCGGACGGCGTGGTGAGACGATCACTGGCTATGAGTTTGATGACTTGCTGTGATGTGAGTGACAAAAACTCTTCACACTCTACCACCTCCCTGCATCATATCATCATCATCATGTCACACAATCCAAAGTCCACACATCACCATAAAGCACCAACACACCACACCACAATCACATGGAAAGGAAGCAGATTATTACAGGCTGCAATAACAGTATAAGATCAAAATGCACTCTTCATATAATTTAAGAATATGAGTCAAAAGATGAATATAAAATTGTTATCAACATTTAAAGTAAGATCAAAAGAACTTAAAACAAAACAAAAAAAGCAATTAAATAAAGTAGATTATGGAAGAAAAACATACTTACACACACACTCTTCATAATAAAAGTGTTAAAAAGCAATATTTTTAGATCAATGACTCTTTTGATATTTTAGATGCTACTACTAAGCTAATAAACACTCTGTACAGTACATTGAAAGGGCAAAGAAGCAGTTCATTCGATAACTCACGTGAAATGCTGTTCCACATAGCTCTCAGCAATGGACAATAACTCTAAGCAGCCATGGAGATCAGCAAAGGCCCGGATGCCCAGACAATTGGTGGGGTGGAGCTGTGATTGTAGGAAGTCACAGCAGGCATCCCGCACGTCTGTCAGCTGCAGTAGGTTGGCAGCCGGGAGCAGCACCTTGAGAAGTAACAACAGTTTTATACAGTACCGGTACCCTGTTTATTTCCAGCTGATGGTAAATAGAATCCCTTAGCAACTGATTCCTCGATATTAAATAGAACAATATGAATCTACTCTATATCTGCGTCGTAGTAATGGTAAGCTTTCATAATTAACAACGCATTTTGCTACAAAATGTTCGTAATAGCTGAGTATGGTAATCTAGCTAGTAACCGCAATTTACTATCAGCTGGAAAAAAATAGATTATAGTGATTATACAGTACATCCATACAGTGGAACTGAGTATCACGAGATGTGATTTCAGTCTATCGTCCTAATAACAGCATTCTAGGCAGCCCTATTCAAGGCTGCCTCATTCGTCAAGTTTTAAATTTGAGATCAGTTCGTAAGACATGATCCAACATCTCTCTTTATCTACCCCTCGGTGGAGCTCCCTCAATGTTCACAAACTTGCGTCTATTCACCCAATTTAGATCATCCATCCTTTTTTTTTGTATGTGGTATGTAATCTAAAATAAGATATCATTATACATATAGTAATAATAATAATAATAATAAGCATGTTACTTATTTCTCATAAGCGCCAATTTTTCCGAAGAATTCACTAGCGCTCGAAAAGAGAAAGAAAAAAAGAACAAAAATCAATGCATCAAAAGAAGGCTTATATACAACACACATTTAACAATCACTAGCAGTGGCAAAATAGCCTAAACTCTATAGCCATCTGTCATGACACCTCTCTCAAGATCATAGCTTCTCTCAAAGAGAAAAGTCTTAAGTTGTCTCTTGAAGCATTCAACAGAACTCAGTTGTCTCATGGACAGCGGCAACCTGTTATACAACCTCGGAGCCATGTAGGAGAATGACCTCTCAAAGAAAGAAGACTGCTGGAAAGCCCTTGGTTCATCAAGACGAAAAGGGTCATTGTCATGACGCACAACTACACCATGGTGTGCCGGTGGGTGCCTGAGCAGCTCCGCAAGGTACCTAGGCTCACCAAATTTGAGAACCTTAAAAGTCACCAAACACAACTTAAATTCTATTCTTGCTCTTACTGGCAGCCAGTGCAGTTCTATGTGAAGAGATGTAGTAGGAGTTCTAGGTGGAACACCAAAAATTAGTCTTGCGGCCCTGTTAAGAACAGACTGAACTTTCTTCAAAATATAATTTGGAAGACCCACCAACAGGGCATTGCAATAATCAACACGAGAGAAGACCAATGAGTGAACCAACGTCAGGAGGCAACGTCTGGTTATAAACGGCTTCACCAAATAGAGATTTCTGATGTGCAAGTAACAACTTTTAACTATCTGGTTTACATGCTCTTTGAAATCTAATCGGGAGTTCACATATACACCCAGATTTCGAACAGAGTTGGCCGGTCGCAGCTGAGATCCACCCACATTGATGGAGAGGGCACCTACTATATCATCAGCTCTTCTATTTCCTCGGATGATGAGAATATCAGTTTTTCCATCATTTAGTTTAAGTTTTCTCGCTCTCATCCACTTCTTGATATCAGACATCAACAATTCCATCTTACTCCGTATATCAACTATATTTGTGATTCTCACATAAATCTGGGTGTCATCTGCATAAAAGTGAAAGGTGACATTATGTGCACAAAGCAGAAGAGACAAACTGCTAATATAAATTATAAATAGGATAGGACCTAAAACTGATCCCTGCGGAACACCATACTGCAGGGGTGTCGAGTCCGAGACCACTTGATTTACCATCACACTCTGGGATCTACCTGACAAGTACGACCCAAGAAGCAAGAGAGCGGAGTCACGCACACCACAATCATAAAGATCACTCAATAACAACTCTTGATCCACTGTGTCAAAGGCCGCAGAGAGATCAAGCAAGACCAATAGTGAGGCCACACCATTGCAAATGTTCTCAACTAGATCATTATGTACTCTAATCAATGCTGTTTCAGTTGAATGATGCTGTCGGTAAGCAGACTGAAAAATTGGGATAGTTTCATTCTGCTGAAGTAGTGGTTGTAATTGGTCAAGTATTGCACGCTCTAATATCTTTGATATGAAGGACAGGTTGGAGACAGGACGATAGTTCAACATGTTCTCAACATCAAGTCCAGGTTTCTTTAGAGTAGGTCGGAGTAGTGCATGCTTTTCATTATGTGGGAAGCTACCTTCAGAGAAGCACTTATTAATTATTTTGGAAATAAACTCAACTGTGTGATCATAGACTCTTGGTAGCTTGGAAACATTTATGGGATCCAACGGGCAAAATGTTTTATTGAGGTTTCTGATGTAGGACGAGATCATGTCCACCTCTACTGAGTGAAAGGATGAGAGGACATTATTAGGAATGTGTCGGGGTTGGAGTACAACTGAAAGTTCTTCACCAACAGAAGCATCATCCAGTTCCTGTCTTATGCGAGTTATCTTGCCAGCAAAAAATGCCACAAAGTTGGCAGCCAACTCGGCATCGGGCACAGAAGGTCTTAAGCTGACTCTTGTTTTTCCAAGTAAACTGTTTACAATTGAAGCCAACCTCCTCTGGTCGTTACCACACGAGTCAACTTTTCCCTGATAATACACTTTCTTTTCATCTTTGATTTTGTGGACCACAGCTCTTCTGGCTGACAGATATTGCAACCATGTAGAGTCTGTTTTATTTTTCCGCCATTCACGTTCAGCTCTTCTACGTGCTCTTCTAAGAAATTTAACTCGAGTGCTATACCAGGGTGAATCATCTCGTACTATGATTTTCTTCTCTACTTCTGGACAGTGATGATCGAACACTAATTTAAGTGCATTTCCATGTACCTCCACCAGCTCATCTGAAGTAAGGTTGGAAGTATCAATACTTCCCAAGTACAAGTACTGTTTTACTTCACTGCTAGCCAAATTTTGGTCTGCATTTTTATAATTTCTAAATCTGATTACTTTTTCATGTGTGAGTGGCTTAGGGAAATCAAAGCTGAAAGTAATCAAAGCATGATCAGAGGTATTAGGGTCAGCATTCTCAACATCAACATCCAGAACACCACCACAACCCACAGGAGAGAAAACCAAGTCAAGGGTGTGTCCTAAGATATGAGTTGGGTGGGACACATGGTTTACAAAATTGTTCTGATCAGTCAACTCAAGGAACTCAGGAGAGAATGGCTTCAGATGAGGGCTGTCAACCCAGTAATTAAAATCTCCACATATCAAAAGTCTTCCGGTTTTAGCAGAAAATTCCTCGAGAAACTGCCCAAACTCTTCCATAAAACCCCTATCTGTGCCACGATGGCCAGGCCTATAGACAACTGCCATTCTTAGAATTTGTTGATGGAGTTTTATTTCCACTTCCAACAGTTCATAATAAAGAGGGGCTGGGTTATGGCTTATTTGCAAGATATTCACCAGAGATGTGGAGTAGACAACTGCCACTCCACTACCCGGATGATCTCCCCTAGGCCTAGGAACATTTATTATGGAATGGGTTTTAGGCAATGCCGCCTGGATAATATTCAGATCTGACTCGAACAACCAGGTCTCAGTGAGACATAATACATCAAGGTTACGTTCATCCAAGATCTCGCAAATATGATCCATTTTGTTACGCAAGGAACGAACATTCAACAGACCCAGTTTCAACCGGCTCCCATGTGCATTTTTCAGTTTTTTGAACCTACAAAATTGGTGTTCTCAATAACTTTATTTCTCTGAGCTGTCATTAAAGGACAATTTCTACTTGAGGAGAAATTATTTGGCGGCTCCGTAACTGATGTGGAGCTCATACAATTTATACATTTGGGGGAAGTCTTGTTGGTGCAGTCTTTTGAGTTATGAGTACCGGCACAGAAGTTGCATTTTGGATCCTCTTTTTTTCGATAACACCTGTCACTGGTATGACCAGTAGTAAAATTCTTTATGACGAGTCTAGAAATTATGACGCCTACCCTGTTGTAACTTGGGGAAAGCAGGAGCAAATGGGCTGTAAATTTGTACAACTATTTGGTAGATAACTCTTCAAAAATGGTAAGGATTTCAGCTCAATTGTTCAAGTCCTTTATGAGATATGAGAGGTTGGAAGATGGGATTTCTAGACAAGTCATAAAGAAAGTGAAGGTGAAGACGTACCATACAAGCACCATTTTCCCTTAGATATTATCTTAATCGTTGGTCTGGCAGTTCATTAGGTTAACATTTAAAATAATTATCCCCCAGAGTCCCTGAGATCGGGCTTTCCCACAGGGCTCTCAAGGAGTGTAGATTATGTTGTTGGTGTAAGTGATTGTGTGGAACGCAGTCTTCTATGATGTGTTTAATAGTATGGGGTGCTGTGTACATTCTGGACAGGCATCACCGACAGAGTCATCCAGTCTCTTCTGATATCTCAGAAAGCTGGATGGTGCCCACATCTCAAGTCTGGCCAGGTGGACTCTGTCCTCGCGAGGTCGTGCATGCAGCTGCGTGTTGTCTTTGAGTGACTGGATGGAACGGCGAGTGATAGAATATGGATGTGCTTCTGGAAGCTGGTTTGGGGTGGGCAGGGAGGGAGAGATGACAGCATTTGTGTGTGATATTGTGTGCTGGGTGTTGTTTTGATGTTCCTTGGTGTCTGTGAGTGTGCTACCATTTAGTGTAGTGGATGGTGTTGGTTTGTGAAGGCTGCAACCAGGAATTGAGTGCCTCTCATGTCCAGGTCGTCTTTGACTTTGAGGACTTTGGTTTCTTGATGTAGGTGATCTGTAGGTGTAGTAGCTGTGCAGCTTGTGATGATTTATAGGATTTTGTTTTGAATGGTCTGTACTTATATCTCTCGCCGTTCCATCCAGTCACTCATGGATAGCACGCAGCTGCAGGCGCGACCTCCCGAAATCCATCCTTCTGAGTTCTCCCTTCCTCGCGAGGACAGAGTCCACCTGGCCAAACTGAGATGTGGGCACCGTCCAGTTCTTCTGAGCTATCAGAAGAGACTGGACGACTCCGTCGACGGCACCTGCCTGGAATGTAGCACAGCGCCCCATACCATTGAGCACATCCTAGAGGACTGCATTTCACACAATCGCGTGGGCCAGCAACATAGTCTGCACTCCTTGAGAGCTCTTTGGGAAAGCCTGACCGTAGCCATGGCCTTCCTTAGGGACTCGGGGCTGTTCGGCCAGGCAGCTTAGGGAACGACAACAACAGCATTGTTGATGTTAGGGGTTTCAAAGTGTTGTTCTGTCTCATTCGTGAAAGCTTCCCAGTTGGCTCTTTTATAGTTAGTGTATGTGTATCTGTGGCCAGTTGGGGCGAGTCTAATTTTGGTGGCGATAATAATCGGGAGGTGGTCAGAACCTAAGGCTTTGACCACCCTCCAGGATGCTGTGGGGGCAAGATCAGGGGAAAAAAAGGTGATATCTGGAGATGATGGGAGGAAGAGGGCTTGGTGGGGAATATGGGTACGTTGATGGATGTCGTTAAGGATGAAAAGGTTATCTGATTGGCGTTGTAGGACCAGGCCTCTATCTGTGTCAAGGTTATCGGCAAACCAGGCCGACTAGTCTAGTCTTCAGTCTAGTTATGGATACTAATGCAACTATTCCCAGAAATGTTGCTGGTTAATGTTGACCATCAAAAGTTGGCAACAACAGCTCTCATGTGGTACCCAATTAAAGCATAACCCAACACATGAGGGTATACATACCTGTACATTCTCCTCAGTGACCAGCACCTCGGCGGTGTACACATAGTCTATGAGCAACTGTAGCGCCCCACCGTCTATGTCTTGTAACACTATCCTCTCCTGACGACTCTCTTCAAAACCTGGGAAGGGGAATATGGGAGTTAGGTTCATAAAATGACTATAGCTTTAAATGTGCATCATAAAAATTATCTTACATACATACATACATAACATTTTTAAACTGAGTGCTCCACACATACGTGCAGTTTCAGTCTCTTGTCCTAATGGCGGCGTTCCAGGCAACCCTGTTAAGGGCTGCTTCACTTGTCAAGTTTTTGGATTTGAGATCGGCACATATAGTCCGATCCCAGGTCTTCCTCGGCCCACCCCTTGGTGCAGCTCCCTCCACAATCACAGACCTGAATTCTCTCAACATGTCAATACCATCCCAGTCTACTTGTACGAATCACCTCGCTAATACTCTTTATATCTATATGTCTCCTCAGCTCATCAATTGTTATTCTATCCTGCAGCCTGGCCCCACACATCCATCTCATTACGTTCCATTCTGTTGACATCCTCTACTTTAACGGCCCATGTTTCTGAGGCATATATCATTGCACTTCTAACACATGAGGCATACACCTTTCCCTTCAGGGGGAGAGGCATCATTCTTTTCATGGTCAGAATTGGCAGCAGCTCTCTGAACTTCCCCCAGCCACATCTAGTTCTAGTGACAGTGGCAGCCTCGGCCCCACCACCGGCAGAGATGGTATCTCCTAGGTAACAAAACTTGTCCACCAGCTCCAATGATTCATTTCCAAACTTCACAGCCACAGGATCATCACTTAACACAAGCTCACCTTTGCACACTACGCACTCAAATTTCTCTATTTCTGACTTATCCTTCGGCAGGGGTCCTTCTATTCTACTACAGCGCTTACTCCCATTGTGTACCCAACATCGACAGATGCTACATCGAATCGAGTTAGCGCCCACACCCTTTCCACACACTGCACATGGGTATGCACCGCTCTTTTCCACATTGCCTGGTCTCAATCTACAATGCATAACCTTGGTTTTGTTAATATTGAATCTTAAACCCTTGCTCGCCATGCCCTCTCTCCATCTTCTGAATTTGGCCTCAGCATCTTGCATATTGTCAGCTATTAGGACTAAATCGTCTGCATAAAACAGTTCCAACGGGAGTCCACCTCTAAATACTCTAGACAGTGCCTCCAGGACCATAATAAAGATGAGGGGGCTTAACACTGAACTCTGATGAACTCCAACACGGACTGTGAACTTATCACTCAGTACACCTTTCACCCTCACCGCAGTTCGCGAATCCTCATACATCTTCATTATCACACGCACCAGCCACTCTTCCACACCAAGTTTCCTCATAGCCCACTGCACAACATATCTAGGCATATATAACTGTATATACTCACTAGTAAACATAGCATGGAAGTAAGGACTGCATGAGGCCAGTACCATCTTGTGGGCCGGCACCTCCATACTGTCTGCTACTAACACCACATCACATAACTGGCTTTGTCTGAAAGGTACCAAGAAGTGTTACTGTTAAGTTATAACATGTTATACCTTACCTATTGCACATATTAAAATCAAATTATAAATCTTACTTCAATATTAATTTGTGAGAAGTATTATTAATGATTTTGCATACTTATTGGACCTATATATCTAAATACTCAGGCACATCCCCCCCCCCCCCTTTGTTTTTTAGCTGGGGGTAGCCGAATCGATACAGAGCCCGAACAAGGCCCCCCCCCCCCCCCCCCCCCCAAAAAAAAAAAAAAAAAAAAAAAAAAAAAAAAAAAACACACATACACATACTGTATATTGGTCGCCCAGGAGAAGACCTAGAGACCCAGGCCCATTTGGGGGTTCCCAGCTGGATTCCCAAGTCCCGGACCTCCCAGATGGGTTCCAGTCTCAGCAGGCAAACATGCAGCGAAGCTACCACAACAAGCCCGCCCACCACGCATCCAGGCATATCCTCCATATATACTGGCTCCCCGGCCAGGCGCCTGACCCCTCTCCCAAACGATCGCGTTTTCACTTATCTATTCACTAGCATTCTCCATTCCCACCAAAAGAAATTAACTAGCTTACCCCCACCAGTAACAACGAAGGTTATGAAAGAAATTGAAGCACAGACTTGGGCTTCACATATTCAAATTAAGGGTACTCTATCTACTATCTATCTATTGCCAGATGCCCTAATCCCTGACGGGGTGACTATGAACAAACCTCTTCCAGGCCGCCCTGTCCCCCAACAATACTCCTCCCTCCTCCCAGCCCATCCCCTTCTCAACTCTATTCCTCCACCTCATTTTCAGTCCACCAGGGGTCCAGGATCTCGGCCGTTGCCTTTCTTAGGAGCTCGGGGCTGTTCGGCCAGGCAGCCTTGGGAACGACTACTACTATTATATACTACCCCTTCCACCTCACTCTCATACACCCTCTTTGCCATCCGCACGCTCTCCATTCGCTCCATGTAACCATACCACCTAAATACATGTTTCCTTACATTCTCCAGAATATCCACCTAAATACCATATCTCTCACATACTTCCTGGTTTATCAGTCTGTCCATCCATGGGAATCAACAAGTCCCCTCTTTGATGACTCGTTTTGACTGCTCTCCCTCTCGACTTATGTCCCTGTAGCAACATCCTCGCTTCGCTTCCATACGTCAAGGTGGGGACTACAACACTATCATGCAATGTAGTCTTTTCTTCCATACTAACCTCATTATTTCTTATCATCTTCCTCAAGGTGCCTACAACCCTCCGGCACTGTCCTGTATCTCACTCTCCATACTACCATCCTTTTTCACAAACTGCCTAGATACTTAAAGGATCTCACATTCTCCATTTTCTGACCATTCAGGGTACTGGTGCCTTATAATATATACCATACAATCAGATTATGATAACAAAAATGTATCAATAGACTAGTTATGAGTTTCATAAGAATTTCAGTACAGTGCCAGGTAAAACTTTACGAGGTGACAGTAACAAGGCTTAGCATTTATTTATTTTTATTTTTTTTTTATATAGCCTACTGTACAGTGTTGATTTTATAACTGTCGGAAATGAGTATTTATATACACATTATCTAACAAACTAAAAATACGGTACCGGTACAGTCCCCACTAGTGGGAAGGGCTATGAAGATTAGGAAAAATGGAAAAATAAACTTTATTTGGCCATAACCATTTGTCATGGGATGCAGGATTTGTTGAGAGGGGCTCTCCCCAAGACTTATTGATACCAGTATTCACTTCTATGTTGCCAGTAGGGGGCCAAAACCTCATTTTCCCTAGCCAAAATCCCTCACCCTATAGTAGTATCCCACGCTGCCTACGGCAAGCATACGAGTAATGTAAGCAAAACGAGCGATACGCCCGAATACTACATTCTTACCTAAAAAAAAAAAAGAAGTGGGCCTATTGGTATGGTAGATTTCCAAAACTTAGATCTTACCTTCTCATTAAATTGAGATTGTCAAAAGCTCTAGGGAAATGCTGTGGGTTCCTGTAGGGCAGCTTGTGTTTGGTCTCGGAGCGTGGCAGGTGCTTCTGGGAGCTCTCGTCCAGGGAGTTTTGGCTGGCATGCCGCAGTAGCAACCGGTTGCTGTACACAACAAGAAACATATTAGCAATGGATGATAATGATGCAAAAATACCTTTTTTTATCAAAGGAGGAAAAATAGCCTAAACAATACAAATGTACAGTATATTAAGGGGACCGTCTGGTATTTACTCTTAGGGTGTCGGTGAACTTCCTCTGATTTAAATGAGATTTGGCATACGTTTAGAGGACTGTGAGAGCTAATGTTTGGTACCATCAGATTGAAAATTGATTTTATATTTTTTTATATATGTCAAAAATTAGGGTCAAAATTAGACAAAATTACACACTACAATAATTAATATATTACTCAAGAATCTAGTGTATTGTCTTTCTTTTTGTGTTCAATCAACTCACAAAAGGTGTTTCTACAATCTAGTCTACCATTTTTTGTATATCTCATCTAGTTTTATTTTTAGCCTATACCGGTATATTTTTAGGTTGAAATTTGTTCACTTGTTTTGCAACTTTGAAGATGTGCTGTGTATGAATGGGGGTGGCTAAAAGAATTCCCCTTGACTACTTTATAGAGTTTTTTTATGGGCTTTCCAATGGTATATGAATCATTACTCTATGACAAGTTGTTTTTCGATTATGAGTATTTCCAAGTTGGAATTTTTTAACATTTTCGTGTTGAGAAAAAGCCTCGCAAACTTCAAAAACTGTTTTTCAGTAGAATAACTCTAGTCCTATTACAGGAAATGTATTTTTAATTATTTCTATTTACATTTTAGTAATTTATACATATATATTAGTCCTATTACATGAAATGAATTTGTAATGGTTCCTATATACAAAAAAATAATTTATACATAATATTATATATTAGGCCCATATTCAGCCTGCGAAATCTTTATATAAAGCTAGAAATGATGCACTTAGAAGCTATTTTCGGCATTCAACTTTTACAGACAGGTTGAGGGAATATATAGCCAGTCTTCTATGTATACAATTCTTTTTTTTTTTTTTTTTTACGATTTTTGGGTTAAAAAGGCGGACGGTCCCCTTAACCCCTTAAGGATATGATAATTTTAGCAATTTATTCTAGTTATCATTAAATTATTTGGCAAGATCCTGTGTAGCGGGGAGAAGTGTTTTTCAGATGCCTATTAACTAAGATACATTGAACAATATCTTTAACCTAACCTAACAATGGTGATGGGCTGGTCTATCAGAGTGAGAGCTGAGCAATCTCTGCCATACCCATAGCTTACTCTGACTGTTCCTCTTACTTATATATCTTCTAGATCTCAAGTGGCGGCGTCTTTTCCGTGGATTGACCTCCCTACTGCCAACCTAGAAGATTGCCAACCTAGAAGTTGGCAGATTGGGAGCCAAAGTGTCACATTTTTCCCTTGCCCCTCAACTTTCCCTTCATAATTGCTGAGGGGCACAGGGCCTTGGGTGGGGCTATGGTTTCCCGGGCGTTTCCGCACCCTCCTCAGCTCCCTGCCTTGGAGTGGCTTCAGTCACCCGGGCTTTGTTAGTGGTAAGCAGGGAGAATTTTGTGGGGGCGCTCGTTTATGGCCTTGGCCTTGCTCGAGACCTTGGGGCTGTTCGGCCAGACAGCCTGGGGAACAACAACAACAACAACAACAACAACAACAACAACAACAACAACAACAACAACAACAACCTAACCTAACAAAAACCTATTAGGCCTATATAATATTAGTGGACTATTGGGATGCATGTAGTCACTGGGTGTACCACTTCCGACATGCAACATAAATCATCTATAAATACTTATAATAAAATAAATACTTATAAATCTATAATACTAGGTTAGGTTAGGTTGTTTGGTTAGGGTAATGTATTTTTGTATCCAAAGGCAGTCGAAATAGACGGGAACATGATGGTGAGCGTCCACGTAGTGTAAACAAGACGGGCGGTACACCCGGTAACTACATTCGGCAAGAATGTTAAGTGCGGGCGTACCGCCAGCCTTGTTTACACTACGCGTAGTGGCGTCGGACCTTTCCCATTATGTTCCCGTCTATTTTGACTGCCTTTGGATATAAAAATACAGTATAACTCCATTTATTTGTCAACAATTACTTTGACATATTTGAAGACAGATATGGACTCTATATGCTCTAAGCATCATATTAAAATTAGTTTCAACCCTCGGCAAAACCTAATAAAAATATATGGTACTAAAATGGAATTTTTTCGTAACATGGTTGTCAATACTTTCCTATAGACGGCACCGATTCGTACACACACCATTTAGAACATGGGTGCTTGACTACTGATGTGACGTGTAAGAGGTAAGATTTTTACGCATAGGTTTAAACTTCCGGAAATTAATGAGTAATCAATACCACGTACTGAGTACTATGAATCCGCTGTACCTGGCATGCAAGGGCTAGTTTAGTATGCCACGTACTGAGTACTATGAATCCGCTATACCTGGCATGCAAGGGCTAGTTTAGTATGCCACGTACTGAGTACTATGAATCCGCTGTACCTGGCATGCAAGTGCTAGTTTAGTATGCCACGTACTGAGTACTGTACTATGAATCCGCTGTACCTGGCATGCAAGTGCTAGTTTAGTATGCCACGTACTGAGTACTGTACTATGAATCCGCTGTACCTGGCATGCAAGGGCTAGTTTAGTATCCCATGTACTGGGTCTAGGTTAGGTTAGGTTGGGTTTGTTTGGTTAGGTTAATATACTAGGTCTCAGAAACAAGTTTCGTAGTTGCGGTAGTATTTACAGATACGCCCGAATACTAAATGGGCGGCGGCCCAACCGCCATGGCACTGGTAAGGGTTCGTGTTGTATCCCACGTAGGCCTACTAGGAACTACGGACACATTGTAGGCGTTAGGCTTGTATCCAATGTACAGTACTAGGTCTATGGGTAAATCTACAGTTATACTACTCCTCCCCCACCTCCCCCCTTCAAAACACGCCTTTTAGCGTGTTTTTGGATGGTTCAGCAGACGCGGAAACTGGAAAAAAATAATTTGATAAAAAATTATCACCAACCAGATAAGAGTTTTTCAGGTAATTTGTTGTTGTTTTTTATTTTTTATTTGATATACAGTTTTGTTTAATACCGAGGACTGTCGCATTTTAGTATTTTTAACATTAGCCTAACCTAACCTAACCGAAAACTAACCTGTCTCACGACCGGTCTAAACCCAGCTCATGTTCTGGGTTGTTCGATGTTCGAGCTGGATACACAGGCATAGTTTGCCTTTTTCCAGAGGATCTACTGTAAGAAACTGTAAGTAAGAAATGTTCCCTGTTTATGGGTGCGCGACGGTCTAAACCTAGCTCACGTTCCCTGTTTATGGGTTCGCGAAGGTTTGTAATACTTCAATGTATCTATTTCAAGTCAAATATACATTTCCGCGCATCATCAAACCATACTAAGTCTACTACTAATAATATTAACCCATTAGTTCCAACAGAATAGCCACAAAATAGGGGTAGTATAACTGTAGATTTATCGGTCTATGTTACTGGATATTTATGATTTAAATAAGTGCTACGTTTTCGATAAATCTGGTTATATGGCTTTGCAATTAGGGAAATCATGAGGCGATTACCGACATTTCGTTACTCTTTTTCGATTCTCAAAATACGATCCAAGTTTTGCCAAAAATTGCCTCGGGTTTTCCAAAATTATGCTTTTTGGGGTTTGCAATTTAGGGAAACATGAGCCAAAATTCTAAATTAGGTTACTGTAATTTGTTTACTCTTAAAACTCGCAAAATCCGAGCCAAGTTTTGCCAAAACTTGGCTCGGGTTTTCCAAAATTTGGGTTTTATGGCTTTGCAATTTCGGGAAACCGGAGACAAATTTCTAAATGAGGTTACTGTCATTGTTTTGTCTACAAACTCTCAAAATCCGAGCCAGCTTTTGCCAAAACTTGGCTCGGGTTTTCGAAATATTGGGTTTTAGGCCTTTGAAATACCTTAAAACCCGAGCCAAGTTTGCTAAAAAAAATAAGTTTTAATCGACGTTTTACGCATTTAACCCCTCATTTTCCCTGTACTTCATAGCCCTCCCCACTCTCGGGCGGCGTGTCTTAAGATCGTTGTAGCCTATAGACCTAATGGGGAAAACGGTTTCACCGAGGGTTGTAATTATTTCCAAATACTAGGCTATATAGGCTATTGATGAAAACTAACAGGGAAAAATAAAAAAATCCATGGGAAAATTGGTGACCATTTTAGGCCTAGGCCTATTTAGTTTTTCCAAAATTCCAATCATCCAATGTCTATTTCGCTAAAGACTGGGTGTGTGGCATGCAAGTACAGTGCAGTCACTGCAGTGCCTTTCTCTCTCAGAGTCCAATATGAGCCAATCGGCATATGGCCTATCCTCACTAGGCCTATTGTAATCTTAGGAAAATATAACACAATTACAAAACAATAAGACGTCATTAAGGGTCGTTTTGCGTTGTTCGAACTCGACTGTCAATTAGCAAACGGAAGTAGGACGCTGCCATCAACGTTCTACAATATAATCACGTCCATTCAGCCTCACCTAAACTGCTTCTCCAAATTTTCCGGGTCTGAGTCCATGGTGAGGGCAGAGGGGTGTCAAAGTGAAGCTAGAGGTCCATGTCAGAGTAGCGGCACAGCTCCCACCTGTGATGAAGGCTCCCTTGTCATGTTTTGGTGTGAAGTGCCAAGGTGACCACCAGAGGACTCCCCTAACACACCGTACACAGGCTCACACTTCCCCTTGTACTCGCTCGTCTCCTATCATAAATTCCATTGTGTATATATCTACAAGTACGGCAAAATCCTCTTAGTTCATTCATTAAATTAAGCAAATATTTGCTTTAAATATACATATACAATTATTGGTACATGCAATATACATACAATTACGTATTTGTGATGCAGTGTAGTTTGTGGTAGGAGAATGTTGAGACCGGAGTAATCGAGTCCAAGTTGGATTTTTCGGTCCCAAGACAATTTAAAGAACCGTTTTGGTGTTTGTAGCATAACATTGACTATATTTGCATAGGAAGCACATACCCACACCCACAAGAGTTGTTAAATGGATATCGTGTTGGACTATGGATTGGATGATCACGAGTTCGAGTCCACGGAAAACGCGGGCCCAGGTTTTCTCAGGTGATTCCAGTGATTCTGCAGTCCCAAGGAGGTTAGATTATCTAACCTTGTGCAGTCCTACATTATCCTGGTTATAATCAGTTATATATGGCCTAGGAATGCAGTGCCAGCCCCAAACTTGCATAGACCGTTGTTGCGGATTGCCACCATCAAGAACCAAAACGAGCAGCAAACTTCCTAACTGATAGGGAACAGGGAATCGTCTGGGTGGAAAGAAGTAACAAGCGGAGTACCACAGGACTCAGTGTTGGGTCCTTTGCTGTTTGTGTTATTCATCAACGATCTGCCGGAGGTGATAAAGCATGACAGCGAAGTATTCCTGAGATGTGCCTTGACAAAGAAGAAGCAACAGTTCCAGCCTCCAGCCATTCAACTCATCAAGCAACAAAGCAGGACCAGTGGCTCGAGTTGCTTGCATAAAAGCAATACGGCCGCACCACCACAACAACCAAAATAGCGGACCTCCATCACCAGCTGCGCCCCGCACCAGAGAGCACGGAGAAAACGGGAACACGAGGGGTTACTTCACTATCCCCAAAATCACCAACTCGCGTGACGATCGATCTACCAACACCATGTCATCACGAAAGCCGCTAGACCCCACTTACATCACTCACGAAACCAGGCTCAACCAGTGCAGCAGGTGAAAACCAGAAAAGGAAGAAAGACAGTCCCGTTCCCCCCGAAAAAGGCCCAAACTCCTGGAACACGTGGCCCTCACCACCACTGACGCCACAACCACTTCAGCCCAAATTTCCCCCCTTGCAGTTCCTCCGTCGTAATTTCCTTGCAATCCCAACAGCGCCCCTGTGGCGCGATCACTGGAAAAATATCCAGGCCCTCAGCATCCTAAATACCCTCCACCACATCCCCTTAAGAACCCTCCATATTTGGTGAAAATGCCCGAAAATAACAACCCCAATACAGTATCTCCATTATTTTTTCAATCCTATAGAAGTAATCCTATATAGGTTAGAAAGGATAAAAGGAAATTCTGAGGCTTGTCATAGTACACAATTTGGATCAGGTTGAAGCACTGATCGTCCGCTGACAGGTTTGAGCACTGCCAGACAAATTACCGGATCATACAATTCAAAGAACTCTGAGGCTTGCCGTAATATGCCTTCATCGGTCTTGCATCCTACTATCGCAGGTTCGTTAAAAAATTTGCAACAAGAGCGAAACCCTTGCACGACCTCACCCGAAAAGATGAACCATTCGTGTGGACTCCTGACCGACTCCAAGCCTTCTGCACCCTCAAGGACCTACTTGTCTCCGCACCCATTGTCTCCTTCCCGGACTATAACCTACTATTCTGCCTCTAAACAGACATTTCATAGTTTGGAATTGACGCCATGCTAGCTCAGACCAGTTACGGAAAGGAGCACATCATCGCCTGTGCCAGTCGAACCTTTAACCCCGCCGAGATAAACTACCCAGTCACCAAAAGAGAATACCTTGGTATTATCTGGGCATTGCAGCAATAGAAGGCTTATTTCGCCGGTGTAAAGGTCACTATAATCACCGACCATCAGGCCCTGCAATGGTTGCGGAAGTCAGACAAAAAACGCTTTAACTGACAGATTGAGGGAGTCCCTGGAAGAGTTTGATTTCGAGATTGCCTACTGTCCCGGAAAACTTCACACAAATGCTGATGCTCTCTCCAGACTGCCACTAACCATGCCCACTAAGCCTGAACAATTACGAGCCATACAACACCACCTACAAGACGACGACCCCCAAAAAGACCTCCTGAAGATGTTCCTCGCCAGAAACCGTCCCTCTTGGATTCCCTGCGCTATCTTCAGCAGCCTCAGCCGGAAGGGCGACACCCTCTACACCACCGAGGGAAAGATTGTACCTTTGCCCTCTCGTTGCCCAAAAGATCATGGAGTCCTTTCATTCCCATAACAGCATACATATGGGCTAAAAGAAACTTCTATCAACCTTCTAAGAAATCTACTGGACGACGAGACCCCACCAAACAGCCAAGTCAATTACCGAAGCTTGTCGTACTTGTAAACTCGGCAAGGACCATATGAGGACCTCAGGCCCCTCTGGCAAGTTGGTAGCTTCCAAGCCTAATTGGCAGTTGCTAGCAGTTGATGTCATGGGACCCATGGAAGGAAAACAGGGTTACAGATATATCATCACTTCTGTGGACACATACTCAAAATACGTGATCGCCTGCCCCGCAAAAGAGCATTCCGCCATGGCCGTGGCCGAAACCCTTCTCCAACATGTTTTTCCATATTTTGGACTTCCTCAGGCTATCCACTCCGACAATGCTCCTGAATTCACTAGACAGATTTGGAACCAACTTTCGGAAATATTTGGATACAAGATCTCACACTCCTCACCTTACTGGCCACAAGGCAACTCCATTTGCGAGTGGAGTCACCGCGCGATTACAAATCAAATACGGACACGCCTGCAACAGATAGATACATCAGACTGGCCCAGTTAGGTTAAATTAGTCCAGTGGGGTATAAACACCTGCCCTCATGAGGATGGCATCTCCCCTCATGAAAGGATCTTTGGGGAACCTTGTTTGCTGCTACCCCTAAGACACCTTTCCACGCCATCCGAACCCTTGCCCGACGCCTACCCACAACTCTGCCTTAGTTCACCTCTGGAATTGACTTAGCCAGCTACAGTACCTTCAGGACCTCAACCCCGACGAGACATCCAAGACCAGTCCTCATCAAGTCGGAGATTTGGTAATGGTGGCACATTTGCCCATACCAAGCAAATTAAAACCACGGTACCGAGGACCCTTAGAAATTTTGAAAATCCCAAATTGTTACCAGGTCATGATTAATTATCATGGGAAATCATGCACATATAAGAACAGGTATGTATGTCATTTCCAGCCTCTAGACAAAAACACCACTATACTATCCAGACCTAGTTATAATGATGTGCAACCTGCAACCACTAATCTTGGCCCTACTCTCCAACCCAAACAGAGACCTTCCTTGTTTTGCCCCCGCCCCACGCCGTGTCCTTTCCCTCCCATTCCTTCCCCTTATCTACCACCCACTCCCCTTCTTCATCCTCGCCCCCCCCCCCCCCCCCCAAACCCCTGCACATCAAACCTCCTCCCCCAACCCATTCCTTTACCCCCCCTACCAGGCCCCCAAACCCCCCTTCCCAACCTCCTTCAGTTCCACCAGGATTCCAACCACTTTTTCATCACCTTCCCCCCCCCCCCCCCCCCTGCTCAAATCTCAGCTTCCACTGCCAAACCTTCCATTCCTCCTCCGTCCCGTTATCCGTTAACCATCTATTTCCTCCTCTGCCGAAATGCCTACCCATGACTCTGCCACCCCACCCCACCAACCTCACACTCCTACCTAATCTTTTCACACCCTAACCCCCTCTCTCGCCGTCAATCCTGTCAACACGGCCTCCCACCCTACCCTACCCTCTACTTCTGCATCGCAACATACACCGAACGCCACTATTCCAACTCATACCTCTACCACTCCATCCTCCGATCACCACCTCAATCTTCACACCTTCTCTTCCTTATCCTCTTCCTCATGACAGCATTGCATCCAAGCCACCACTTCCCCCTCTTATTCCTTCTGTACTTCCGACAGTTTTTTCCTCACAACCTCCCACCCTTTCCGCTTCCCATACCCCTTCTCCGTCTATCCGTAATCCTACTCCTAGTACCCCTACACCTCCTAAACTTCCTAGACCCCCCCAAAACCTAAATACCGCACATCACTACCTAAAACACCTTCTCCGTTACCCCCAAAACAGCTTCTACACTCCAGTTTCGGCCGCACTATACGAAGACTGCAGAAGTGGGAGCTTCAACTCTCAACCTCCAGACGCCCACCACCCAAATCTTACAGGCCCCCAAAACTGAAGGCTCAATACTGCCAGGGACTCATGCAACAGGACACAACAGCCATGCAAACTAACACAAACCAGCCACCACCTCTTGCAGCTCTACCAGCCAGTACCCAGCCTGGTACCTATGCGTCCGCAAACGTTAAAAAAAGAGCCCGGGTCAAAGGTCAATGCATCACTCACCACCCAACCTATGTGCTGTCAACACCTACCGCTGTGCCCAAGACGAAAGTTTCCAACGTCACCACAACTGTCAATGGCAAGACTCGCCCTGTAAAATCTCCAAGACAACTCCTCAATATTGTCTCTGCTTCTGATACGCCTGTTACTCTCACAATTTACAGGCAAAACAACGCCCCCTCTAACATTACAGCAAGGGCATGGTAATTCTTCCTGCAACACCTGGAACCTTCCCACCGTGACGACAAGAAGAAGCAGTACCTGCTCCAGCCCCGGGGTCGGATTTTTTTCTCACAGGCGATGGTGATATGCGGCCTAGTAATGCAGTACCAGCCCCAAACTTGCATAATCACTGCATACGTATCGGCGTCATCAAAGACCAACATCAACATCACAAACATAATAGAGACTCATCAGAAACAACATCTTCCACGGCACCCACGATAGAAAGTGGAAACGAATAGGGGAAACTAAAGCATCGGGAGAAAACACTCGAGACGCCATTATCACCTCCGATCCTGATTCACCTCCCACGCCCCCTACACACACCCAAAAACCCTCCAACTTTAACCAGAGGACCATCCTTAAGGCATGCACCAGCAGGAGATCGCAAATGCCCTCGCATCACTCAAATTCTGACCTCAACAAGCAAGAGAAGGGGACACCACACCACTTGGACGCACACACCACCACAATCTCTTCCAAACCTGAATTACTTAACAACCAATACATCAACCGGATTTCAAAACATGCACAACTAATCCGGCATCAAAAACCACCAGTTGCAGCCACTGCACCAACTCGACCGAAACCAGCCGTTCCCTTGCTGCCTGGAGATACTTCCCCTGCAACATCCCAGCTGGAGAAGAGTTTACCCCAGCCCCTGAAGTTGCCCCTTTTGCCTGGATTTGCCCTAACTGTGACATCCCAGCCAGAAGAGACACTACTTCAGCCAAATCAATCATCGACAAGCATTCAACCTGCTGGCTTAAAAGCAATATTTGGTTGCCTCACAGACGGTCCTAGGAATAGAAAGGACATAAATCATAAGGTGAGAAAGGATGGTTACAGTTCATGCTATGGAAAAGGTCACATAAATTACTTTTGCCGTCCTACTTTTGCAGTGTTACCCTGCGTCAGTCTGCGTCAGTTACAATGCTAACCAGGGTGGCCAAGTGCTGAACCAAGACTCAGTTACCAGCCGGGGATAAATTCACGTCGGTTTCAAAGCTTGCTGTTTTGATTTTAACTCGGTGCCAACCCGCGTCAGTTACAACGCTTGCCGAGAAAGCACAGTTGCTAAGTCAGTGCCTGTATCACCTGGAATTATTGCTAGTGGAACTCAATTGCCCTTGCTTGGCATTGAGACACTCGGTAACATTCAGTCTGTGCAAGAGACCACCCCCGGCTCTCTAAGCAGTCACTCTCGAGTCTCCTCCTTGTCAGCCTTAAACACGGTTCACAAGGAGAGATTAGTGAGTGTCGGCTCACCAGCCACACCCCAGGTGAACTTATCCACAATGCCAAGTGATACTCTGGATGTTGATCTGGTAGTTGCGGGTAAGCCGCCTCCTTCCCACAGCTTCAGCGAACGAGAGAACGAGACGAGACGAGAGCAGCCGAGAAGGGAGACCAGCCGCCACGCCCGGCGCCTGTTGGAGCTCTTCGGTCCAGACCCTGACTTGTGAAGAAGCCGGACTGTGTGTGAATCAGTCCGGAAGTCAGACAAGTCGTCTTCGGATCTCAAGAAGGACTACTCCAGCTGGCTGGTGCGTGTGATGAGCCAGGACCACTACCCTCCTGACGAAGGCCGTGCACAGTGTTCCTCCACCTCCCCTAGTGCTCTCCCGACTCTCTCTCTCATTTAAGTGCTCGTGTGTTCTATTGTGGTTTAGGATTAGTTGTGTTGCCAGTGTAATGTAAGATAACCGATGGTATGATTTACACCTTCCTTTAGTATTGCCTTCCTGTTACCTCATTTATCGAAGAACCATTACATCTGCCCTACACCGGCCTTGTACTGACAGATTACTGCACTATTCCCAGAGCTGGGAAAGGCGATCACAATATATCTCGCTTCTTGAAAGCGTGGCATAACAGTTCCAGTTGTCTATGGATGGTATTGCTTTCTCCTTACAATATTATTCCAGATGCAAATATATACCAATTATTGCCCTAGACGTCCATTCCTTGCCAACTCCTCTTCATGGTAAGATACTATAATATGTACTACATTTTTTTTTTTTTTTTTTTTTTAAGAGACAATGAACGGAGGAAGGAAAAACACAGATAAAACAAAAAGGTCCATGTGCCTAAAGGCATCCTCCATTCATAAAATGTTTGTAACAACTGGATTTAAACATTTGTTGATTGTAAGTTTGTGGAAAGCAATTCGAGGGAAGTGAATTCCAAAGAGTAGTAGCTCTGGGGATAAATGAATTCTGATAAGCAGAAGTTCTGCATTGTGGAGGAGAAAGTGTAAATTCATGGGCGCTCTCAGCTGCCCTAGTTCTACGGGGAAAGATGTGGAGAGGCGGCACAATTGAAGCAAGTTCCTCGGAACAATTGCTGTGAAAATATCTGTAGAATAATGCAAGGGATGCAACGTTTCTTCGTATGGCTAATGTAGGAAGGTCCTGTGTGATTGCAGGGTTATTGATTAATCTAATAGCTTTATTTTGAATTTTGTCCAACTGCCTCAATGCAACCACTCCACTTCCACCCCACAGAGGTGAACAGTAATCCATCTGAGAGCGCACATGACTTTTATATATTACGGCCAACTGCTCGTCAGTGAAGAATTCTCGAACTCTGTACAGGAGTCCCAGTTTTTTAGAGGCATTCTTAGCAATGCTTCTAACATAATGTGTCCAGCTCAAGTTAGTAGTTAATGTTACACCGAGAATGTCAATACTAGGGGAAGTGGGAATATTTACATCATTAAAAAATATATGGGAGTCAGTGAGATTCTGTCGGTTAGAAAATTGAATGTACTTGGTTTTCTGTGCATTAAAGGAAACTAGATTCTCTTGTCCCCATTCATTAATTCTAGAAAGGTCCCGGTTCAGAGAAATTGCAGTGTTTATTTTTGAATTTATAAGATCGGGTTGGGTGAAAGAATTGGTAAATGTGAAGGAACTGTGGAGTGTTGAGTCATCTGCGTAGGAATGTATTGGATTATGAGTGGTAGATATGAGATCATTGATATGAATGAGGAACAGAGTTGGGGCCAAAACTGATCCCTGGGGAACACCAGCATTTATTGAGTGAAATTGAGAATAAAGGCCATCTACCATTACACGTATTTTTCTGTTATGAAGATAAGAAGAAATTAGTGGAACTAATGATGCAAGGCCGTAGTGTGACATCTTCGACAATAAGGATTGATGCCAGACTCTATCAAATGCCTTTGATATATCCAGTGCTATTGTATGTGTTTCACCATGTTGGTCTGTAGCTTGGTTGATTTGATGCGTAAGAAGGCAAAGAATGTCTGCAGTTGATCGACATCGTCTAAAACCATATTGCCTATCACTGATTAATTTATTATTCTCCAGATGCTTAATTATGTGATTATTTAATATAATTTCAAAAACTTTGCCAAGAGTGGAAGTTATAGCTATTGGTCTGTAGTTTGATGGATCTGAAGAGGCACCTTTTTTAGGAACTGGATGGATGTTTGCTTCTTTCCAGGGTACTGGGAAGCATGAGGTATGAGTACACAGACGGATTTTTTTTTTTTGAGTGATCCCTAACTTTATCTAACACTTCCCGATACTGACTGAGCAGTTCCTCACTCCTACCTTTGCCAACAACATTACTTCCTGCATTAATGGGGTTATCTCCACCACGGTATATGATCTCCACTATCCTCCATGGTGTGTTCAATTTTTTATAATACCTTCCCATCCCCGGCGCCAGGCAGACAAATAACCTTCTCGCAGCGTAGGTGTTAAAATAGACCTACCAAAGCTGAAATGTATTATTCTTTTAGTAATGCATAATTTCATGCTGCTTTTTGAGTTGTGAAAAACCTGTTTGCAAATTCTATCATAATCAATTAATAGGCCTATTTATATGAGAGAGAGAGAGAGAGAGAGAGAGAGAGAGAGAGAGAGAGAGAGAGAGAGAGATAACAATAACTGCTGGACTAACTGTGAACATTTTTCATTTATCAGAGGTGGTTTATGATGTCCGTACGTCTGGCAGTCCGGTCTCTCACTCCCTGTAGAGACCCTAGAGTACCAGAGATCGACCAACCTCCGCCATATTGGTGCCATCTGTGTCAATAGCCTCTCTAACCCTTTGAGTACCAGCGACGTGCGTTGTATTATATTATAGCTATATTTAGACGATATTAGGCAGATTAGGAAGGATGTGGGGTAGTTGTTGTTCCCCAAGCTGCCTGGCCGAACAGCCCCAAGGCCCCAAGCAAGGCCAAGGCCATAACCGAGCGCCCCCACAGAACCCTCCCTGCCGACCACAATAAAGCCTGGGTGACCGAAGCCACTCCATGGCGGGGAGCTGAGGAGGGCGACAGAAACGCCCAGGAAACCAAAGCCCCACCCAGGGCCCTGTGCCCCTCAGCAATTATGAAGAGAAAGCTGAGGGGCAAAGGAAAAAATGTGACGCTTTGGCTTCCAATCTTGGTAGATTGGGAGGTCAATCCACGGAAGAGACGCCGTCACTTGAGATCTAGAAAATATATAAGTAAAAGGAACAGTCAGAGTAAGCTATGGGTATGGCAGAGATCGCTCAGTTCTCACTCTGATAGACCAGCCCATCACCACATGACTAGAACCCAATCCTCTCAGCATCAGCTAGGAAAGGCCCTAGAAAGCCGCCTTTGGCGGGGGGGATAGCTCCCCTATTTCAACCCCTTTCGGGGTTGGGCACCCGCCCAAAAAGGGTTGGTTGAGATAGTTTGAAGCCTTATTATTGCCTAGTATTATTGGTCTTGATTATTGCTAGAGGTCCTTCGGAAGCTGAATGAAATCGTCTAGCAGTTGCCAGAATATGATATAAAAGGACGTCCCTGGTACTGAATGGGTTAATAAACAAGACTGGTACCGGATATATATAGCATGCTTCTTAGGTTCTTAAGGGAGCCCACCTCGCTTTTTTTTCTCCTTTCCTCCCTCTCTCTTTGGCTTGTATCCATTCGGCCCCATTCAGCCTACTGTTTTTTAAGACGTTTACCCCCATTCAGGTGTCAATATTTTCCTGGCGAGAGATAGCGAGCCAGTATATATTTATTTTTGTGTTGACAGCAAGCTAAATTTGTAAATTTGTTGATAGAAAAATTTCTCCGGCGAAGCCGGATTTCTCCATACGATGCTGGCTCGCTGCCGCTCGCCAGGAAGAAATCGACACCTGGATGGGGGTAAACGTCTTAAAACAGTTGGCTGAATGGGGAAGAATGGATAAAAGCCAGGGAAAGAGAGAAAGGGAGAGAAAGATAATAAAAGCCGGTGACCCCCCATAATTCTACACAAACAGAAGGCAAATATAACCTGTTTGTTTGATCATTGCGGCCACAAAATTGCGTCCATATGAACAGATGGCCGGTTTCTCTTACTACAGGGTCTCTCACTCACTTTCTACCCCCCCCCCCTCTCTCGTATTTACACTGGCTATTTTCCGGCAATTTTCGATCCGCATTTTTTTTTTTTTTTTTTTTTTTTTCTATATTCCAACTATACTCCCTCTCGGGCATAGGCTGATAGCCTTTACACTCTACCGCTGAACACGGTGAGGCCCGTGAGGTCTTGTTCCAGTCTAGGGAGTGAGACATGCGAAGCACCTATTCACGGCTCGAACCCAACTCCATCTCTGAAGCTGCTTCGCCTCTGTGCTTCACAGTCTCACTCCCCAGGCTCGGACCCTCACTCTCAGAACGCCACCTATTGAGCAATTAACTCACTAGGCATTGCCCCCCTGTAGCATATTTTGAATATGGGAATATTCATACAGTGCTATTTAATCAGGGAACAATGAGGGTATTTTGTTTTGGCATTTCGGTGTGCTGTGGTAATGCACTGAAACTAGGTACAGCACAAATTCCATCCCAATAATATCTTCCCATTGACATATTGGGATTCGAACCCGGGTCCATTGGATTACCAGTCCAGTGGCAAGACCACTCTGCCACACCTCCCCATTTAAGGGGGGTCACCTGCTTTTCTTTTATCTTTCTATCATTTTCTCTCTTTCTCTGACTAGTAGGCTATCCATTTGGCCCCATTCAGCCAACTGTTTTAAGACGTTTATCCCCATCCAGGTGTCGGTTTCTTCCTTGCGAGCGATAGCGAGCCAGCATTGTATGGAGAAATCCGGCTTCGCCGGAGAAATTTTTCTATCGAAAAATTTACAAATTTAGCTTGCTGTCAAAACAATAAAATATATATGCTGGCTCGCTACCGCTCGCCAGAAATATTGACACCTGGATGGGGGTAAGCGTTTTAAAACAGAGAAAAATTGACGGTGAAAGCGCTCGAGTGACAGTGGTTTAAGGGGATAGTGCTTGGTTTTTGGTCTATATATTTATTTATATATATATATATATATATATATATATTTATTTTAGTTTCCTCGCCAGACCTCCATTAAGCTTAGGAAAAACACCCCCTAACCCCCTTTCAAGATAAATGTGTAAATTTGTCGATAAAAAAATGTCCCGGCCGAAGGCCTGTTCCTCATAAAATTACAAGCTCGCTATCGCTCGCCAGGAAAAAATTGACACCTAAATGGCACGAAATATCTTGAAATTGACACCAAAATGGGGCGAAAAATATTAAAATCGCCAAACTAATGGAACGAACGTCTTAAAACCTCAAAACTAATATGCTAAACATGAGGGAGAAGGGGGTCCATCAAAGTGTTAAAGGCCCCCTGAGGTATATAACAGAGATGGGCCAACCGTCGCCATATTGGTAACCCTGGTGGGCCTTATTAGCTTCTTCTTAACACGGAAGGGAGAGATAGTTACTTTTTATCCCTCATATTTAGTCCTATTAACCTTGAGATTTTAAGACGTTCTTCCCATTAGTTTGGCGATTTTAAGACCTTTCGTCAAATTTATGTGTCAATATAAAGATCTGTTGTGCCATTTAGGTGTCGATTTTTTCCTGGCGAGCGATAGCGAGCCTATAATTCTAGGAGGAAGAGGCCTTCGGCCAGGACATTTTTCTACCGAAAAATGTACACATTTATCTTGAATGGGGAGTCTAGGGGGGCGTTTCTTTAAGCTTAATGGAGGGTCTATTGATGAAACTATAAATGTATAAATTAATATATAATTAGACCAAAAATTAACCAATACCCCCTTAGCCCCTTCTGTACGGGTGACGTCCTTTTCGTTATGTTTTGGCAACTATTAGATGACTTTATGCAGCTTAGGGAGGACCTCTAGCACTTGAAAGGCTACAGACTATCTCAAGCTATCCCAAGTTTTATAAGCTAACCATTTCTCTCATCTTTTTTTGGACCATTAAGATAACTTTGCTTTAACTATCCCTTCTATGACTACTAATTTTCTAAACTACTGTATATCTTAATCTAGCTATAGCTTTTTTCTGGAGAAGTAGCCGGTAAATAGGCGAGCTGTTCCCACCCAAGCGAGGACAGCGATTCCAACAAGAAGAAGAAGAAGAAGAAGAAGAAGAAGAAGAAGAAGAAGAAGAAGAAGAAGAAGAAGAAGAAGACGAAGAAGAAGAAGAAGAAGAAGTAGGGTTTCACGGTGAGACGCTTTAAGGGGCTAGTGGCTGTTTTTGTGGTCTATTAACCCTTTCAAGCTCCAATACGCGTTTCTGTTCTGTTTCTGGCTACTATTAGACGATTTTATTCAGATTAGTAACGGTATATGGATTTCAAAGGGTTGATTGAGATAGTATTTACCCTTTTAATACCCACAGATACTTCCTAAGCTGCATACAATAGTCTAATGATAGCCTAAATAAACTGCTAAAACGCGTCAGAGCTTCAAAGGGTTAATTCATTTATTCATTTGGTTTATAGTTTCCTCCCTAGACCTCGATCAAGCTCAGAAAAACACTCCCTAGATTCCCCTTCAAGATAAATTTTTACACTTTTCCGTAGAAAAATTTACCGGCCGAAGGCCGGTTCCTCTAATATTACAGGCTCGGTGTCGCTCGCCAGGAAAATATCGACACCTAAATTGCATGAAAGGTCATAAAATTTACAACGAAATGGGACGAAAGGTGTTAAAATCGCCAAACTAATGGGCCAAACGTCTTATAATTTCAAAACTAATGGGGATAAACACGAGGGAGAAAAGGGTCCAGAAAAGCGACTAAATCCCCCCTAAGAATATGGGCGTAAATTCTTCATGGTCAAATATATAACACAGCCCTGGTGTTTGATAATATATAACACAGCCCTGGTGTTTGATAATTATTGTGGTACCAAAAAAAAACCCCAGAAAAGAAAAGAAAACGGTTGTCGACCTCTCTCGCAATAATGGCAGTGTCACACGAGCGATTTTTCCGTCAATTTTTACGGACTATTGTCGTCTGGCGGCTTGAATATATAGTTTGTTCCATAATAATTCAACTATACTGTTTCATTTCATCTGACGGTAAATTAAATCCCTAATTTCTCGCTACTCAATGGAACAATATTAAACCACCTGCAACATATTAAACCACCATGTCTCTGCAACATATTAAACCACCATGTCTCTGCAACATATTAAACCACCATGTCTCTGCAACATATTAAGACCAAGTTTATATAATTAGCACCATATTTCACTACAAAATCTTCAAAATACCCGAGAAATCTTGATGGGAACTTTGCAATTTACCGTTAGATGAAAAGAAACATGGCATATCTACCATAATCTAACTTCGATCTAGTTTACGATTACAATGCGAAAGAGCCTCAAAGTAGCACGAGAAAATCTTGCTCATCGAAAATCGCCGGAAAATACGTTCGTGTGACACCTCAGGGTTAAGGGGAGATGGGCCGGTTTTCTGGACCACTTTCTCCCTCATGTTTAGCCTCATTAGTTTTCAGATGTTAAGATGTTTGCCCCATTAGTTAGTCGATTTTAAGATCTTTCGCCCCATTTCTTCGTCAATATTTAGACCTTTCGTGCTATTTAGGTGTCGATCTTTTCCCTGGCGAACGATAGTGAGCCTGTAATGTTGGAAGAACCGGCCTTCGGCCGGGAAATTTTTCTACCGAAAAATTTATAAATTAATCTAGAAGGGGGATCTAATGGATGTTTTTTTTTAAATTTGCTGAAGGTCTAGGGAGGAAACTAGACAAATAATGAATACATGCAAAAATGGGCCAAAAAGTGAACCATCTCCCCTTAAGATCTCGAGGGTTCATGCACTCCTGATGCTTTTTTCTTTCCAGGAAGATCGCCCTAAGCTTACTTAAGGGGGTAGGCTTGTTTTTTTTTGTTGGCTATATATTTATTTATTTATTTTGAGTTTCCTCGCTAGACCTCAATCAAGCTTAGAAAAATACCTAGACAAATTTGTAAATTTTTCGGTAGAAAAATGTTCTAGCCGAAGGCCGATTCCTTCTAAAATTAGAGGCTCGCTATCGCTCGCCAGGAAAATATCTACACCTAAAGCGCACGAAAGGTCTTACTAGTGAAAACAAAATGAGGCGAAATATCTCAAAATCGCCTTAAAATAGCCAAACTAATTAGGCGAACGTCTTAAAATGTCACAACTAATGGGGCTAAACACGAGGTAGAAAGTGCTCGTATAAATCCTCCTTTAATTACCTTGATTGCCCTGATAAAAGAAAGGTATAGATCAAGCTTCTTAACACTATCTGGTGCGACGTCTTGGGGGTTATTATGATATTTTGTTTCATCATTATTGAAGATTTGTTCTTGTTTCTGCCGTTTCCGAGCAATGTATTTTAGCTTGTCCTCTCGGCTAATACAGTCACCCTCCCAGACTTACTTCAAATAAAAAATACAAAGAAAAAGAAAAATGGATACCAGCTCCTTTCAAACCAAATTTGTAAATTTTTTCGATACACAAATGGCCTGGCCAATTTCTTTAAAGTTACAGGCTCGTTATCGCTCGACCAGAAAACAAAATCGATTCCTGAATGGGGTGAGCCGTCTTATTATCGCGAAACTAATGGGGTAAAACATCCTAAAATCCCCAAACTAATGGAGCTAAACAGATGAGGTCCAAAAACCTCTCTGGAGCCAAATAGTGTAAAGAAATAATGATGAAGTCGTCCACACTTGGGTAACGGGAGTGTTAAGTTGTAAACCGGATTCACAGGCCACTACTGTATATATTGTATTCAACACCCCCTCTGCTACACCGGCTTTTATGACTTTGAGAATGACGGAGTAGGACATTTGAATAGTAATATAATCAAGACAACTTTAAGATAGTAAAACTAGCTTCCTATTGGTAACTAGTGCATTGTATAATACAAATTAGCTGCGACTTTACATCATTGGTAGCGGGTACTGCAGTTGCCTGAACCAGGAAGAGGGGTAACTGGAATATTAAAGGTCTTACTAAGGGGCAAACACGCAATAAAAACTGTGGTTGTACACCCATGTGCGTATGTGTGTACATACATACATACATACACATACATACAATCTTAAGACTTAGTGCTCCACACATACGTGCAGTTTCAGTCTCTTGTCCTAATGGCAGCGTTCCAGGCAACCCTGTTAAGGGCTGCTTCACTTGTCAAGTTTTTGGATTTGAGATCGGCACGTATAGTCCGATCCCAGGTCTTCCTCGGTCCACCCCTTGATGCAGCTCCCTCCACAATCACAGACCTGCATTTTTTCACCCAATATTGTTCATCCATTTTCTCCACATGCCCATACCATCCCAGTCTACTTGTACGCATCACCTCGCTAATACTCTTTATACCTAAACGTCTCCTCAGCTCAACATTTGTTATTCTATCCTGTAACCTGGCCCCACACATCCATCTCACCATTCTCATCTCATTACGTTCCATTCTGTTGACATCCTCTATGCCCATTTATTCTATGCCCATGTTTCTGAGGCATACACCTTTCCCTTCAGGGGGAGAGGCATTCTTTTCATGATCAGAATTGGTAGCAGTTCTCTGAACTTCCCCCCAGCCACATCTAATTCTAGCGACAGTGGCAGCCTCGGTCCCACCACCGGCAGAGATGGTATCTCCTAGGTAACAAAACTTGTCCACGAGCTCCAATAACTCATTTCCAAAGTTCACAGCCACAGGATCATCATGTGTGTGTGTGTGTGTATGAATACAACGACAAACAAGACTGCTAGTAACGAGAATGTATGGGAGAGAATGGAATCCAAAATTAACATAGAAAAACAAAGGTAATGCAGTAGTGTACACTAAGCTGTGCATTGCTGCGGCACCATTATCCGTATCTTTGCCTCTTGGAGCCTAAGAAGGTCGTGATACCTAGCCTTTTACACAAGGGCTACTCCATAGTATCCAGGTTACTTAAGCTTTCCTTCCTTACCCTAGTTTCTCAATTAAGCCTGTCAGTCGAGTTTGTAAAGATGAGGACCATTTATTGTCAGATATTTTTCTGGTTGGATCATTCAAACCATATAGACATGCCTCAATATCAATAACATCTACTGTTGCTTCTAAAAACATTAATCTCCCAGTAAAACTTTAAACTAGTGAATGGAGAGAATGACAGAGAACATTTCCCAAAAGAAAATTTAGATCAACACAGAACCAACCCAAATGGATGAATAATAGACTATTAGATCTTCTAGGACAAAAGAGAGGAATATATAGAAAAATTAGGAAAGGCGAAATTCACCTACTTGCTTACTATCAGAATCTATCAAGACAGGTAAAAAAGGATATTAGGAAAGAAAAAAGAAATTATGAAATTAAGGTTGCCAATGACTCAAAAAATAATCCTAAAGCTTTTTACCAACTATATAAATCCAAGGTTAGAGATGTAATTGGTCCCCTTAAAACTTCGATAGGAGAAATGACAGAAAATGATTTAGAAATGTGCAGTACATTAAATAGTCAATTTCTTTCCGTTTTCACTAATGCCAATTTGGCACAGTTTCCAGAAGTCCGTAAGGTATATAGCGATAGTATAGAAAATAGGTTAAGTACGGTTACTATAAGTAGAAATGATGTGCTTAAGGAAATTGACAGACTGAAACCTCATAAATCGCCTGGTCCTGATGAGGTATATGCTAGAGTATTAAAAGAATGTAGGGATGAGTTAAGTTACCCATTAACATTTTTATTTAACAAGTCATTGGAGACAGGTATAGTTCCAGGAGCTTGGAAGCTTGCAAACATAGTTCCGATCTTCAAAAAAGGTGACAAATCAATAGCATCCAATTACCGTCCCATTAGTCTTACATCAATCATAGGAAAGCTACTAGAGTCAATTATTGCTAGTAAAATTAGAAACCACTTAGATACATTTAATTTAATAAATTCTTCTCAGCATGGATTCACTCAGGGACGTTCTTGCCTTACTAATTTGCTTAGTTTTTTCTCAGAGGTATATGAAGCAGTAGATAATGACAAGTCATATGATATAATATTTAGATTTCAGTAAAGCTTTCGACAGAGTCCCCCATGAGAGATTGATGAGAAAGGTTGAGGCGCATGGAATAGGTGGGGCGTTGTTGGGATGGATTAGGTCATGGCTAATTGGTAGGAAGCAGAGAGTCAGCATAAATGGTACGAAGTCAGAATGGGGAGCAGTCAAAAGTGGTGTCCCCCAGGGATCTGTATTAGGTCCTCTGTTGTTTGTTATATACATAAATGACCTTGATTTAGGTATAACTAGTAGGATAAGTAAATTTGCAGACGATACCAAAATGGGGAGAACAATTGGTTCAGATAGAGATATAGAGTGCCTCCAAAGGGATCTAGATACCTTACACGAATGGTCAGTAAATTGGCAGATGAAGTTTAACATTGACAAATGCAAGGTATTAAAGATAGGGAAGATGCATACAAATGTTAAATATAAACTAGCTAATGTGGAATTAGAAAACTCGAATTGTGAGAAAGATCTAGGTGTGTTTGTTAGCAATGATTTGAAGCCTAGACAACAGTGTATAAGCGTTCGAAACAAGGCAAACAGGATTCTCGGGTTCATCTCTAGGAGTGTGAGTAACAGAACTGCTGATGTTATCTTAAAACTTTACTTGTCATTAGTGAGACCCCATATGGATTATGCGGTTCAATTTTGGTGTCCTTATTACAGAATGGAAATAGATTCATTGGAGAGAGTACAACGTAGAATGACAAAAATGATCCATAATATTAGAAATCTTCCGTATAAAGAAAGGTTGAAGAAATTAGGCTTACATTCGTTAGAGAGACGCAGAGTTAGAGGGGATATGATAGAGGTGTTCAAGTGGTTTAGTGGGATTAACAAAGGGGACATGACAAATGTACTAAAGCTCAGTGATAGCGAAAGAACTCGTACCAATGGTTTCAAATTACATAAATTTCGTTTCAGAAAAGATATAGGCAAATATTGGTTTGGTAACAGAGTTGTAGATGGGTGGAATGGACTACCAAGTGCTATTGTGGGATTAAAAACGATAGGGAGCTTTAAGATAAAATTGGATAAGCATATGGACGAGAAGGGTTGGGTGTGAAGGGGGATCAGCAGGGTTGGGCCAATCAGCGCTCTGCAGACCCCCGTAATCCTGCGTTAATCTCTAACCGTTTTGGTAAGATGATCCTCAGGGTATTAGAGTGTTGAGCCTATAATTGGGCTTTGTAATTGGGGTTGTGTGGGACAGGGATCTGCCTTGCTTGGGCCAATCGGCTTTCTGCAGACTCCCATTTTCTTGTGTTCTTGTGTTCTTGTGTTCCCTTTACTTAAAATCCTCTGGGGACTAATTAGATCAAATTCGGACCCCATGAACAATGTACCGTGCTAGATTGACCTGTTAAACTGTCTCTACCCCCAATCACACATGTCTCTGTTGCCCCAGGACCCGCACATCAGGACACCTCAGAGGAAGTTATGACTACCATGCTGCCGGACCTCAGCACCAGCCTTCCATTTACATCAATGTTGGCTTCTTCATCAACTGACCACACCTGCCCCACGTTACGGACCACATTAGTCTTGCCCACAAGGAACAACTACTGAAAATGCTCCTTGAATTCCAAGACATCTTCACCCCATCCAAAGATGACTTAGGCTCTATACATGTCAATACGCACAAGATTCATAAGAAAAGACCACCCATGAGGCAGCCTCCCAGACATAAAAATTCACTACATTGAAAAGAAGATTACCATTAAATTAATGAAATGCTAAGGGCGGGGGGAGAATCTCCCTCTAAGAGCCTATGATCATCGCTTGTAGTCCTGGTGAAGAAAACAGACATATTATTAAAGTTTTGTGTCAACTATCATCAGCTGAATGACAGCCTTGGGGCTGTTCGGCCAGGCAGCTTGGGGAACAACAACAACAACAACAACAACTATAGATACAATGCCATTTGTCTCCATGAACGACTTACTGGCGACCCTCCTTGGTGCTTATATTTTGTTTATTATACTTGACTGACAATCAGAGAATTGGCAGGTTCACCTACAGTCCTACACCATAACAATTGTAAGAATACCATTTTTGCTATCAGGTAAGGACAGGTGTATAAGCATAATTGATGTCTTCCCATTTGGCATTTGCAATGTCCCTGCGACGTTCTCAAGACTCATGGATGCGGTTCTGATGAGGTTGAGCGAGGTTGAGCGGGGAAACTGGAGCAATCGATCAATTAATCAATCAATCAATGGGAACCCATGCTGGTATGGCATTTAGCTGCATTCACCCTCTGATTACACTCCTGGGGGTCCTTATGAGCAAGATCCCAAGCTACGACTTGACATATCTCAAGCAGTTTCCGACATAAATGCCAACGGACCTTAACACCAATAATCTATTTATTTTTGTGTCAGCTGGCCAAGTTATTTCATTACCAACTGTTACCAGCACTTCACTATCAACTGGTGTCAACATTACTTCGTTATCAACTGGTATTGATCAAATAGTTTCGTTATCAACTGGCTACAGTACTGTTGTATCATCATCAATTGGCAATGAACTTGTGGCCCTGTCCCAAATTGGTTACCGTACTGCATCATCAACTGGCAAGACTGCAGCACATATGAAGCTACACAACATCATTGAGAAGGAGCCTACAGCACCTGATTTTCCATTTTACCCATGGGTAAGCCAGCTCCGCCAGCTTTAGACTTGGACGATAAGGACATGGTCTGCATTCCCTCTACACCTCACCCACCATCGAACCAGCTACGGGACATCTCTACCTCCCTACTCAAAAACTTGGGGCACCGGATTTCACGAATTACCCACAAGTGTATTCTTAGTTTTGTCTTAATATATATAACCGTCTCAGTGTGAGTTACTTTAACAAGATAAAGTTGCAATATATTACATATACGGGCGTGATGAATAGTAGTATTGTCATTGCTTATTACCTATTTGGTTACAAATACTTCTTCACAAACTTTTAAGAATAAGCTAATCCTTGGATGACTGTTTATAAATTGCCCAGACCAGAATGAACAAAATCAGGCGTTCTTAAAGATATAATATGCATAAGAAGGACGTTGTCTTTCTAGCCAATATCTGATTTTGGTTCATGATTTTTTGATAAAAACACCGAGTTTAGTCACAAAAGGCAATTCATTCGCTGTCAATTTAAATTAGTGCCTGAATTAATAGTTACTGTACATTAATTCAGATAATTGAAAGAAAACCAGTAGAAATATGGAGAAAAAGGGTAAATAGAATCGGGAACAGGCTACATAATCTCTTAAAACAAAAAAAAATACTCCCGTGGGAAGCTGCCTATGCAAATCTGCACACCCAATCAAACATTCTTAATGACATAACACACAGAAATAATCTGTGAATATCGCAATAATGAATAGCAAAATCGTGCAGCAAACCGTAAAACATTACAAACAAGGAAACCATTGGTCCTACTGCCCTTTATTATTAAAAAGATACCCCTTCGCTTATAATTAATGGAGTAAAAACTAGACACCAGGTAACAGGCTACGTCGGCATCTCTGTTGTAGAGCACCTTGGGTAGAACCGATAGACAGTTTTTATAAGCTGTTGTTGTTGTTATTGGTGGTGGTGATGGTATTGTTTATGCTCTTGCTATTGTTGTTGTTGCAGTTGTTAATGACGATACTGATGATGTTATTGGTGCTGATGATGTCGTTACTGATGTTGATGTTGATAGAAAATTGTCTTACGGGGAGATGGCTCACTTTTTGGGCGATTTTTGCATGTATTAATTATTTTTCTAGTTTCCTCCCTAGACCTCCATCAAATTTAAAAAAAAAAAAATTAGATCCCCCTTCTAGATTAATTTGTACATTTTTCGGCAGAAGGTTCTTCCAACATTACAGGCTCACTATCGTTCGCCAGGGAAAAAATCGACACCTAAATAGCACGAAAGGTCTAAATATTGACGAAGAAATGGGGCGAAAGGCCTTAAAATCGACTAACTAATGGGGCAAACATTTTAACATCTGAAACTAATGGGGCTAAACATGAGGGAGAAAGTGGTCCAGAAAACCGGCCCATCCCCCCTTAAATGATCTTGTCCAGGTTGCCCACAATACCAACTGAACAACTGACCATCCAGCCTCGCAGGGGGAATGATCAAGAACGTTGGTTGTAAGTCTGCCTGTATAAAGAACTACAATCAGTGCCCAGAATCACTAAGCCATCCTTCAAGTTTAAAGCCGGTATCACACGAGCGCTTTTTCCCTCAACATTTATCCTCAACACGGGTCTGGAAGCTTATGAGGTCAACATTTACAATATTTCTGCTACCTACATTCATCTACCATCAGTCTAGTTTCCGATACCAGTGCCAAATAGTCCAGAAATGTCGCCAGATTTTTTTGATTATTGAATGTTGATTATAAAAGCTCTCGTGTGATACCGGCTTTAGGCAACCTCAGGACTTGCACATAACCTGTTTGAGAAGGGACACTCAGGGGTACAGTCGGATACCATAGTCTCTAGTCCACTCAGGAGAATTCGTGGACCCCCTGTTTTTTCTCTATGCAATTATATCTATCCGGATATATTTTTGGATAGAACTTGCTTTTAAATAGATAGTATATATATATAGTTTTGTAGTTGATTTATAGAAAATTATAGTCATTAATTCGCTTCCAGAGATATACTTCCATAATTAGAAATAGGTGAAGTCCACGAATATTTATGAGTGGGTTAGAGACTATGGTATCCGAGTGTACCTAGCGCCTTTACTATACTGGGTTTCATTTCATCTGACGGTAAATTGAATCCTTAAGCAACTAATTTCTCGACAACTAACGGACAAATAAGAACCTACCATGTCTCTGATTCATATTAATGCCAAGTTGATATAATTATCACCATATATCACTCCAAAATAGTCCAAATAACTGAGAAATCTTGATGGGAACTTTGCAATTTACCGCCAGTTGAGAAGAAACAGAGTATAGTTGATTCATTAATTAACCCCTTCAATAAGATGGCACCATATTGCTTTATATTCTGGCTAACATTAGATGATTATATATGAGCCGGTTTTCTGGACCCCCTTCTCCATCATGTTTAGCCCCATTAGTTTTCAGATGTTAAGATGTTTGCCCCATTAGTTAGTCGATTTTAAGACCTTTCGCCCCATTTCTTCGTCAATATTTAGACCTTTAGTGCTATTTAGTTGTCGATTTTTTCCCTGGCGAACGATAGTGAGCCTGTAATGTTGGAAGAACCGGCCTTGGGCCGGGAAATTTTTCTACCGAAAAATTTACAAATTAATCTACAAGGGGGATCTAATGTTTTTTTTATTTTTTTATGGAGGTCTAGGGAGGAAACTAGAAAAATAATGAATACATGCAAAAATCGCCCAAAAAGTTAACTATTCAAATATATTTTTTGACAGTACTTACCAGGGTATTTACTGTACACATCTGAGTCCTAGTGGTATATTGTAAGCTAAAGAAAATGTTCTAATGATAATCAGATATCACAATTACGTCATTGTGCTGATAGGGTTAACATTGGTGTATATTGGAAAGAACGTAGAAGATACAATACCCATTTCTGTTTTGTTTTCTGGCTGTTTTAGACGATTTTATTAGGATTAGGAAGGGTATATGGAAGTCAGAGGGTTCATTGAGACAGTCTTTACACTTATAATTCCCACAAATCATTCCTAAGCTGTATATATTCGTCTAAAGAGAGCCCGAATAATTTGTAAAATCGCGTCACGATCTTCAGAGGGTTAATGTGAACTGGACGCAGAAGGAATGGTGTTATTGATCTGCACTGGAAGAAGGAAGAGGAAATATGTGTACTGGGAAGAAGGAAGGAAACGCGATTGTACTGGGAAGACTACAATACAGTATTACCATTGAAACTGACCTGGCGATACATGATACGAGATATTCTATACCTCCACCTTCCTCCTTTCTCCTTTCTCTCTCTCTCTTGGTCTCTTTCTCTCTACGACGAACGGGATGTCTGGAGGTCAACAAGCTCGTGTGTGTGTTTGTGTGTGTGTGTGTGTGTGTGAGAGAGAGAGAGAGAGATTGATTTTCCTCTATTAATCTCCGGCAAATTGCCGGAGGGTGGGGAGAGAGAGCCTTCATCTTTGCTATCCTTTCCTTCCACTTTCTCTTAGGGTTGCTATCTCTACTAGGATTAAGTCCTGGCCACCTCACAGGGATCGTAAGATCTGTGTGGCCAGTATATTAATGTAAATCTATGTAAATCTCTTGTATGTCAACTATGTAATGTGGTGGTTTAGTTCATGTGACCTAATACATGAAGCTAGCTGTGCGTCTTTGCAATGCTTCCTTTGGTGCATAATATACATGTCAGACCAATCAATCAATCAATCAATCAATCAATCAATCAATCAATCAATCAACCAATTTCTTTCCTCCCGGTCTCTCTCCTGTGTAGATATAATTAAGTAACACCCCGTTCATCAACTACAAACCCCAATGCACTTGAATAAACTAATGAAAGCATATGGACCTCCCGGGATTCGAACTCGGGACACCACACTCAGAACATAAGCATCTAAACCATTACACCACCAACACAGTTAAAGTTTGAATACATGATCACGATTAATATCCATTTTCGAATTTTGGATATCAATCTAATCATGTAGCCTACTCGACCCAACTGCATTATGGAAAGCGTAATGTTTTAGTGAGTGGAAAGAACAATGAATGGGGCCAAGATCACTAATGATCGGCCTTGCTATACATTAGTTCCTCAACCTATATAATTAAGTAACACCCCGTTCTTAACATTAATCATCAACTACAAACCTCAATGCACTTGAATAAACTTATGAAAGCATATGGTCAGACAGATTCACACCATGACAGTATTTTCTGGAGTCGAATGCATTAGATTCCATAAATATAACGAAACAAATCTAAAAAAGAAAAAAAAAAGGCAAATGCCAAAAACATCAATTTCTGACTAGTCCCAAAAGCTCAGGAGGAAAAATTTCAAGATTATCTTAAACAATTATGATAATATAAACAACGAATATTTTGCTTTTACTTTCCATAGATAATGCGAATGGTGTAATAGTATTTTGGTTTTGTTTGTTTTTTCACTATAAAGTATATATCGTAAAAACCAAAATACTCGGAATGTTATCAGATATTGTTTTATTGATCTATCTAAAAATACCCAAGTGGACAAATGGCTCTCATTGTACATTACATACTGTAATTATGCAAGGACACAAAATGTCATCCACTGCCTATTCTTTATTTACTAAAGGGCAGTACGACAGTTTGGACATGCAGGAGGCGGAGGACGTGGAGGAGGATGGAGGAGCCAAGGGGAGTTCTGATTCTGAGTATAGTTCAGTATCTCCACGGCACCCACGGAATAAGGAGCTTGCCGGACAGGTGCTGGAACATTTGGACACTTTGCCGTCAACTGTAAGTGGACAAGTGGATTTATATTGTTAACACTTTTCCCTCTATTGATGATTGTATTTCGATTCTAGCTACAGTAGGCCTACCATCAAACGATTTTTTCACCACTTGAGTTAAAATTCATCTCGGTGAATTCTTTAACAAAATCGGTACCATTGATTTAATCAATTTATCGACAAACTAAGTTTATTCTCCTTAAGAATTATATTTCAATTTAAAAAGCCGAACACTGGATGATATATATATATATATATATATATATATATATTATATATATATATATATATATATATATATATATATATATATATATATATATATATATATATATATATATACATATATATATTTCTACTCAATGTCTTCTACATTACTTTGGGTAAATCATTATATGGAAATTTGTAAAGATATATTATATTGTAAATAAATGCATCGGTATTGCCAACATTAGAGAGAGAGAGAGAGAGAGAGAGAGAGAGAGAGAGAGAGAGAGAGAGAGAGTGTGTGAGAGTGAGCGTGCGAGAAGTAACCTTCAGACACAGTGACGGGAATCTGGTGTAGCAATGTGAGAGAGCTTTAAAATAATGAGAGAGAGAGAGAGAATGAGAGAGAGAGAGAGAGAGAGAGAGAGAGAGAGAATGAGAGAGAGAGAGAGAGAGAGAGAGAGAGAGAGAGACAAAGGAAATATAATCAGAAGAACATAAGAACATAAGAAAATGGGAGTCTGCAGAAAGCCGATTGGCCTAAGCAAGGCAGATCCCTGTCCCACACAACCCCAATTCATTACAAAGCCCAATTATAGGCTTCACACTCTAATAGCACACTCTAATAGAAGAAACAATAAATATTAAAATAAATAGTATAAACCATATCAATATAAATATTATCGCTGGATTTTTTTTAAGGGGAGATGGGCCGGTTTTCTGGACCACTTTATCCCTCATGTTTAGCCCCATTAGTTTTCAGATGTTAAGATGTTTGCCCGATTTTAAGACCTTTCGCCCCATTTCTTCGTCAATATTTAGACCTTTCGTGCTATATAGGTGTCGATTTTCTCCCTGGCGAACGAATACGATAGTGAGCCTGTAATTTTGGAAGAATCGGCCTTCGACCGGGACATTTTTCTATCGAAAAATGTACAAATTAATCTAGAAGGGGGATCTAATGGATGTTTATTTTAAATTTGATGGAGGTCTAGGGAGGAACTAGAAAAATAATGAATACATGCAAAAATCGCAAACATCGGCCGAAGGCCGATTCTTCCAACATTACAGGCTCACTATCGTTCGCCAGGGAAAAAATCGACACCTAAATAGCACGAAAGGTCTAAATATTGACGACGAAATGGGGCAAAAGGTCTTAAAATCGACTAACTAATGGGGCAAACATCTTAACATCTGAAAACTAATGGGGCTAAACATGAGGGAGAAAGTGGTCCAGAAAACCGGCCCATCCCCCCTTAATTGTATAATTATGAAAAAATTATAATTATGGTTTATGATTCAAATGTCCTTGGAAATGATAGAATTACCAGTTTATTTTGGCTGTCATTAGACGATTGTATGCAGCTTAGGAAGGATCTGTGGGTATTAAAAGGGTAAATACTATCTCAATCAACCATATAGTAGCCAGAAAACAGAACAGAAACGCGAATTGGAGCTTGAAAGGGTTAATGTTCTTGTAATCCTTCTCATATTCTTTCAAGTCTTCAAACAAAATGGCTCCGGTTTGACACCCTGACTGGCTAAAGAGTCGTTTTAACCGTTTATGTATTCTTATATGAATAGATACAGCCAAGATCACTGTTGATGGGTACCATTTGGGTTACACTTAAAGGGAGATGGTTGTTTTTTTCTGGCTCCCCTTCTCCCTCATGTTTAGCCTCATTAGTTTTCAGATTTTAAGACGGTCGGCCCATTAGTTTGGCGATTTTAAGACCTTTCACCCCATTGTTTTGTCAATATATACATAATGCAGCATAATTTTGAACGAACTAACAATTTAACAATATTCATAGTAAAACATTGAAAACGGATTCAGTTGGAAGAGGAACTCGAAGAACAAAAGAACATTGATGAGAAATAGAGAGATAGAGTGAGTTAGAGTTAGTTAGAATTAGAGAGAGAGAGAGAGAGAGAGAGAGAGAGAGAGAGAGAATATGTGAGAGTGAGAGAAAAAATATATATAGATGTTACAAGTATCTACGAGTACCGTATCTCGATGACCTTACAGTCTAGTCCAGAGACATTATAAAATGAGTTGAATTAAACACATGGTAGATAAGTGCAATCATTGAAAGAGGGGGGGGGGGGGGGAGGGGGTAATTGTTGCTGTTTTGTATAATTCATATCCATCCTAATTATTTT